>JAOVVF010000002.1:10615209-10643549 GCA_028565595.1 Duopalatinus emarginatus | reverse complement strand
TACTAACTCAGTGATACTGACACACACTCACCTATACTAACTCAGTGATACTGACACACACTCACCTATACTAACTCAGTGATACTGACACACACTCACCTATACTAACTCGGTGATACTGACACACACTCACCTATACTAACTCGGTGATACTGACACACACTCACCTATACTAACTCAGTGATACTGACACACCTGGTTATATTAACACACTCTGTTATACTCAGTTATACTGACACTCTCCATTATACTGACACACTCACACTCAGTGATACTGACACACTCACTTACACTCAGTGATACTGACACACCTGGTTATATTAACACACTCTGTTATACTCAGTTATATTGACACACTCAGTTATACTCCGTTATATTAACATACTTATACCCTGTTATACTAACATATCTGGTTATATCAACACACTCACTTATATTAACACACTCTGTTATACTGACACACTGACTTGTACTCAGTTATATTAAAAGTTATACTAACACACCTGGTTATACTAACACTCTCGGACTAACTCACTCATTTATACTAACACAATCTTAGAGTCATTTCTTTAGTGAAAGTGAAGTGAAAGTGAACTGTAGTTAACCCATCCATGCAATGAAACACACACACAAATGAACACTTGGGGGCAGTGAACACACTTGCCTGGAGCATGGGGCAGCCCCAAACCACAGAGCCCGGGGAGCAGTTGGTGGAATTAGGTACCTTGCTCAAGTGTAATATATACATTTTATGTTGTTACTGTTCCTGAAGACCTTAAAAGATAGATAGATAGATAGATAGATAGATAGATCACTTTATTAATCCCAGAGGGAAATTCAAGTATCACAGCAGCACAGTAAAAAAGGAACATAGCAATATATTACAATAGAGGAAGAATAAGAGTATATTAGAGTAAACAATAAAAAAATGCCATGTGCGGCAGCTGTATGACATTTTAACATGAAATAATAATTCCCCCAGATGACTTTTATGTTATTTTATGTATACCACTGTATTAAAAGAGCAGGTCTATATTTGCCCTATGGCAAAAGGTCTTTGCCTTTTTAACCCCTGGTGAATTATCCATTGCCTCTTTACTCTATTGTGCTTCATGATTTACTTCCCCACAGACTGACAATGACTACCTTGGGACACTTTATAAATAAGGGAAATAATAATAATAATCTTACAGATAGGATGAGGATGGATATAATAAACAGTCCTAAGCACAGTGTAATATATCCATCCTTTCTATAAGATGCTGTTAATTTTTCTTATTCATAAAGTTATCTTATACTACAGTATCTGTCTAGTGAACTCAACTCTCCTTCTCTTTTTCCTACTGAGTGTGATTCGAGCACTAAACTGTAACCCGTCCAATCAGTTAAGCTGTCCTGTAATAAAATCAATCGGCTGAATGCAATCAGGGTTATATAACAGCAATGCAGCCCTACAGCCTGTCTTTCTTTAGGCTTGCATAAGCAGTGTCCCTTAGGAGACCCGTTCGTTCTGGTATTTGCATAATTTAACCAGTACTGAACTACTGAAGTCGCAGGGGTTTTGACACAAGGTTGTGTAATTACATCACTGTCTGACTTCTAATTTCCCTTTTTAGCATCATCTACAGGACTGTGAATAATGGCACTGTTATGGTCCAGACGTCATACAGTTCAGACTGTGCACTTGATTTTTCCAAAACCTTAGACCCAGTGGTTAATGTCTACGTCATAGGGGTGCTGGGCAGGCTCAATTAAACAGTGTGCTAAAATTAGTGCCCAGCTGAAATCATGGCAGCTGTGGTGTCTACGGGTGTGTCCCACCCCTCCCTGTCCCTATGTCTGATAATGGAATTTCTGAAAGGTTCACATAATTACTTGAGTTTAATCCATATTCAGATTAAATACCGCTGGATATAAAAAGTAGCATATTACTCTTACTCTAGGCTGACGGGTGAGTGTAAGATTTTACATTCCTTATAACATTTAGAAGGTCAGTACTTTTGACTAATGTCTTCCTTTTATAACACAGCACCAGGAAAACAAGAAAGGATCTGTTCATAAAGCATTATTAAGACTTTCCGTTTTACTGATTTGTAGTGTGTTAGGAATTCAAAATGAACTGTGGTGTGGTGAAAGGGTGGCAGATTTTACCATGCGTCCTCTTTATGTACAACCTGCTGTCCCAAACACTGTTTTCAAACACATCATGCATCCTGTTTTAAATGCTAGCGGTAAACCACTGTGTTTAAGGAGGCGTTTTAAATGTTTAAAGTGTACGTTTTATTGCTCTGCTCTTTCCTTTATTTGCGAAAAGACTCCGGTCTAAGCGGGAGTGGAAGACCGCTGCTTTTCAGATAAAAAGCCCAAAAGCCACATTTTCCACTAACTGTCAATCTGCAGTGTTTCCTTTATGTAAGGTGGCAATTATATTTTTATATCTTCTTTAATATGTCATTTTTAGACTATGTATCCATTTGTCAGGCTTATTTTAATGTAGCTAGGGGGCAGTGAACACACTTGCCCAGAGCAGGGGGCAGCCCCAAACCACAGCACCCAGGGAGCAGTTGGGGGAGTTCGTCATAAATTTCATAAATCAGCCTGATGTAATTAATTTGTGTTTCAGCCAAATTTATTTCTACTGGTTTTATGCTCTGTTTCAATTTGGATAAAATTATTTCAGTAACGTATACAACGTGCATTCTTATATAATGTTTGTTGCTCTTAGTCTGTGGTCTCTACAACGAATAATGCTAGATGTTGCACATGAGAACACATAATAAGTAAGAGATAAAAGATTTACTGATGGATTAAATAACTCTATTGCCAACTATTTGGCAACAAACTATATCAATTAATCTCACATATTTGTTTTTTGTATGTGAAGATGGTAACTGCCAATCTTGTATAAAGCATATAGTTAATATTGTTTGTCCATTATGGAATATTGAGGTTGGTTTGAGGAAGTGTAACTTATCCATGCAGTAAAAATAGGTAATGTTCAGAAGTTTAGTGTGTGCTCCTGCTGATCGCTGAAGTCTGAAGTGTTTTTCTCAGTCGTCCCAGTGCAGCATTTCCATTTTTCTATAATCACAGGGTCCTACTTAAGTAATGCTTGCCCAAGGACTGTGCCTCAGTTAGGAAACCCCACCTTGCCTGGCACTACAGTAGCCTTCTGTAGCCAGGTATGAAGAGCACTTGCATCAGCCTGAGTAAGCCAGACACATCTGCACACCAGAGATTTCCTGCCACACCCAAGGCTACTACTGTGTATAGAGCGATTTCAGAAACCAACTCTAACTGGAACTCAAATCTCGCACTTAACTGACAATTTTATGATTTGTTTTGAGATGATGTTAGCACTTCTTCTCTATATTGGGTTAAGGCCATGGAGCTTATTCGGGAGTGTGTTCATAGATCAGAAGAGACACAGCTGTTAAAGCGGATAATGGTATTTCGGAGCAAATGTGCCGTTAATAATGAGAGATTGAAGAGGAAGCATTGGAACGGCTCACAGTTTTGTAGAGGTTATTTATGCTGTGACCGCACTGCCCGACCTTCTCTGGGTTTGTGCAGGGGAGGTTTAGTCCCACGGCCTGGCGCATAACGCAGGCAGATCATACAGTAATCAGTGCCCTGTAACTGGAATAATGGATGGGCTCAGCTGGCATGCGTTCAGAGTAGAAGTCAGAGATGAGATTGGGAGGCCGGGTTAGGAGATCAGGCATGTTTTATTTGCCTGTGATTCCACATTATCCATTTGCTAAATGCAGGCCTAGCAACCAAGAATTGTATTTTTCCCAGCCTCCCTGTTGTTGTTCCTAAGTCTCGAAGGTTGTTGGGTTGCTGACTTGCTGTTGATAATCACAGAAAAGCAATTAGACGACTAGAAAAGGAACCTCCTTTCAGTGAGCCCCTTAAAGAGCGTCAGTAAATTACCAGCGCCCTGCGATTACTGCTCTCCCCATTACGCAGTTAAATACGCCTCTTAAACAATTCCCCTGCCTAGATTATCACAGGCCGCGCACAAAAACATTATGGCAATTAAAGCAGTTGCTAATTCTGTGAAAATGTTCCAGTGTCAAATGATCTGAGGCAGGGTAATGGCTAAATAGTTTGCATTTAGAGTCTCTAAAAGAGACCTTTTAATGGGATAATGTCATATAATGCTTGGATATTTGCTTTTTATTTAACATGGAGCAGAAGAAAGTTTAATTATATTCTTAAGTAGTAATATAATATGTGCAACACGCAGCAGAAAAACATACAGCTAGCAAACTACGTCTGTTATATCTCTGTGTTATTATCTGCAATCAGGTATTGATGTTGTGCTCTATCCACTACACAGGATAAAGCCTGATATCCCCTGATGGATAATCTTGCATGGTGCTTTAATGGTGTCCTGTGCTTTGAGTCCTTCATTCCAGGAAACATGACTCTGTAATGCAATTCTAACTACGACAGTGTCCCCAGTGATGGGAACATTATTATCTAGCATGAAGATGCCTCGTGGTAACCACCAGGCTGACTGTATATAACTGAAAAGATAGATTTGTGCAGACTGAAATAATTGGCTACACACTGTTCCGAGTGTGTTTCAGTAACTTAATGGGGGCAGGATACTAACTATCTGGATGAGACCATGATTATTGCTGAGTGCAGACACTTGGACAACCTATTGTCCCTCGCAATAGCCTACCTTTAACCACAAGTCTATATGTCTGCCCACTAGGTATTTTTAGGCCTGGCATTGCCCAGTGTTTCGTTCAAACACACTGACTTCTAATATCTCAGTGCATATATCAGCCTCTTGGTTTATTAGCAATAATTTATGATGGGGAACTGTTATGCCATCAAATCCCCAGAGAGAAATGTGGCACTCATTCAGCACTCACTCAGCACTCAGTACTTTGTACTTATGGAGGATCTGCAATATAAAAGCTGCATTATTACCAGGTCCTTTATATGCCCTTGCTGGAGTCCAGCACTTTTTTGTGCTGTAATGCATTTTGTTTCATAGTGAAAATGATCCCTGTTGCCGTGCTCCCACGAGAGAGTCTAAGGAGGTCTCGGGACTGACAGACCTAAAACAATACCCCCTCGTCTGGCGGAAAAGCTATGGAAAACGAGAGAGCCGGAGGAAATGTCTAGCTCTCTTTGGCTTCTTGTGCCCAGGTCTGATAAGAGGAAGTGTTTCCTTTGGTGGACGAAAGCTACCCCACCATGACTCCATTCTTCATTGTGTAAAGGAGGAGATTTATAATTGGACGGAATATTCTTAGGCCTGGGGTTACGCCACTTGGGACACTAAGGAAGGACCCAGCTAGAGGAAATTAGGAGATTCGCATACAAAAGAACTAGAATGGGTCGTTGACAACTTGGCTGTCCAGCTGCAGGTTACATTTTGCATTCAAATGCAAAGTTAAATGTGCAAAAATAAATCTGCAGCTGCAACAACAAGGCAATTTCCTTTTTTAAGTGTTAAATGGTGCGTTATTACTTTATGTGAATTGTGAACAAACTGTGGGGTCCAGTGGTCTGAGACCCTATTGAAGATTCAGCACTATTTTAAGGTCCTTATTCAAATGTAAGCAACTGTGTGACGTTGACCATGTTAGTTTGTGCCAGCATGAGTACACAATGTCATTTAAAGCAACAGGGGGACAAAGCAAACACTAAGACACTCAAAAATTCATATACATTCATATACATCATATACTCTACTGTACTGCTTTATAATACCAGCCAGACCAACCTTACAGTGATTGTAAATGTCCCAACAACTATACATAGAGAATGTGGAATTGACTGGCACAGCAGGTAGTCTGCTTCAGAGCTACAGGGTTAACATCTGGTTACGGTTTGTTTGCTTGCAAGTAGTAGTAGTAGTAGTAATAGTTTACTTATTTATTAAAACACCCAGTTGTCTTTAACTATTAGTAGATACTCTGAGAATCTCAGTGACTTTCTTAAGGGCTGATCAGCAACTAAACTGCCACCACAGGCTCAATACAAGTTACATAAGTAATCTCTCTAAAGCAATTATCCATGTATCTTATAAAAGTAATGTCAGAAAATAGTGATGTTCAAGCAGAAGTGCCCGTTTAACCAGTGCAGTGACAACTTGCTATAAAATTGCCTACTAAGTAAAGTAAAAAGCAGCAAAAAAAAAAAAAAAATCATTAATAAACATGTCATGAGTAAGAAAACACTATAGAGCACAACGGTTTTGCTTTACAGTCCTGGAGACACTTGAGATAAGAATCTGATACAGCTTACTTTACGTCTGTAGAATATTAAGCTGAATAAAAAAAGTTCTGGTGTATTTTGTTATTTTCTTATACAACACATTTTTCTGTAGTTGTAGTTGTTGCTTGTTTGGATATAGATTAAGAACTGATACAAAAAAAAGCTCTTAATGGAAAGTACTTATATATTGTAGTTTTATATTGTTAAAAAAATCATTAAAGTTTGCGTTGTTGAGTCTCTAGCTAAATCTATTATATAACTGTATTATCTATTAGGTGTGGCACAAAAGCTGGACCTACACCAGCACTTTTGGGCTCATGATTCTACATGTTTCGTGTCTCAATGGAGGATTTGGGATAGGCCATTTTGACAGAAGTTGTCAAGATCCCCAACATTGCCTACAGCCATGTACTTATTTAAAGTGCTTCCTCTAGAGTAGTGTACAGGAAAGTACATGAAACCACAGTTACACGATTAATCTTTTCACTGGAGCACAATGTAAATCATCAAAATCTGGAGCGTAGCCACATAAGGTTCGTTCTTATTAAGGAAATAAAAGAGTAACCACGATGGCTTGCCGATGGAAGGGTATTTATTAACGTCTTCTTTCTAATCTGATTCTTTCCTCTCCCTCTCCTTCTCGCTCCACTAGCTGAAAAGGTGACGTCTCTAGGGAAGGACTGGCACAAGTTTTGCCTGAAGTGTGAACGCTGCAACAAAACCCTGACATCAGGAGGCCATGCTGAGGTGAGCGTGTTCAGTGTTTACTGTGAAAGGAAGGGAATTGAGTGGTCAGTGTTACCAATGATCAGTGTTTTCCCACGCCAGCAGGGAGAACTACCTTGTTTTCTAGATCTACCAGAATTAAGACTCATCCAAAATCTTTTTTTTTTTTTTTTTCTGAATCTCACCAGTGTGGCCAAAGTTCTGACCATTTTGTTTCCTTTACTACAGACGTTATCGTAATGAAGGACGGTTCTTCTGCTTAATTTTGATACAGCATATTCTAGCTAACTAAATCACATGTTTGTTATTGTGAGAGTTTATTTTTATGTGCTTGAGTCAGATGCTGTTGGATTATGTTTTGTGTTTTAACTGTGAATTTATACCCAGTTTGGTGATCTTCTGTAAGACCGTAAACCATTTTGGTGATCTGTTGTAAGACAACAACTAACTTCTGGGATACCATACCAAAAATAAAAACGATCATATATCAATATATTGTCACGTGTAAAATAACATGAACAGCACTTTGCTGTATAAATCGCAGCACAGACAAAGTGTATGTGCATTTGTGTGGTTAATGTTGTTTTTATGATAAATTGTATTTGCTGCAGAGTTTTCGGAGTTACAGCAAGTCTGGTCTATTTGCACAGGGATTGGGTTTCAGGGCCCTGGGAACGTGACTGGGAATGTGGTGCCCTGTGTTGGGTGTCAGACCAATGTACAGCTGGACTTTCTTTTAGTTTTACTTAGCAGGTATAAACAATAAAATAATCAAGAGTTCTTGTATGATAATCGTATGATAATCGTAACAATCTGTAAAGTTTGAGATTTAAAGTGGAAGCAGGACTAAGTGATGTCTTAGAAGTCAAGTCTAAACCTGTTCTTATTTCACTCTATAAAGGCAGCTTGATGAATACTATATAGTCCACCCCATTTGTCTTCTTTCTTATTTATGCTTCCCGCAGCCGGATTAAAGCCATAAGTATCTGGTATTTGCATGTAATGTAGAAACAGGGCCTCCACAATCCTCACCTGAATGCTGGTCTGAATCAGTGAGGGTATTTATACATTTAGTCATATAACCATCCACCAAACTCCAGTGTGGTTGCCTAAGTCTTCATGTTTTGACTACCTGGAAAGGGAACCAATGTAATTTAATCCAAATGTTTGACAAGCTGCTTATTTTGATTGGCATTAGTAAAAGTTATGCACCTAATTGAGACCACCAGTCATAAGGAATCCTCTGATGTCTGTAATACAGCAGGCGCTGGAAATTTAAAACAAATCATGAGCCATAGTATACCATCGACCCGGCAAGAAATATATGTACAGTGTATCATAGCTAAATCACTTTACAATTAAAAATGTTCATTCATTTATTAATTTAAAGTAATAGTTTTATTGATTAGATTGGACCCTGTTCACCCCTAGGGGTAGTTTGGTTTAGCCAGTCCAGCAAGCAGCCTGTTTTAAAGTGAGCATGTTTTAAAACATCTTCAGGGACCGTGGAGCTGTGAAGTGGCACCACTACACATTTCACCACAATGCTGTCTGAAAACACATATAAAATAAAAAACAATGAGCAGGGTAAGTCAATAAAGAGCAGTTTTTAACTATCAAAATGAAGGGTAGAAGAAATTACTACTATATCAGTAGCCTATCTTGTCACCTGATAAGTCTAGAAGACACTGCCGTGCTGTAATTTGGCATCCAAAAGATCACTTATAAGACCTCCTCTTGAAGGGCTTGTGGGTGTTCATTGGGCTGTGCTCATGGATAATGTAGGGTTGGGTTTCTGATGGAAAAACAATGGCAAGGACCTGGGTATTAAGTTATGGGAAGTGAGTGGGCTGCTAATTCATCTCCCTGGTATCTGTAGAGAAAGCAGCCCGACTCAAAACGAATTGAAATGCATCCCTGCCTTGAATGGTAGGCTGAGAAAGCCATCATACCAGACTCTCAGTGGTACAGTGTCCAGAGGAAATAGACGTTTTTTACCCTGTTCAGTAGTACTGATGAGTAAGAATCTGCCCTTTTCCAATCCTGACCATGTGTGGTATAACTATCCGGTATGGTAAGATTGTCTGCATTTCTGCAATTTTTTTCCCAGCAGACATCTGCTGACCGGGCCACTGGCCTTGTTCCTGATTTCCTCCTAACATCCTCCCAGCTGGCAAATAGCTGTTTCCATAATATTCACATCCCAGTCTCATCCCAGTCTCATCCCAGTCATAGAAGTAAAAGTTCTTCATATCCAGCACACACCTGTTTGTTATAGTTTATGAAATCACTGGAGCCATAGTAACTGCTGACAGACTAGTGAAAAGCTGTAAAATGGAAACTGAGCATCCAGCCAAATTAAAGCCACAGCAAACAAAAACATGCGCACTCAAGTCCACACAAGTGGATTCAAGTCCCCAGACGTCATCATACTTATAAAAGATTGAGATACTGATGGAAGATTGGAGGTTGGAAATAACTGCCAAGTCTTAATTCATGCTTTGCTTACATTTCTCTCTCTTTTTTTTTTTTTTTTTTTTTTGCAGCATGGTGGAAAACCCTTTTGTCACAAACCCTGCTATGCTGCCCTCTTTGGGCCAAAAGGTGAGAACTGCATTCATAACCATGTATTAAAAAATTAAGTATTGTCCTAAAGAATTAATGCATCAATACCAAACTACAGAGTATGGGTACATACAGATATTTGACTATACAGATATCGATACTGTCAGTCAGGGGCATCAGGGGGCATTTTTATTTCTGTTTGTTTATGTTGCTTGCTGCGGTATGCTGCTCTCACCGAGCTCCTCGTGCTGAATTGTATGTTTAAGACATTATCACGTTTTACCTGTAGCTATATTGAAGACTGTGATGGAGACAGACCTGAGCATTCAGAGCAGTAGAAGTGAGGGTGGTCCTTACAAATTAGCACAAGCTGCCAGTAATTGGTTCAAGAGCAAGTGGAGACCTGAAGCACATGTCTTGATGCTTAGTGCTCGCAGATATGAAGTGCTCTCACGTGTCAAAATTCAGGAATTTTGTTTTTTCACGTGTGCATTTGTAGCTGGTACAACGACATAAAGAGGAACTGAATAATAAAGTGGAAAGTGCTGTAAAAAATAAAATAGACTAAGAAGACAAGACAATGGTATAGGTAAAGGTATATTAAAAAGATGGAAGGTTATTGAAGAAGAGAAAATACTAATAAGTGCATGTTAATGTCCTGTATATGTGCAAACATGCAACATGTGAGCTTTTGCTGTGACCAAATATGCAAACATGTTACTGTTTCTCTGTATGCCTATGTCATTGCTCCATGCTTACAAATACATTTACTGGTATTGCTCTGTGCATTCAAAGCCTCAGCAGTCTTTATATTCTCAATTACAAATTTAGTTTGAATGCCATATGCTGCTTTGTTGGGTCACTTGTATTGCCGTCAGATGCTGAAGTATCTCCTAATTGCTATCGTTTTGTGTAATCGTTCATTAGTGCAACAATACACACTAGACCAAAACACCCACTTCCCTTAGTATTACAGAGTATTGGATGGTATCTGACCAACACCTGATTCCAGTATCATATCTATACAGAAGTGATACCTTTAATACGACCACTTACTGTATCTTACTTCTTCAATTGTTTTAGCTCTAAATGTTTCAGAAAGTATCCGCATGTTTGGGTATTAAACACCTACAGTTGTGTTTGTAGATGGAATTGACACTACTGCAGGTTGTTAGCTTTCACTTTAAAATATGAAACCGTTGTTCAGATTGTAAGCAGTGCATTTTGGGAGTCTTCAATGTAACAAATGCTGAGTAAATTAATTGAGACATTTGATGTAATAAACATCTTTCATTCTACTGAACTGATTCTGCTGAACACAAAAGATAACTCGCTCACTCTACAGTTTTGTATGGCAGAGGGCCCTCTGCTGGGCAATACATGTTAGATGTCTGTTAAATTGTTGTTGGATGTTGGATGTTTTTATCCTTTATGCTTTTGTTGTGTTTATTTTGTGCACTTGTCTTCATGGGTGTCTTCCATTTTTAATTCTTCTACAGGTGTCAACATCGGGGGTGCAGGTTCTTATGTCTATGAGGCACCCACCAACAAAGACCCAGCCCCGGTTACTGTGGACTCAGCCCCTAAACCTGAAGAGAAGCGGGTTCCAGCACCCAGCAGACCTCCTTCCAAAGGTACGAAAAGACATTGCTTACACTGTATTTGCATAACCTCCGTCACCCTGAGGAACTGATGCGGTCAATGAGCCCAGCTTTTCCCACAGCTGCAGGCCAGAGGCCATAACCAAAAACTCTCTTTAACTCTTTGCTGCTCAATCTTGCCCTGTATCTAAAGAAAACAACAAAACTGACTAAAGAAAAGTGTCCAAGTGTCTGTGCAACTTTTTCTGTTTTCTCATTCCAGCTGGAAGCATCACCACCTTCTCTGGGGAGGCGAACATGTGCCCCAAGTGTAATAAGAGGGTCTACTTTGGTAGGTTGCTTCCTATAAGGTAAATTAGCAACATGTAATCTAGCACTTCATTTTAATAAAGCTGTATTGTGTCTTGGCAGCCGAGAAGGTGACGTCTCTGGGGAAGGACTGGCATCGGCCATGTCTGCGCTGTGAGAGGTGCAGCAAGACCCTGGCAGCAGGGGGACATGCAGAGGTGAGGAGAACATCAGAAACTAAAGACTAAACAGATAAACCCACAGTATCATCACTGCTAACTCATTTTAATATTGTGGTCATTTAAAAGAAGGATGATCTGAAAGTTTTGGGTTTAAGATTGCATGATTATAAATAAAGATAGTAAAAAAAAAAACTATCAATGAATGAATAATTAAAAATTTATTAATACAAAAGTTTTTTCCATTTTACCATAGTGCATTAACCTGTAACTAAAAAATAATATACAGACTTTAAGGTCATAGTGCATTACTGCATTTATATTTTTTGTAATTTTGTTGGAATGTAGTCCGCTAGCCAGGGAGCTGGCTATTAGCTTGCTGTAAGGTGGCCTAGATGCTCCTCTTCTACAGTGGCCATGTGGACATGCAATGTAATATGCAGTACTCCCGGGAGTCAAAGAGGCAAAAAAAAAAAAACTTAAACGCATTTTAAAACTGAATTTTGAATCAATTCAGAATCACCAGGACTAGGAATCGCGATTCTCTAAAGAATCATTTTTTTTCAGCAACACTAGTGAGCTGCTACTGTTGTATACACTCTACATTAGCTGCCGCGAATATCATACACAATAGCTGGCAAACACACAGAACATTGCATTGTTGACCAAAATTAGATGAAACAAACCAGAGCAATACTGCACACTTAAACAGTAATTAGGTATTTTTATTATATAAAGATGGGAAAGTAATAACAAATAATATTGATAAGAAAATATTTATATTCAAAATATTCATATTTATTTCCATTAATTGTTTCCTCTGTGTGTGTTTTTGTTTTTTTTTTGTTTTTTTTTTTAATTGTGTTACTGCCGTGATACTGCAAACTTTAGACATATATTGTTCACAGTATACTATACTGTATTATATACTATACTACATAGCTGTATACTATAAAGCCACTAGTAGAAAATGTATTGGAAGCCTGATGTATTTGTTGTTTATTTGTTGTCAGCACGATGGCCTGCCCTACTGCCATAAACCATGCTACGCTGTCCTGTTCGGGCCAAAAGGTACAACTGTTTTTATCCTCTAGGTGGAGCTGTTTATTGCCTTATTGTTTAATGCCTTATTTTTTTCAGAGTACATTATTTAGTCAAATATACACCTCTTAACTTTGAGAGGAAGCATGTGAAATAATTATTAATAAATAGACTAAATACATTTTTCAGTTACTGTTAATATTGTTAGGTATAATTATTGTGTATTCCTTTGCAGTTATATCTGTGTGTGTGTGTGTGTGTGTGTGTGTGTGTGTGTGTGTGGGAGGGGTGGGTAGTTATGGAAAATTATCTTTTGTCATATACCAGGATTGTTTCATTGTGCTGTTTTCAGGCGTGAACACAGGTGGTGTTGGAAGCTACATTTACGACAAGGAAGTCAACACAGAGGCCCAACCATAAGCTGGCGATTTCAAAACATCCCTGCACTAAAGTCACACATCACCACTACAAACACAGCCACTACATTAGCTCATACAGACTCACACGCACATTCCTCCAGCCACACTGACTGAGAGCAGTGCCAATGTAGACATCTGTGAAAACCTGATGCCACATAATGTAAATCTACCTGACCTTTGACCTTTCAACGTCAGGTTTTTGATGGCCTCATCTTCGTTACACTTAAATCTGAGCATCCTGTTCTGGATATTTCTTATGGAGAATTATGAAGATTGATTAATATTCAAGTTTTATCTATTTAATGTCTGTTTAACCTTTATAAATTGATCTTGCGGATGTTATCCTACCCATTATTGTTATGTTGTTACCTCACTCTGCCACAATACAGTGCTAGTGACAAAAAAAAAGCCTTGTCATATAGCGCTATAAAAATATTTCCATTGTGGTTTTCCATCTGAATGTAATGAAATGTGGGAAAAAAAACTGTTTTATAAATGAAGGATTTGGATGTTTTTTACTACCTTGCTGACAGGCAGATTGGTCTCACTTCTCAAGCCTTTTTGCCCAGGTGCAGCGCTGCAGTATTAAATCTACAATACAGAAGTCTACCATAAGTCTACATTCACATTCACCAGTCCAGATTTACACTTTGGCTGCCTTGCAGCATTTCTAACTCAACAAAGATGTGTAGAAAATCTACAGTCAGGGAAATAACGGCTTAACTCATATCCTTTATGAGTAAAACCAAACATGTCTCTAGGTAATAGAAAGGTGTTGTGTGGCTTTGTGATGGGTCCCTAATGGTCAAGTAGCCGGGACTAGTACTTATAGTAGCTGACTATTTTAGCTTATGTTCAAGAATGAGATGTATCAGTAATTTGTTTAATGTATTGCATTAATGTGGTCTAAATGTTGAAGAATTATTTGCATGAAGATTCATTACCAGTCAGAATTAGCTGATAGGAAGCTTTAAGGTCAACTTTAATGACAATGCATTCATATGGAATGTGCTTTAAGTACTTAAAGACTGTTATTCATTGTATGATTTATGATTGATTTTAGTAGTTAAAAAAAGAGAACAATGCTTCCACATAAGTCCTGCTGCTTTCATGTTCTTAATAAATTTGTGTACAACACTTCTTTGCTTTGATCCATTTATAAAATGTGTACATTTACAGCAGTTATTTAAGGAAGATGTAAGCAAAGGTGGATCAATAGGAATTTGTTGCCAAGCCAATTTAAGTAAATTGAGTTTAATTGCTTTTGCATCTCTGTGGTGTGGTGCCTCTCTGGTTCTCTGGTTTCCTCCCACCTCTCAAAAACATTTGGTAATGTTAGATGTGAATGTATGTGAGTGTTAGAAGGTGATGGATTGGCATCTCACTTAGGTTGTATCCCCTTTCATGTTCAGTGTTTCTGGGATCGGCCCTGGACCCTCTGGAAATCCCCTGGCAACTTGAGGAGAAAGCAGTTACTGAAGATGAATTTTTCAGGCTAGTGCTTGAGACTTGAGGTCACTGAACTTCCTGTGTTGCATTGCAACATTCCTTTCGTTTGCCCCTAAAGAACATATATAACCTACATATTCTATCCCAAGCTTTTGAAAACAAACTTTAAACTTATTTAAACATATTTTCTACTGTTTTTACAGTTAAACTATAAATGCCTTGTTGCATACACCCATTAGCTATAACATTAAAGCCTCGGACAGGGACATAAGTAACATAGAGTATCTAGTTACATTGGCACAGCAGTTCTTGAAGTTGATATGTTGCAAATTTGGAAAAATGGGCAAGTATAAGGATCTGAGTGACTTTAAAAAAGGGCTTAATTGTGAAGGATAGATGACTGATTCGAGGCATCTCAAAAACAGCAGGTCTTGTGGGTTTCCGTGGTTATTACGTAACTAAAGGTCCTAGGAAAGACAACCAATGAATCAGCAAACAGGGTCGTGGATGTCCAAGACATGCTGATCTGCATTAGGCGGGGAGGGGTTCGGATTAAGTTAAGTCTATCTGGTCCAATCCCACAGAAGGATCTGTTGCTAACATCTTGGTCCCAGATACCACTTGATGGGTCAGGTCTGTTCTGGCAGTTGTTTAGGCAGGCAGTTTTAATACTATGGCAGATTAATGTGTTGTTAACAGCAGAATATTGTTCACAGCAGGCTGACTCTTGGACTTTTTCTCTACCACACCCAGCTATTAGCTGAAAGATCTGGCAGTACATTTACTGATAACTTTTTAAAAGCCCTCAGACATGACAGGCAATGACAAAACACATCCCACATACAGAGCACATAAGTAACATCCAGCTGATCTCACCGTTATATATTTTAAAAATTATACATTGTATTGCAATTATGCTTTGTCAGTAAGATATATAGGATATATATATATATAAAAATAAGAAAATAAGCTAAGAAAGAACGATAGTGTGACACTTCACATGTCTTGTTTCATGGGAACAGGGGCAACAGTCTCATTTTCACTGGCATGCCATGCATACTCCCTGTGTGGGAGCAAATTTTCACCCTGATCTCATGCTAGGACAATGTGATAAAGACTACATCAGCAGCAACTGACAAGTTTCTGTATGCATATACAACTGGTAATGCTGCATATTTCCCTTGAAGATGTGATCACCAAAGGTGCAGCCAAAACTTCCCATGATTTTATAGCTTCTTTCTGCATGACATAAAACTTGTTGACAATTCTTACTGTTGCCTACTACTACTACTACTACTAGTACTACTACCTTTTAAAGTTGAAATGAACTACTCATTGACCTTATACACACAGAGGAGTTTGACCTACGCATCCGTTTGGCCTCCGAGGGGTTAGGTTCCTTGCTCTATGGCACTTCAGTCGTGTCTTATCGGTATGGAGGAGCAAACCAGTAACCTTCCTGTTACAGGGCTGTTTCGTTAACCACAAGCTTATGGTGCCTTAAACAGAGCATCTTGAAACGTCCTTCTCAAGGATTAAGCAGTTGTGCTGGGATTTAAATGTTCAATTTTATACTTAATAATTGAGCTACTGCAGGAGACAATATGACTTCTAGTACTAGTACTATATACTATATACTCTTACTAATAATAGTAATAATGATGATGATGATAGCAATGATGATGATGATTTACTGGCCATGGTTACGTTACACTCACACATGTGTAAAGTCCCCGCCAATGACACCTCGTAATATTAAACCAGATAAATCCTAGTCACATTAAAAGATCCTGAATAAATCCAGTATCCAGGTCTAATCCTAGATCTAAGGAACACAAGTGTCGGTCTCAAACTCGATTGCACCCTGTCTCATCCGACTCCACCCGAGGAAGTAATGCTGTGGGCTGGATACAAACTCCAGAGCTTTTTAATATCCTTTAGGGATGTATTGTTCTTATAACAGATGAAATGCAGTTCAGTCAATGCACAGGGTCCGTGGCCGTTTTCTGATGCTAGCAGCCAAATGAAACAGGGTCTGGCCAGATAAAGTGAGATTTACTTTGGAAGACTGTCTGAAGCAGATGTGCTTATGCACACTCACACGACAAAGACTGATCATAATGACTCGGAGCAGCTAAAAGCATCATTTTAAAAAAGCCCTGAAGTTGAACTGTAGAAAATGTAAAAGTCATATCAAAGGTTTTTTATGTCTCCACTGGAGCACTGTATCTTCTAGGAGTATGGCTATTTTCAGTCACATGCTACAGTAACATTTGTGCAGACATATTCCAAAATTCAGATGTCATCCGGCAGGGTGGAAAGCATAGATTCATCTAGCAGATGGTCTCATGGTTAAAAAAAAAAAAAAAAAAGTGGATACAGATTCTTGGATCTAAATGGGTCACTGTGATTCAAGGCGAAACATCTTACAACATGATACTGCACTGGTTTAGGTTCAGTCTAGAGTTTCGTTCTTCTTTTCTGCTAATTAACACCTTGCTAAGGGAAGCTTTTTATTCCAAAAGCTGGACCAAACAGCTGCTCAACACCGAGAGCTGCATTACAGCCAATGAGGACGGAGTGTTTAGAGGAAAGAAACTCTAAAACTAGATTCTCCTCATCTGTTGGACTGCTGTATATGTTCAAACAGACAGACTGTAAAAATATAAGCTACCACTTTTTCATTAACCTCATTCCTACAACAGGCTTAAATATTTTCAATTGCTGTCTGCTTTTTTGCTCTTGTCTGGGCTCAGAATTTCCAGACACCACCTCTCACCAACCCCAATATCCTCTCACTCCTATTGTATGTCATTGACAAGACTTAGACAAGAAAGCAGATTGGACTAGATAGCCAGGGATAAACAGATCCGGGCTCGACTTCCTGCTGTCCAACTCGCAGCTCCCAGCTCACTTGAACGCTTCTGCCAAGCCACACACAAAACCTACTTATCTGCCTTTCTGCTCTTATTGTTATCTGTCTGGTAAATATAGTCTTAATGTAGTTAGCCATGGTCTGGGGAAAGGAAAGTTCTGCTTTTATCATTCACATTGCCCTCAAACAGTGAACAGGCTGTTCTATGTTATGTCCTTTTATTTGCAAGGACAGGAAGAGAAAAAAAAGACCCATCTGCATCTTCTGTAACTTCAGTCAGGAAATAATGAACGGTTCATGTATTCCTACAGGACGAAATAGCAATAATTATTCGTTTCTGAAGCCACTAGTAAGTCTTAGTCTTGCATTTTTTAAACCATTTATGACTATAGAAAGTCTGTTAAACTCTTTATGTGTTTTCCCTGCTTCATTGCTTTATTTTCTGAGTTTCCTGTTGGCCATGTGTTTACTCACAGCCTCCCCATCGCAGCATTTAATCAGACCCACCATCCCATACCAGATATCCTCTTCATTAGTTTAAACCCTTAGGGATCACAGTTGTTTTGGTTTAGGAGCACAAAGCAAGCTGTCCAAAAGGAATCAAGATGTAGCTGTGGATGTAGTTTGTTTTTCTTCTAGGCTTCTTTAATTTTGTCGCCTAGAATGATAGAACGATCCAAAAGCCAAGAAGGCTACACCCATAGATATTGGCCTACAGCTGCGCTTGCCCACTCGTTAGCTAACGGAAAATACAGTAGACGGAGAAAGTGATCACAGAGACACAGACACACACTGCTGTTCCCAACACCCACCTGGATTGAACAAGACCCCTCGCAGCACCCACCCAACTTTCACACAGGTCTTTGACCATCACAGCAGACCTGCATTTTAAAATTACACACTTTTAATACCTAGGTTTCATGCCTTTTTTGCTTTTTTTACCCAAACTGCATGATAACATAGAATGCAAACAAACGTAGTAACCCTTAGTAACCATTTTCTCTCCTCTATCTTTATTGTATATTGTGCACTTATGTCACACTGTTGTGTATTTGTACTTGTGTACTCTTGCTGTGTTGTTCTATGGTCTTTAAAATGATCCCTTTCTTTCCAACGTATGTTTTTTCCAGGTTTATTGAATGCTGAACCTGAAGCAACACTAAATAAAATTCAAAGGTATGAGAACCAAAAATGTAGTGATTCAGTAGTGATATACTACATAACTTCCTTCTTTTGTTCCTCCATAATTTTTCACTCTATCAATACACACAAGTGGAAGAGAGACATCAGGCATGAGACTACAGCTGCAATAACCAGATTGATTTGTGCATGATATCCGTTGTATCCCGCAGCTGCAGAACCGTTACCATTTCACAGTGCTGCATTCTTTAGTGGTCTGAATCCGTTCCCACATAAACCCACCCTCTGCTACAGCTCTCCTGCTTGGGAAAACTTTTCCCTCAGCCGCCCTTTTCTTGTCTGGGTGGCGAATCAGAGTTTGTGTTTGAGGGCTATAGTTCCCATGGAGACAGGAGCGTTCTCAGACGTCCAGCATTCCTGAGTATTTTAAGAGTGCTGACATTTTGTATCATACAACAGGCGTTTCAAAAGTTTAATTTCCTGTTCATGAGGAAAAATTTATATAAGGAGTCATCTCCTCAAACCATACATATAAGTAAATATATAAAGGAAAATTAGGTTACTATTGAGACTGAAGCTAAAAAAGACAAATGAAGCTTCAGATAAATAGGCGATTGGAACCCTTGTCATGCTACCATGTGATTACCACCTGATTATTGGACACTTGGGCACCAGATGAAAAACCACATGATAGGTATGTCCCGTAACCAGAGACTGTAAATGTTACCATTTCAGACCACAGTTGATTGCTTTGACTTTACAATTTGAAAACGTCAACTTTCATTGCTCATTTCTTAAAGTCAGGGATTCTTTTTATAGGAACATAGCGTACTCATAACCAGTAACCAGTGCAAAAACACTGGCTTTGATTTCTTGGGAGTAACACATGCCTTACAATAGCATAAATGTGGTTTATTTAACAACCGCTTGCAGTGCCATCCAATGCACAGATGGCCATAATGTGGAATAATAATACATAGTAGATAATTGCCCACAGTTGTAATTAAGAGTTGCCCAGCACACAGTACACCATGCAGCATACTTTCAGGCTGGGATTGGGGTAGATCATAGTGTGATTAATGATATAATTTAGTGCATTAAATATTATATAGTGCTGCTGCAGCAGTACAGTATCAAGTTATGTAACCCGCTATAAAAACTGCTATTTTGTAAATCAGACTCGTAAACAGGATAATCACTGACTTTATCATTAATTCTGAAATATTTGTTCTTTTAAATGGATGCACTGAGCCTAGAAAAGCCTTTTTATGCCATTTTTATATGCGAAGATTGCTATGAGTTAAAAAAGACAAAATCACTAATTACCAGTTAGTTGTACATGCTTGAAATAGAGTACTAACCATTTCTAATTATTGTATATTTTCCTATCACAACGTATTATATGAAGCAGCACAGAGCCTCAGCACTGTGGTCTCAAAGTTCCAGGGTCCCACAGTTCTCACTGTTTCATACTGTTTTATGAAGAACATACTGGTAGGTGGACCGGCTACTCCAAATTGCCCTTAAGTGTGAATATGCGCATGTGCATGGTGTACTGCAAACAGACTCATCTATTCCTGCCCTGAGTTCCTGCTACAGCCTCCAGATTCTCAGCAACTCAGGACACTTAATAAACTCTTGATAAAGATGCATAAATGAATGAATGGGTGATTTATTTAATTATTAACAAATAAATCAATAAACAACATGCTACCGCAGCTCAGTTTTAACCAACTATCAAACAGGTGCAACTGAAATGCTTAAACATTTCTGTTCACAGAGAAATATGGAGAGAAGTGAGAGCATAATTGGACTTAAACCCTAGAGCCAGTGGAATGTCAATATGGAGCTTAATAATAGACGCCAAGTAGAATTAAAGATGCAGAAAGTAATATTCATTCAGATTCATTGGCAAAGTGAGCTAGGTGTGTTTCCAATTTTCGCACCATACCTCCATATTCCATCATTAGATTTCCAGAGTAATGCTTATTTTATGGGCAAATTTTATGAGAACAACAGTGTTTATTAACAGCAGATCACAAAAGAGCTGCCATGGTCAAATCTGATGATAGGTTGATGGTGGGAGCTTTAACAACATATGCTTAACATTAGTCTATATCAACTTAAACTTGGCCTGATATACAGAATATACTGCATGTAACCTACATTCCTAATGCAAGCTGTCTGTATGTTAAAGTGATACAATGCATTATTATCATGTCCATCATCCCTTAATAAGTAAGGAGTACTTATATAGGTGCTAAACGGTTTAAAAAAAACTATAGCAGAAAATGTCAGCCGTTTAAATGGACCTACAAACCTTTTTAAAGAAAGCTTTGAAACACTACACAAAGCTGGATCAGTTCCAATATGAGGAGAATGATTGCTTCTGCAGCCTTCAGGTTTTTATTTTTTATTTTTTTTAGTTTTCCTGCTGACACACATTTTACCAGCAGCATATTTTCCACAGCTACTTTCAATCACTGGATTTCTGGTTAAGCAAAGCAATCAGTCAAATTTGAACTGGAAATAGATATCATCCAGATCAAGCTCACCCATTTCTTTGGAGTACTGTAAGTTCTCTCACTCTTTTATTGTGGGCATTATGTCAGTCCTGTTAATCCTAGAGGAAAGAGTTCAGAGTATGATCTGTATAGCAGGGATCCATTACCACAGTTCCCATATGTCACAGTCTGTTCTTCTTAACACCAGGTCTACTGCCATTATGAAATAACTTCCAAAGATCCAAAGCCTTTCAACTACAGCAGTACGGTCCTGCTTGGATTTATTACAGATGGGTCTAATTTACATAAATACTCTTAACTACATTCAATTGAAGCCATGTTGGATGAATATTTTTGCAAGAACACATTAAAAACCAAATTCCAATTTCCAGACCTCTTAAAGACTATCAGTACATCTATATACATGTTGATTATATGTGCTAATCTTTACTATGTGGTGTTTGGGCATGAGCCAAAAGAACCATGTGGATTATGACATGGTGTGCGTCTGTCTGATTTGTGCCTGTAGTGGTTTAGGGCACAGAAACAAATTAGAAGAGATGAATAGATGATTGCAGCACTTACTTGCACTAAGAGCGCTTATTCCTATGATTGGCCTGGCTACAATTTTACAGCAGGCCAACTAAATATATACTGCAGATTGAAAGATGCATTAGTCTCTGAGTTTTTTATACAGTAGAGGAAAGAAAGAGAGCCAAGCTGGTAACTCAATGCTTGACAGCACTGTGAAAGTTATTATCCTTTTTAGTTATATAAATCAGAACAACGCTGACCTATGATCAAGTGCCAAACCTACTCTCCTCTGACTCAGAGGACATGGAGATATCCAGACTGGTAGAGAAAGGCTGGAAAGTTGGCGTGAAATGGGCTGGAAAATTGGGCGCTGTATGTCCAGTAGGCAAGACACCAATGACTTCACACACTGAACAAAGAGCAATAGGGCGCTACCCTCAACTCCTATCATATAAAGTCTGATGTCATCTTTCACCACCCCATTGGTTGGCATGGCTGTTGAAATGTGATTGAATCACCTCACACATACACACACACACACACACACACACACACAGTCATTGTGTAACATCATTGCATCATTCAAGCTTAATGTTAAAACCCTGAAGAATCTGCCAAGTTTCACTTCTTCTAGCTCCCTACAATTAACCTTTACAGAATTATCAGCATAACTGTTTTCTTTTATACAAATTATTTGCTAAATATGGTTCAAGGTGCATAATATACCATCGTAAATTCATCGTAAATAAAACTTTGTGGCTTACAATAGAATATTTTTTTACATAAAAACAAACGAATTATAACCATTGATTATGATTGTCTTATATAATGGAAAGAATTAATAGTGTCTGCTTGTGAATACAGGCTAAACTAGCATCTTAAAAACACACACACACACAAGGGTGCAGCCCTGCTAAGAACTGCTCTTTGTTCACTGGTATCAGTGTAATCTGCTGTATTGCAGGTAATCCCTCCTTTAATTGTTATCGAAGACAAGCGTCACTTCTTCATTATCTCTCATTATAGACTTTCAAATAGCTTAGTTATGTAATGGTACTGATATCAGTATTATACTGTGAATTCTGAGTTATAAATATAGAAACATTGCCATTTATTAAGGATCCGTGCATATTTACCTTGTACACTACAGTTGTCTGTCCAGCTTCTGTCCTCACTATGCTATATCTGTCATGCTCCTGTACCTTTGGACAAGATGTTCTGTCAACACATGGGTTTGGTTGCGTGCGTGGACAAGCACAGATGCAGCTGTAACTACACTAAAAATGACAGTTAGAATGGTGAACACTTCAGGGTGGATCATAGTATTAGTTGTGTATTGAATATACTGCCAAAAAACAGGATTATTAAACATGATCCGTTAGTGTCTTTGGCCAAAAAGGTACCATTTTAATTCTAGTTGAACTATTATGAACAGCTCAGGGTCAGCAATCATTTTTGTGGTTCATTCATGTAAATGTAATAAATGTGACATTTTAAATGTAACATGCACAGTAAAAAAGTACACAAAAAAAGAAATATTTGTAAAAAGCATTTAATATGATTCAGTTCAGCATGGTTGATTCAAATCAGGCCAAAAAATTTGTCTTTGTCAGTTTGTCTCTGTAAGTAACCTTTCTTCACTGGAATATGTGCATTTACATTTACATTTACATTGACGGCATTTGGCAGACAATCCTATCCAGAGGAACTGTACTGACTGCTGATTCACGTTGACACATGTACACACACTAACCAAATCTAGGCTTGGAAATAAGTGTGGCTGTATCATAGTCTGTTGGATCTATTTTATGATTTGAATTGTTTTTCTTCTTGACACCCCTAGTTACAGGTGTGTTAAAGACATAACAATTGTTACTTACAGAAATTGCATACTAGATGAAAGACATATCTGTTCTGAATGACTGGATATTCCTGTAATTGCAACCCAAGGGCATGAAGTGATGCACAGGTGCAAGATTTGTTCTTTGGACCATTTCCAACATTATAGACATAAAGCAACAAATGACGCCCAGATAAAGCAATGCAACAGCATCAATACCATTAAATAAAGATGTCAATAAAGTGAGGACCTGGAACACTTGTCTAATCAAGACGTAGCTACATTCAGCAAACACTATTTATTCAGATTCATTATCTGCATATGTGGTACATAAAGTATATCATCAGCACTGGCTGAACAGACAGATTCAGAAGTCATGGCCTGTAATAAGAGAGCATGTGAGGACAGCTCTTCAGCTATAAAATGTTATAAAGCTGCACCTCATCATTATAGTGTTCTTGTCTGAACAGAAATACACTGTGTTCTAATCTAACATCTGCACTGCCTTTAGAACCGAGTCCCAAGAGGAACAGTTCAAAATACATAGTTCAAAACACATGACAACATTTCACTTCCTGTTTTCATTCTGCTAGTTTCTTGTTACCATAGCACAGGAAACAACCCTAAGCAAATAATTACTGGTTGCCAGGAAACATGCTTTTCATGCTGCTGTTTGCTAATTTTATGTTTTGGGGAGGAAAGTTAGCTATATGCCAAAGCAGCACACAGATATATGTGTGTCAGCCTGGGAAAACCCTTCACATGGTGAAATGTTGACAGATTTAATTCTGAAAACTTTGAAAAGACGGCGTTCCTGGACTGAAATATGTGTCCATTTTGTGTATTTTCTAAATCAGGAGAAAAGATATAGTCTTAATGTCTGGTTTGCCCTCAAAAGTGATAATGCAGAATGTTATGATGTTACAGATACAATAAAATGCACTAAAACAGATATATACAAATATGTATATACAAAATACTGTATGTATATCAATTCACAGCCTGTATACTGTATAGCATACAAAGCACACTAACATGTATACATACCAAATATATTTTTATGACTCCTTAATAACCCTGATGTCATTATTATATTATTAACTTCATTTAACATTATCCTGAGATAATTTCAGGATTTCTCAAGAAACACACTGCCCAATTTTACATATATGTTCTGATCTACTTATGGAAAACCAACACATTAATAATAAAGTCCTGGCATCCGATTGTTGTTAGGACTACCAGATCTCAGCTGCAGAACAAGATTATATTTACCTGTGTTTAGTTAGTTCTGCCTGTGTTTGACTATGTTTGTTTTTTTGGATCTGTTTGTTTGTGTCTTTAAAGCTCTTGAACTTTCCTTGTGTCTTGGCAACTGTCTGTTTTTGCACGCCATAACAAACGCATAATGAATTGATAATATATATATGTGTGTGTGTGTGTGTGTTATGTTATATTTGTTATGTAATTTAGCTATCCAGCAGCTTAATCAAATCATTAGCTTTTTTAAGGAGATCACACTTCGTTAGCATGGACATACTGTCATTACATCTGCATTCACATTCATTACACTGCCTCCTAACATTATGTGATCTTTACTTGACAATAGCGAAGGCAATATAATACATAAATAAATCAAACATTTCCACATAGACATATATTTTGCTAAAATATGTTTATAGTTTCTGTTGTAAACATAGACACAAAGCCTCAATTTCATCATTTTTTGGCTCTTTGCTTGATTTCAGCCACAGCATTCGACAGCTTTTTCCACTCATCCACACGTGAGCTTTTGCATGAAGTATTTACATGAACATCAGCCTTCCCACAATTCCCTAAAATACACAAATCACTCTTATGTAGAACAGAGAAGGAAAATACACAGACACTAATTATAATGAAACACATTAAAGGGAAACGTTTATAGAGGAATAACTAACAGAGATAAGCATGAATAAGTTAGCTGGCGTTTTGCAATTACATAAGAACAGGTTATTAAGCAACATATGTTGTAATACAGAAAACGGAGCACAGTGGGTTTCGAGAAAGTGATAAGATTCAGTTAGCCTTAATACTAACCACAGTCTTACTTCTTAGTTTTTTTCTTACTTTTCTTCATTTACTTCTGGAAGTAAACACAAACAGGTCAGTTTCTTTTTCTTTTGTGAGGTGTGGCCTGTAAAATGAGAAGCTGTCAACACTTGAATATGTAACATATGTTAATATGTTATTGTGTAAAGGCAGCCAGGGAGACATCTCTATGGCACCATCGAGTGCCAGGTGATTTAACAGGGAAAAAAGTAGTATACTGTATATGGTTACAGTCATGAATTATGTAAATTGTAGAGAAATCTTGCTGGGTGACAGATTACACTGATTACCATGTCAATTTTCAACTCAGTTTTATTAATTTAGCAATATTACAGCTTTTAAAGCAATGTAAAATTCTCTTTTTACTTTTATACATTTATATAAATTTGATTCCTGATAAGTAAGTTGATAACTAGAGTTGATGGTGAAAAGGAAAAACTCCCTGAGATGACAAGAGGAAGCAGCTTTGAGAGGAACCATTCAGCTTTGGATGACAAGGATAGTGCCATTATAAATAATCACTTTACAAAAGTGCAAATGACAAGCCTGAAAATGTATATATACATACATAAAATATATTTATAACATAGTCTGCTGAAATAACATCCGATGTCATATCTTTACATGGTCTTGTTCCTGCTTTACCTAACATACTGTTCATCATCTTTGACTTTCACTCTGCATCCCATAATAGTTGTTTTCCTTAAAGAATATCAATTTTACTGTTTTTTTTTAGTTCTTGGCCTCATTCATACCCTTGAGACGTGAAGACAGGAACGACTACAAATCTACATGCACATACACCATATTGTAAAGGAACATCATAAACTCTATCAACTCTTTAACCTTGTGAAGTGAACAGCATGTTCATCTGCTTTATTTCACCATAAAGACCCAACACTTTTTTCAATTTTTTTAAATTATTGCATATGCATTATTGCCCCATCCATATGTGTTCAATCTGAGTCCTCTTCGAAAACTGCAAGGCCATTTCTATCTTTTTTCCCATTTTTGGCTAAACACCATTTGAATTCGGTTTGGGATCAAATAAAGAATATTAGACAATATATCAGAATTGCCTGACTTTTAAATCTAGATGTGTTAACTCAGCACCTCTTGGTTGAACCAAAAATTTTTCAAAATTCAACATGGGCCTAACAGATTTCTCTTGTTGCCTGTGAACACAATTGACAGTTATTAAGGCAGATAGACCAACATTAAGACCAGAGAGCTATCTATGAGAGAAAAGCAGGTTATTTAAAAGCTAATATAACAGTAAACACGAATCAAAGCCTTTACATTAGTAATAGTTCTAACAAAAATACATCGAGCAGGTTGGCCAAGATATACAAGAGCAGCTGCTGACAGAAACATTGTGAGAGCAATGGCGAAAAAACACAAAAACAATAATCAATTTAATCACCAACAACTTCCATAGGGCAGGGGTGACACAATCTACCACTTGAAGAAGTCTTTGATACCAGAAATATAGAGGCCATACCACAAGATGCAAAGCTCTCAGTCAGTCAGTCATTACCATATCCACTTAGTACGTCAGTGTCACGGTTTGTCTGGAGCACAAACAGAATCACTGGGAGCATGGCAGGAAAACCCCAGGACAGGGAGCCAGTCGATTACAGGGTATTACATAAACACATCCATTCGCTCACAAATTCACAATTAGGGGCAAATTAGCATATTCAATTTAACTACTATGTGTGGTTTTTGGCAGGTGGGAGAAAACCGGAGCACCAGGCAAAAATTACATTTGAATGTAATTGGTTTTTTTTTCATTCCACATCCTGGTCTGTTCTAACTCAAACATTCTCTGGATCTTAAATCATCCCAGAAGTTTATTTCCAACACTTTGTTTCATGGCCCACTTACACACAACAAAAAAAAAAGGCTGAGCATGCCACAGGCCCTGAAAGTCAGTCTGGGAGCCTTTATACTAACCTCTACCTAGACTTCCAATAGCTTTTTTATGTGCTTTGATATGCTTACTGCTCACCTATGGCCTTACAGTTTATCATGTCTAAACAGGTCACATATTATGTTTTAAGGATTTTCAACAACCACATCATAGTCATGTTCACCTGGCTTTCTATTCTCACCATGGTCTTGTATATACCTGTATATGCAGCATGCATGTGTGTTTGTATATGTATGTGTGTGTATGTACTGATTCATTATTCCATTATCATTTTGTGACATCTTTTTTTCCAGTCCACAAAAAGTCTAGACCATCTCAGACTATTCACTTCACATGAAACGTGTCTTGTTTCATCTCCACACCCGTAACACCATACAGAAGTGATGCTTTTATCCTAGGCAGAGTCTGTCGGTTTAGACGCTATAATCTGATTAAAAGGGCTGAGTAGCTGAGTTGTTCTTGTACGGTATATTTCAATCCTTCTCCAGTGTGATCCATAACCTGCTCTTGAAAGCATCCAGCTCATAAAAACATCTTTCCAACAAAAACACTTTGTGCCAAACTGTAAAGCAGAGAAATTACAGGAAATGACTAGTTTCTAACTGTTCTGTTGAATGAAATCCTGTAAGTGTGACCAGTTACCACACATGAAACTCTTGCAGACAAAACATTTACAAATTATGCATTCACACATTTGGCCTAAATAGTGTGTCATGCTGAGTTGTGACTTCCTTTTAAACATACATTTGTTGTTCAAGTGGCCAAAGTTTTGACTACACTGTTTCTAGACAAATGGGAAATTGACACAGTGCGTAAAAGAGTCCATATATCAATATAAAATATGCATGTAATATATCTGATTATATATATGTATCTATCTCTCCTACTCTCTCTCTCTCTCTCTCCATA
>JAOVVF010000002.1:10573847-10591370 GCA_028565595.1 Duopalatinus emarginatus | reverse complement strand
ATACACATACATACATACATACATATATATATATATATATACATACATACATACATACATACATACATACACACACACACACAAAAAGACCTTTTGTAAAATTGATTGTCATGTCACGATTAAAAGTGTCAAAAACATCCAAGGCATCAGCGAGGTGGCCAGAAGTAAACGTAACAAAAACACCGAAGCACAAAGTTACAGCACTACAAAAAAAACCAGGTGCACAAGTACAGCTGTGCAAGCGTTTGGCAGTCAACTGTATAGAGTCAAACACAGATTTCATTTAGAAAAATCAAGAGAGACATCAGTCCGTCCTCCTGTCTTCATCAGTTGTTTGTCCTCAGTTTCCGGAACACAGGGTCACAGCGGATAATAAAGGGGTGAAGCGAGTCATGCTGGGTAAGTGGGTAGGGTAAACAGGTGGAACTCCTGGGCTGCACCTGGTGTGTGTTAGGGGTCTGAAAGTGTCAAAGGACTGCGTTTGGTTCCACCCCTTTCTTGAAACACACTTGGCTTGTACTCCCTATAGCCCTATATCTGAATGAGACACCATGAATGCTTTTTTGACACTGACTCTCTGGCACGCACGCACACGCACACACACACACACACGCACACACACACACACACGCACACACACACACACACACACACACACACTTGGCTTGTACTCCCTATAGCCCTATATCTGAATGAGAAACCCTGAATGCTTCTCTTTGACATTCATTCTATGGCACACGCACACCCAGACATACGAACACAAAGGGAGTAAGTTAGTCCCTGAAGGCATTCATGTTCCGTCTCCCCCTTTTTTCTTCCTCACACAGACCAGTGTTTCAGGTTGTGTTGGAGAAGCGTCCCAGCTTCACCATGCACAAAAAAAAGAGAGCATTTGCTAGTGCCAGTCTTCATCGTCTGATGAGTCTTCCTCTTCTGACGAGTCCTCGCTGCTGGCTCGTCTCACTGCTGCTTGCTCCCCTCGAGATCCGTTCTGCTGAGCGGCCATTAAGGCTGCTGCGGCCGCCGCCGCACGTTCCTCGGCCTCCCGCTGCCTGAGAGCCGCCGCTTTCTTCTCTTGCTCGGCATGGCTCTTCATGTGAGCACTTCGGCTTTTTACCTTATAGAATATCCTGCAGAAACAACACACAGGACACATTTGGGTTAGGCACCAGGCATAAGGGCTAAAGACTGCGGGGAGGTTACAGAAGCTGAACTGTGCCAGTAATGTCTAAATAAATATGTAGTGTGACTGCAGCAGTCACAATCACAATATTCTTATCCATCAGCATTATTATTATTTGTAATGGTGCAGACATGTCCAGTTGTTCACCAAACCGGCATCACACACACATGTTAAACTGCAGAGGAGTTCAATGTAGCTAGTGGGGGAGCACTACGTATGTAACAATAGGCCAGCAATGTATGAAAAGCACCTTTAATTTGTACACATCTTCATTTAACCAACAAACTAGGTCTGTCTCAAAACCTAGTGAGCTGCTTTGCTGTTCACTGCCAAGCTAGACAGTTACATAAGTGGAGAGGATTCTGACTAACATCAAACTTTAGAAGGCAGATTACTGAGACACTCTATTAAAAGACAGCGAGAATAAGCCGCGGCACATTCAAACCAAACGGCTGAGGTGACAACCAGCTAGAACGCCAGCCAAGACCTCCCTCTGTGAACCAGAAATGGTTAAATTGTTACCGACAACCCCAAAATATCACCATTATAAAAATATCAATTCAACGAGAAGTATTTACATATAAATAACTTTAGTGGCCACGCTAAAGCCGCAAACAGCGCTCCCTCTATATTCGGTTAATAAGAGTCAGAATAAGGCAGTGGGCAGTGGACAGCCCTTTGAGGCATCTAAGAATCGAGACAGGCTTCTTCCCAATAGCATGTATAGGATGACGTAAAATGGTGTTTATGTAGAAAGCAAACTAGGTTTTGGGACAAACCCGTTGTGTTGTGGTGTAAAGGAAAGTATTTTAAAGAAACGTATGGCTTTGACAGGTTTATCTTAATGCAGTCCTTCTGACACAGGAAAGTCTTCAGGATAAAAGGCTTTGAGGTGTGTGGTTTCTCAGCAATGTGACAAGCAACAGCTTTTCTTTTCTTAACCTTCAAGAGTGAGGTTAGTAGGGGAATGACTGTTTATAGTGATAACAGGAAATGACATGTTTCCCACGTACTCAACAACATTAAAAGTAACTATACGCTGATTAAAAAAAAAAAAAAAAAAAAAAAAAAGTATGATGTTCAGTAATTAAAGTTTACAATTAGACCGGTTGCTGAATTTGTGTGGTATAAGAGTAATAAAGTACTTATAAATAGGCTGTTATAGGAATAGATGTAGTGATGGATGACACCACCTAGAAATATGCCTCGTTATATTTCACATCTGTAGCACTCAACATCTGCCTTGACTAAAAGAGGGCCAACATGGTGCTGTTGTACCAGTGCATTTATTAATAGGCTTGAAATAAAGAACCGGAGATTACCGGATCGTTATTCACATAAACAAACTTGTGAAGATTCATCCGTGCCGTTTCTGATGATGAGACATAGGGTTGACGATAAAATATTAAAATCTCACTATATGACCACAGTGTGTGGTAAGTGCAAACAACGAGCGAGACTGATCGTTTGACAAAGCGAGAACAGATGCACTGGCAAAATTTAAATGAGCAGCAGTGGCCAACGGTGAGTAGGCAGAAGGACGGCACGTACACAATGTTTTCGTATTGCCAAGTCATCCACGTGCGCACCACAACCTGCAGTCAGTCACTAGAAACAGGCACACAGCAGAGGGCATGGCATTTAACACAGTCCTCAAAACTTTCAGTTGCTAAGAGACAGGTGATAATAATAACAGTGCCAGGCATTGCCATTCCTGATACGAGACCACAGATTGGACTCAGGTGTGTTTTATTGCTCTCGAGTCTGATGCATGCTGATGCAGATCGTTCACAGAGTCTCCCTACTGAACACAGGTCGAGCTGCAACAACATGGCGAGGACCCGGATAGTAGGAATGTAAACCCTTATATGATGGGGTACATGAGCAGGAACCTCACTGTTTTGCACTTGAGCACAGCTCCAAAGGGAAGTGACACATAAACCATTGCAAAAGTGTTGCACGTACAGAAACAAGCTTGCACAAACAAACAAAAACACATCCTAACAGCTTTAAAATGATAATTAGCGTTATCTGTGAGATGAGCGACAAAAGAAGCTGGCGATGTGATCGCAGGTAATTAAATACCGTCCACGCACATGACACAGTGACTAACAGCTGCCACGACTACCATGAGAACATGGTTTTGATGCCTGCTTGCACCAGCGCGGATCTGTTAAGCATAAATTAGACAAAAAGCGGTGAAATGGAGATGGTGTGGCTTTCTGAAATCCACACTTAACAAATGATGGTGAGACCTGAATTGATGGAGGCATTTATACAGATGAAGGAAATAAGTGCAGCAGCTTAAGTGGGGTTTTTTTCGGTTTAGGAGGATTCTTAGAAGTTGACACAAGAAGGACTAATCATTTTTAGATCACATGTCTATAACAAGATATGACCATACACCAGAGGTTAACACCTGTCTGTTAAGGCTTTGTGAGGCTTTTGTATCATACGTGTGGCTCAGACTGCCTGTAAAACATACGAAAAATGCTGGTTTAGGTCTTTCTATAACTGCTGATCACCTGGGATTTTCATACACAACAGTCTCTAGAGTATACGCAAAGTGGTGCAATAAAGAAAAACCATCCAGTCAGTGTTTGTTCTGCAGACAGAAACACAGTGTTGATGTAAGAGAGAGATTGGCCAGATTGGCTGATCTGAAATCTAGTGACTGATCTGAATCCTCAACTTGTCGAACCTTCAACAGCAAAAGACAAGGCCAGGTTTCACTTCTGTCAGCCTAGAACAGAGAGCTGAGGCTGCAGTGGGTCAACAAAACTAAACAGATGAAGACTGACAAAAATGTAGCCTGGTCGGATGAATCTCCATTTTCGGCTGAGGCACACAAGGAATTTGGCACCAAAATGTATAAATCCATGGACCCAGTCTGCCTTGTGTCAACAGTCCAGGCTGGTGGAGATGGTATAATGGTGCGGGTAATGTATTGTTAACGTGCTTTAGACCTGATAATACCAATCAATCACTAATTCAATGTCACAGTCTACTCCAGTATTGTTGTTGATCATGTGCATATTCTTAAGGCTATGCTTAGGATGATAATGCACCACGTCACACCACAAGGCTTGAAGTGTGGGATCTGGTCTTATTAATAAAAAGTTGCTGGTTTGATTCCTGACAAGACACAACTGAAGTGCCCTTGAGCAAGGCACCTAACCAGCTCAGTGCTCCGTGGGCACTGAGGATAGAGGCTGCCCCCTGTGTGCAACTGTATGTTTCACTGCACGGATAGGGTTAAATGCAGAGGTCAAAAAACTCAATGTGCAAGCATAGTACGTCAATCACTTCACTTTCACTGTAGGATGCCTCTGCAATTCATAATTAACACGAAAAGTTATCTAACAGGCTCATGGTTATGCAGGCCACCTCAATTTGGAGTAACGTGGTAATATCTTTGCCCCACCTTAAATTCAGGCCGGTCATAAGAGAACAATATTACATATTATATATGCTGTTTGAATGCCGTCTCACCTTCCGCATTTCTTGCAGGGAAATTCTCCTTCTTGTCCCACAGAGCCCTTTGTCCCGACGGTGGTCTTCCGCACCGTGCTCTCTGGCCGGGGTTTAGGAGGCACTGTGGAGATGTGGCTCACTGCAACCATGGAATGGTCCCGTTTTCCAACCTCCTGATTTCTCAAGACCAGTATTGCACCAGTCTAAAGGACAGAAGGATTAAAATCAGTGCCAGGAAAGAAATCACATGTGACATGTTTATATAGCTGATTATTTCAGCACTCTGTATACTCCTGGTCTTGTTACAGCTAAAACAGCATGGTGTTGCTACAGCTCTCAGCCACAAGAGGGCACCAGACATAAGTCTTATGTCAGTTAGAATAAACAATCTGCATTACAGTTAGCTATGCTTTCATTTCGTTGCATTCATTTATCATTAACCACTGAGTTACTGAGGTATTTTATATTAACATACACCTTTACATTATCACACGACCACAGGTAAGTCGAGTCTTACACTTTCACTGGCCTGTAGAGATTGTGTCATCCTGTCAGGGCTGCTCTCTCGCTTCCTTTCCCTCGATACCTCCCACTTCCTGTCCTCTTCCTCTTCCTTTCGCAAATCAAATCTCTGTGAACCCTGTTCGGGAAGTCACATAGAATTACAAACCCCATCACTCAGCACCTGTCCTTATGAGATTCGACACACGTGCACAGACACATAGGCTTACTTTAAAGTCCACCTCCTCCTCCGTGGGTCTCGTTTCAGGAAGCTCTGCTTCGCCGTAGGTGAGCGTGCCGTTCCTCCCGATCTTCACCTGCTTCTTATAGGTGTAGTAGAACTCCACACACTGAGCCACTGTCTTGGAGTTTACCTTCGAATCAACCAGAGCGACAACGTGCCGGGTGAACAGAGTATTTAGGAAAGTAGACACGCGGTCCACATATAACAATGTAAATACAATGCAAAGACAATGTAGCTAATCAATAAATAAATAAATAAATAAATAAATAAATGGACAAGATGATCTTTAGTTACACCGTCCATAATAGCTGTGTGCAACAGTAAATATGACATGACATATCAAGAGAAATCAAAATCTCTACTGATGGACCTGGGGAAACCATGGGCTTGTGGTCAAGGAACCAGCCCTGTGACCGGAAGATCCCTGATTTGATTCCCCATATCCAGGCATCACTACTTCAGACTAGTGTGTTCACTGCCTCTTACTGTGTGTGTTTCAGTGCACATATGGGTTAAATGCAGAGGTCAAATTTCAATGTGTTTCAAGCACAGTGGTCAATGAGTGGTTTACTGTGCAGTCATGTAAACTGTAAATGTAAGATTATATTATTAATATGTTGTTAAGCTTTTTATCTAGATAACGTGGATAACACAAAAAGACTGTATGTAGGCTGAGATTGTGTGAACACGGGTCTGGGTGTGAAGCATGAAAGGAAGACAGAAAGTGAAAGGATATGGAACAGGGTAAAGTGTGGGTAGCTTTTTTTTACTATGCAACACGCTGACAGAAGTCCATCACACTGATTTCAAAAACTGTTTTACTGTTTTTAATTCCAGCAAAATGTCGTTAAAACCAAAACTTATCTGATGAGATCCTGACTCGTCCCTTAGCTAATGTACACTGACTATAAAAGCTGCTGCTGGCTAATAATGAGATCATCGCTTTCAATAACACTACTTGTTAATGAAAAGCACATAGAGATGGCGGTATCCAAAACCTAACACGGTTTTGTTGTATTGTAAACAATATGAGTAACAATGACTGATTGGGTTCACGAGGGAGGTGACTATTGTGCTCTGAACGGCTTGAGTATTGTTACTGAAGGGATTAAAGAAAAGTTATAATATAGCTCAAAGTTAAGCCTATTTGTAATAAAATTAACCAAAATAAATATTATAATTATAATAAATACTGTGGGCAGAGGTGGGTCAAAGTTTAAGGCTCTGGGTCTTGAACAACGCCCCTAATCCTCTCTGCTCCAGGGTCACTGTGTCCTGGCTAACCCTGTGCTCTGACCCCAACTCCCTAACAAGCTGCAATTTATGAAGTTAAACTTTCACTGTGTTGTAACGTATGTGACAAATAAAAGCTTCTTCTAAAAGGCTTTATTCCAAGATGGTGAAACGTGATTATGATACCATTTTCTGCACCATGAAGAAGTCCTTCTTGTAGGTCGAGATGCCCTTGTTGAAGCAGCGTCTCTCCTCAGGTGTCCAGCTGTCTGAGCCTGACGGAGAGATTGAGGAACCAGAACATGAGTAAGGCAATTATTGAGAAGTCAGAAGCAAACAAGCTTGTGCGCACAGACACATACTCACAAAGATACACACGAGGCATACAGCCAGCACACGTACTGGCACATAAAACAATAGTACTCCTGTCCTCCTCTATGGATTAAGCGCACGCCGCCAACACGCTGCCCACTCTCTTCTTTCTCCGTCCTCTTTCTCCCCTCACCCACTCTCTGTACATCTCTAACAGGCAACCCTGACCCACCCCCACTCCTTTACCAAGTAATCCCAGCCGCCCCTGCCCTCCCTCCCCCAGTACTCAGCTGGGATGGTTTAGGGCTGAGACACAGAAAGCTTTGCATGGAATTCCAGCGCAGAAAAAGTCCCCACTGGGGCAGAGAGACGTGAAGCCAAGCTTGGGATTCTAAAGGCGGGCTAGACGGAAAGACGGGCAGAAACAAAACAATGACGAAAAGGAGGTGTTAGGGACTTACCGGAGTAGTGGTAATCTGCCAGAGGATGATATTTGGGAAAGATGGGGTTTTTCAACAGAAGGAGGTCAAGGGCTCCCTGAAAGAACAAGAGGAGGTAAAAAAAAAAATGTCAACTTGGTGCTTGAACGGAGATGACAACATTACAGGTTCAAATCAATCATCAGCCAGGCCTGTCCCGTGTGTGGAAGACAATACCAAAGACAAAGTCATGGCCAGCTGTGTAGGATTTAATTATATAAGACGACATCAGAACAAAAGAGTACGATATCTCGCACATGCAGCAGAAAGCAGCGAGAGAGGGAGTGAACGAGCGAGCACGAGAAAGAGAGAGCGAGAAAGAGGGACAAAGAAAAGAGAAAGAGAAACACACAGTAGAGCCAGACACTCTCTATCTCCTTGGCAACATAGGCAAGAGTATTTCGCTGGAGGCGTTTAACTAAGCAGCTCCAGTCACTGGCTAATATTTCTCTCTACCTCTTTCTATCACTCCATGCATCTTGACTGGGATCTGTCGATTTATTTCTCAAGCTGCAAACCATAGACGGCCACACACCCAAGAACAAATCTTTCAGTGTCTATTCCTAAGTGCAGATGGAATTGGCCTGAGCCACGTCAGTACAGAAAACAATAAGCAGTTAACACCGATCTGTACTACTGCAAAGGTGGATGTGTGTTAAGTGTGAAGAATGGGACTGTGTGTAAGGGTGAGTTGCAGTAGGCTTGCACAGGATCAGCATGCACAACACGGAGGGTAGGTGATAAGTAACACTGATTATTTGAGCAGGGAAGTGCATCTGGTGGAGTTGTGGTCAGGACGAAATCCAACTGATTACATGACCCAAACCAGAAGTAGTGCAAAAGCAAAATAGAGCAATTTGATTGGTTGGTAGTAAAGGTGCAAATCAGACCATCTTATGAAAAGAAAGAGGGAGGAGACACTGAATTGTTGCATGGAAATAGTGCAATAGTGCATACACTGATATGCAGGAAACACTGGAACAGCTGAGCCTATGCAAAATAAAATGCAAAAATAAATAAAAAAATAAATCAGCTGGTGGTGGCTCCATAATTATATAGGGTTTGTTTAGCTGGCATTCCATGGGACCCCTGATACATCTGCAAATGCTGTGTGCACCTCCTTTCTAACAAGTTACACCAGTTCATGTCCTGCATTTATTCTGATGGGTTTGGCGTCTTCCAACAGGACAATGCCCCACCACACATGTCTAGAGACACCAAATTATGATTAGAAGAACACTCATCTGAGTTTGGTGTTTTGCCATTCTCACCAGATCTTAATGTTATTGAACATGTCTGGGATGCTATGCAACACCTTGTGGAACACAGAAATTCTACACCTCAGAATACAACAGAATTGTGGACCGTTCTGCAGGAAGTGTGATGTTTACTGCCTACACAATATTTCCGCATGTTTGTGGAGTCCATGCCCAGTGGGGGACCTACCAAGTATTAGTCTGGTTTACAAGTTTTACAAATTTATAAACAACTTGTTGCATTGGGTACCTTGTTTACAACCATAGTAAGACATGACACTTGCATATTCATTTTCCTTTTTTAGTATCTCGTAGTGTGCTACATGTGACACTAAACAGCTGTGCACAAAATGATACACGTGGCACTACTTTGGTAGACAACTATAAGAATTATCTTCACAGGTTCACAGACGCTGAAGTACAAATTCACGTTCTATCGTATGATCTGGGGTCAAACTCCAACAGAAAAGGCATTCCAATCAACACACTTGCACACGCGACAGCACGTGTCTCTGGTATTGACAGCAGGTTGCTACGGCAACAGAGTTGACAGCTCAGCACCATCAGTCTGGCCTCTGTACTGCTGTTGCTGGTTCAGCTATGCGAACATAAAGCACACACAAGCACATATCTATTTTCCCCGCATTTGTGTTTATGTGACGATGCGGGCTTCGTAACTGCGATTATTCAGCCACTTGAGCACCTGACATGAGGGACCATGACCAAACTCACTGTAGTGTAGCTGGTTCAGAGTAACCAACTTATTCCAATCAGCCATAACAATAAAACCACCTTCGTAATATTGTGCAGATCCTCTTTGTGCAACTCCATTCCACTAAGGCATGGACTCTATAAGAGCTCCGAAGGTGTGCTGTGGTAACTGGCATTAAAATATTAGCAGCACATAATTTATGACTGGTAGGTTGCAAGGTAGGGCCTTAGGTGAAAGTGATCTATTTGCTTACTGTGGCTTCACACAGAGGAATGTGACCTCCACGTTTAACCCAACACTAGGGGGCAGTGAACACACTTACCCAAAGCAGGGAGTAGCCCCAAACCACAGCTCCTGAAGAGCAGTTGGGGGGTTAGATGCCTTGCCTCAGGGCATGTCAGTTGTGCCTTGTCTGCTGCGTGGATCAAACTTGGGGGCTTCCAGTTACAAGACCGGCTGCCTTACAACAAGGCCATGACTTCCACCCATGCAGTTTTGAATGTCATTTGTCCAGATTTTGTAACATTCTCTCAAATTGTGAGGACAAAACAAGCAATAAATGTCACAGTTTCTGTGTTTGTCACAAAGTGGAACTGAATTTTTGAGTAAGCCTGTCTCAGCATTATCAGATAACTGCCCAAAACAGCTTCACCACAACAAAGTACTACTGTAGTTACTGTAATAACTTGAAAAAAATAACAATCACAATGATGGTAATAGTTATAATCATAGCTATCTTAAAACAACAACAAAAAAAATACCCCAAATCAACTCGTTAATTTTAGTTTACCTACATTGCATGATAAACATTTGTTTTTTTACATTTGGTTTTTTCTGTTATTGATTCAGTGACTAAAACATCAATAAATTAATACTGCAATCTGTTGTTTGGGGAAATGCTTAAGACAGAAAAGTTAGTCTAAACTATTGCTACCATTATGAAGCCTCTGTAACATTTCTTAGTCACTCGGTCGCAACCCGCCCACTATCATCAGCTAGCCTATCAACCACTGACATTCAGTTAAGTTTAACTGACTACTAATCATATAGAACTATTTTAGTGCGTCATGTAAAGGAAAGCAAAGCTACTATTATTATTATTGTTATTGTTGTTGTATATATTCATTTTATCATCACAAAGTCATAGTGATAGTCATAGTGTCTCTCAAAAACGACTAAATTCTATTAGCTGGTTTGGCAGAACAAACCACTGCTGACAGCAGTGTTTCGAATAAATCTTGACTTTAAGTCTGTTTAGGACATAGGGGTGTTTACAAGGTGGCAACCCTATAGGGACTCCACAGATTGGACTTGATTGTCCAGCATATCCCAAAGATGCTGGAATAGATTGAGAGGCAACACAAGGTCCTCAAGCCATTCCTCAACAAAAAGTCGCACTGTCCTACTGAAAGAATAACATTGCCATGAAGGGGTATACTTGGTGTGCAGCAATGTTTATTTATGTAGTATGTGTCAAACTAACATCCACAATTTTTTTTTGCAGAACATCACACTGCCTCCACCAGTTTCCCTTCTTGCATTCCATAATGCATCCTTGTGCCATCGCTTCCCCATATAACCTACACACATAAACCTGGCCATCCACATAATATAAAAGAAATCGTAAGTCATCGGACCAGACAACCTTTTTCCACTGCTCTACATGCCGGTTCGAATGCACACATCTGACCAGTTTTGGTAGGCGCTACCCACTTCATACAAGGAACACTCTATAAACCCTGCTGCTTTGGAGATGCTCCAAGTCATCTAGCCATCACAATTTGGCCCTTGTCAAGATCACTCAGATCTTTACACATGCACCAACACATCAACTTCAAGAACTGTTCACTTCCTGCCTGATAGATCAAACTGGTCCCAGTGTAACTGGACCATCCATGTTATTCACTTCACCTGAAAGTGGTTTCAATGTTATGGATGATTGGTGTTTCTATACCTGTGGATAATTCATAAAGTCTTACAGGACAAAGGCGGTGCGTGTCATTGAGATCATGCTGGTATAGCCTTACATCATCTCACACTCACCATGATATCACCCTTGCACTCATGGAGACAGTGCATGGCCAGCTCCTGATTGGTCCCTCCTCCACACAGCACACTAGAGCAGGCCAGGTGCATGAGGTCATTCACTGTGGACACACAAACAACACAAAATAGATCAGTCCATGCATCCATATCTATTGTACATTACATATACACATACAGATGGGTGTAAAATTAAAGGAAAAATCAGAATCCATAAGTGGAATACCACACTGAATACAGATGCAAGCTCCAGACAGATGTACAGCTTGATACTGTGAAAAAATGTACATCCTACCATGTTCTGCATCATATACAAAAACACCAAGAAGACCCATCCAATATCAATTTCATAATTTTATCATTTCAAAAAATTCATGATTGCAAGCAGATGGCCGGACCTTCAGTCACAGAGACTGCTCAGATGGCCGTGTTTCATTGGGAAGAATGACTAAAGGGACATGTACATTTAGATTTGTGTGGAAACAAATCTGTGCATAGTCAGAAATCATGCTTGAAAGTGAATTCTAGTTGCCATTATGGTGCATAAACCTGTCATTACGAAGACAAATGCAGACGTGAGAATACAGTGGTGCAACAACAATGTCCTAAAGAGATGTGGTGTATTCTCAACAAGTGGTCTAAAGCATGCATAGGATGTACTTTATGATGCTTGACCCCTAACATGTGCCATAGAGGACGTTTTGCTGTAATGGGTTGACTTCACTGAGAATCAATACAAATTCTGACTCATTGCCTTTATTCTACAATGAAACATTACTAACCTGATAAAGACCATGTCCCCATCAGCAGTGCGTAGGGCACAATGCCAAGGCACGCTGTAGCTGTGCACAACACACCTTCTGTAAGCCAACCTTGTTACTTTTTTTTCCCTTTAATTTGTCACCCAGCTGTGTATACGCTTTAAAATTTAAATCAACACTCAAATACTGAAACCTGACCCGTCACTACCCGTGACGTGTGAGCTATATGCTGGCAAGCATACAACATCGTGGCTGGTTTTTTTTCCCCATACAACAATAGTTTTAAATATTGCTAAATTAATTATTAATTTATTTCATACACTTACACTCAATTTTCGACTCAATTGCTCTCCTCTGCTGTCTGTTTTGCTACTCAACTCAGATTGACTGATCTGCACAGTACTTGCATAATAGTTATGGCACTACAGAGACATAGTTATACAACGACAGAACAAGGAAAAGGCTTCTCTACAACTTTCACTCGAAAAAGCACTCGAGCAGAGAAGCGGAGTTATAGTGTGTTTGAATAGAGCTACCTCTCTCCTGCTGATGGCCTTTGGACTCCAGCTCAGGCAGTGGCGCCCACACCAGCTCAGCCTTGTGTGGGTCGAGCTGTGCAGCAGAACGCTCCTTCAGCTCGGGCACCTCCGCCTGGTATCTCTGCCCAATGTTTATCCGCCTGATAGATAGAGAGTGAAAGAAAAGAGAGAATAAAATAAAAAAGGGGGAAAGGCAGAGAAGGTCCGAGAAATTTATATATTTATACATATAAATTGTATGCTTTACTATGTAGTCATGAAAGGAATTCTGATTTCATGCTGTGGTATCTGGGACCAAGATGTTGGCAACAGATCCTTCTGTGGATATTCTATGGGATCAGACCACATGTGCCAGCACCTCTGTGAGCCTTGGGCATGCATGACCATGTTGCTGATTCACCTGTTGTCCTATCTTGGACTATGTTTGGTAGGTACTAACCACACTATACTGGGACTGCCTCACAAGACCTGCTGTTTCGGAGATGCTTTGACCCAGGTATCTAAGCCTCATAACACTGGGGACTTGTCAAAGTCACACAAATCCTTGCCCATTTTTCGTACTTCAATCACATCATGTTTGAGAACCGACTACTCTCTTGCTGTCTAATATATGCCACCCAGGGTACTGCAACATGCACCAAACTGCGATGGCAAGACAAGTGGGTCAGAACATCTTTGAAACAGCAGGGCTTGAAGGGTGTTCCCAGTATGAGGTGGTTAATGCCCACTAAAACTGATTGGAAGAAGGAAAACTAGTGAACTAGCAACAGGGTCACAGCCACCCAAGACTTACTTATGTGCTTGCACATCTGGTCCAATCCTGCAGAAGATCCACAAAAGGATCAACGTACCGCAAAACACCTTAAGACTTTGACAGGTTAGAGCCGTTTTGGCATGGTGTACATGTTATGGCTGATTGGTGCATACAATTTATGTAGAAAAGTTAACAATTAGCAACCTTAATATCAAAGTTATTGCTTTTTACATCAGTGCTCTACAACAACAAATCCAGATGCTACACCCAGATCGGTCTTTCTGTGCTTAAATGTCTTGTAAATTGTTTTTACGTCCACACAAGGAATGCAACATCAGCTTTTAAGAGGCTATTTTTAGCATACACTCAGAGGTGTGCGTCACAGAGATGGTTATTTAGCAAGGCGGCTTTACCACCCTGCTGAGTAATGCTGGGAGATTATCAGCCTTAAAGAGCTGCCTTTCTGACCTGTAGGCCTGCAGGAGTGAGTAGACCTTGGCCTTGGATAATTTATACAACATCAGCATTCCATGCTATTCATAGCCAACTATTCCAAGTCACTTATATATATATATTTCTGTCTAGATGCAGATCAGGCAGATAAGGGGGTTAATAGAGGGCTGATGTGCACACCTCTAAAATTACACTCGACTACACAGCAGGTACATTGGTATTGCGAGACACCATTCAGCAGGGAATTTTCAACAATACCAGATTTAAGATGAAACTCACAGTGGTAAATAAAGTAGTGGCTTGCAAGGCAAATGAGTGTTAATGTGTTAATATAATCTTTTCATGACCTCTCATTACACCATTATCTGGATAGAAATGAGGAAAACCCCAGATTATGATCAGCAAGCTTAAACATGCAGTATAAGACAAATGTGTGTGTGCGGTTTGCTAACTGCACTGTTGTCTTCTAGAGCAGACATTAATGTTTAGTCGTCTTAAACATACAACACCTCCTGGATTCTATAAATTAGTGTCTGGGTCAAATTTGATAACACAAAAAGGTACATATCTCTGCTTGAGCGCTATCTGTGTTTCTCCATAACATGCAGTATTCAAGGATCACACCGCTTCTAGAGAATCTTCATACTGAATCCACAGCTACAATCAAAATAGTTGTGGTATATTTTATTAATATATTTAAATTGTATTTATATTTCTTTATATTGGTTCTTTTAATCAGACTTAAACAAATGTTAGTCAAGAACTAAATGTTATTTGGTTTGTAATATGATGAACCAGTTCTGAAACAATACAATACACAATATATTATTATTATTATTATTATTATTATTATTATTATTAAATTATAATTGGGAATCAAAATAAATCTCACTTGTATATACCTGTGATAAACAGATCACAGGACAAGAAGTGGATTTTCACTTATAGTAGGTAGGAATTTCTAATATGGCTAAAGGAGTGTGCAATTATACTTTTATCATTATTATTATTATTATTATTATTATTATTATTATAAGTAGTGGTAGAAGTATGATTTATTGTTATTATTATTATTATTATTATTATTATTATTAAAATAATAATATTATTATCAAAATATCATCCATTCATTATTAGACACACATTATTTGCATGGTTTAAAGTATTGCGAGTCTATAGTTCATGTGTTCAGGGTTACTTGTATGTGTATATGATATGCTTTAGGACAGCTACATAAACATTTTCACACAACACTTGCTCCTGTTCACAGATTTGCAGATACAAAGTTTGTTTCCCAGCATTTGCCTCAACTGCACACTTCTGAAAAGCCTACATGAATTATCTGTTTGTCTGTGCATGCTTGTGTGTGTGTGTGTGTGTGTGTGTGTGTGTGTGTTTCACTCAGGACTAAACATTAAGACACAGACAGCTCAGTTGGTACCAGTCAGAGATGATATCTCATCGCTAATCTCTCTGCTAAGACCCCACAACACACACAGACTGCAGCCAAGACAAGTGACACTCAAAACTGACAAAGTTTTGATTACCAGGTTCACTGCCAACTACTATAAAACACACATGCAGACTAAACAGCACTGTATAAGCTGATCATGTGTACAAAAGCGGCATGTGTTCGAGGTTGAAATGTAGAGACAGAATGCAGGTAGTCAATGGTGATGCCTACTGCGCTTCCACTTGGATGTGGATGTAGGTCAAGGACCCGGCAATACGTTCTCGTATGCGTGTGCGAGACGTCAGTACTTACGGTTCAACGCTGACAGGAGTGGCCTCGCTCATAGCAGACAACACCGGCGGAGTAATCTCGGTGCTGTCTATACACACAACAACAAAAACAAATGACTCCATCACTGACACATAATTACAGCCAGGGCTAATTACAACAATCATCTGCCTTCACCAACAATTATTCCTGAACGCATGCTGAATTCACTTTCAGATATGTACCGGTGTTTGTTCAACAAGTTGACAAGCAACCCTCAAATAGTAAGATACCATACAGTAGGTGCATGTGTGAGGAACTCACTAGAGCGGAGTAGGCTACGGGTGGCTGATTTGGGCGTAGCAGGTGGTGGTAGGCCCTGTGTTCCTGCGACAGCCACAGCAGCAGAGAGGATGGTTGAGAAGTAAAGGCCAGAGCCCTCTCTCACAGGACTGAGGATGGGTGGCGGGGTATAAGGGGGCAGCGTGAGAGGGTTATCAACCAGCCTTACTGGCGAGCGAAGATGGCTCTGGTAGGGCGTGATGCTGGAGTAAACGGGTGGCGCAATCAACGTGCTCACTTTGGGCGGAGGGATGAAGAGCGGCTCCGGCCGAGGACGCCGTTTCACCTTGGACGATTTGCCATCTATGTCGCCAGCAAGCTCTGCTCCACCATTCTGGAGAATGAAATAAGAAGCAGTGATGTCTAACAGCATTACGTTACATTAACTGCATGTGTATTCTTTCTTTGTGATGAAAAAAGAAAGTAGAAAAGTGATAGAGAAAAGAAAAACATGCCCGGATTAAGTTTCAAAGGATAAAAATCAAACACAACGGATTATGCTGGAAGCTTTAATCCGTGTTTTATCTGAAGGGGGATACAGTGGATCAAAAAGCAACAGAGATCACTGTCAGGGGATCGCTACCACTGTTAAGCAACACACTCACCTGGCTCGAGCTCTCTGACAGAGAGTTGCGTAGTGAGCGGCGGCGTGTGACAATGACAGAGGGTTTGTGGTCAGTCCGATTTGGATCACTGGGCCGCTGAGGCCAGCTGGATGACAGAGAGGTTTGCTCTTGGTCCAAAGAAGTGGGGTCTGTCCGCCGTACAGGAACTGACACCGGGATGACTAGAGGTACCAGACTGTCATCTCGTGCACGTTTGGCACTGAAACCCTCCATCTCTCCAACTCCTCGACCAGGGCCTGATGCTGGGGGGCTCCAGGGCCTGTGAGACTCCTACACACATACAACACAGATCACAGAGGACGTTGACACAAACAAATACCAGCAAATTACACTACAAGTGTCACTACATGATTAGGATTTATTCTAATTATACTTAGACCACACTTCCTTAAATTACACTGAAATACCAGTAAAACTGGTACAGATTTGTGGAACGCTATGTGTGCCTCCTTTCTGACTAGTTACATTCGTTGATGTTCTGCATTCATGCTGATGGGTTTGGCCAATTCCAACAAGACAATGTGTCGCCACATTCGCCTACAGACGCCAAATTATGGCGAGTGGAACACTCATCCGAGTTTGGGGTTTTGGCATTCCCATGAAAGCCACCAGACATGCAACGTGCTGTGGAACACTGAAATCCTACACGCCGGAATACTGCAGAATTGTGTGCATTCTGGAGGAAGTATGGATCTCACTGACTACAGAATATTTCAGCAAGCTTATGGAGTCAATGCCCTGTGGGGGACCTACCAAATATTAAACCAGAGAACCAGTTATTATATATATACAGTATATATGTTTATTATTGGACATTACACAGGGTTTCATGTTTCATTTTTATGTCTATGAGGTATCAGCTTTAATTCAGTGTTATTACATACATACCTA
>JAOVVF010000002.1:10561189-10573747 GCA_028565595.1 Duopalatinus emarginatus | reverse complement strand
GAACATTGTCTTGTGTAGAAAGCTTACATTCAAATATTGTCTCCCACAACTCTTTGTAAACATCTATTTCAGAAGCTAGATTATAAAGAATTCACTCTGCAGTTTATAAGTATTTGCCAGAACAAGGCACAAACATGCTACAGTAACTTGTATCAATAGCATGTCGAAACAAAGGCGTGTAACTACAAGATCTCTGGATAATAAAGCTAATCTTTATTGTGGTTATGTAGGTGGAGACAAAGCCAAAGTTCCTTTCTTCTCATTAAACTGCATTGTAGGCATAATAGAAACAAAAAGTAGCTCTCGATTACCACCGATTTTCAAATCCTCTTTATTTTAAATACAATTTCAGTCAATTCTGGGGAACAGAACAAAGCCCTCAGCAAAGGTCTTGTTTCCTGTATTCTCTAAACATTTCCTATTTCTCTGATTGACCAGACCAAAACAACCATGTGAACATTACATGACACTAAATTTAAAACTACACAGACTCAAAGGCTGCTTCATTTTAACTGCACACAAACAGATGAAATTAAGCCTTCATTTAAATAATGGTAAAAAAAAAAAAAAAAGTCACAGTTGATATTAATGTCTTTTCTGACAATTCAGATCGCAACAGCAGGAATTTCCAGAGTCCTGTTCTGGCTCACATACACACACAGCAACAGTGTAATCCAAAATTCTTGAGAAAACTTTTACCTACAGTACTCATGAACATACAAGTGTGGGCAGGTACAGTATTTTTTCCACTGTGGCCCTGGATAGCATAGGGTTATGTTTCTTTACAGCAGTGTGCTTTAGGGCTACTCATGCAGAGCCTGAGGTCAGAAGAACATGCACCCACACACCCAATCCATTGTTACTGGAGCTGTTGACCTTCTTAAAAAGAGGCTTATATAACACAAACTTAACAGTTTAACATGTACCAGCAAAATAAACAGACGCTCAGCAGTGTAAACAATAGAAATGAAAAAGATAAAACATGTCTAGACAGATACATAGATTCAAAGTGTACATTCAAGCAGACTCGGAGCAACAAAAAAAGTTGTATCTAAAATAAATCTATAAATCTATACATATGTTAATAGTGTGTCAACTGGTGTGCACGGATGGATGTGCAATATGTTTTAGAGGTGAAAAACTGTATTTATCTGAGCATCATTGAATAAGAAGAGTTCAGTTCAGATTGATATTGGATTGACATATCGTGAACCTCAAGCACTGTCGTCACGTCTTCGAATGGAAATGCCACATATGCAAAAGACAGTGTTCTGTAACAGTCCTGACTCATTAATATTTTACACCCCCATATTTTACATACTCCAGCTGAAATTCCAGCCCAGGCAATATTACCACGGACCAGCAAAGCTGAAACGTCAACTGTTCAGCAGATATTGTAAAGAATGCAACGACAGCTGAGCAACAACAACAAAAACTATCGACAGGCATGATTGATGTTCAACTTTAATAAGAACCAAACTTGTTTGCTCTGCACATTTCACTTCAGACACTTTCTCAGATTTTTGACTACATCATTCGAGACTGATGAAAGGGGGCAGGTTTAACTTTACCGGCATCACGACCTCAACTGCAACCTTTCCGCAAGCCTCGCTGTATGATTTTATCCGCCTTTTGGTGGTAGCCAGATTGTCTTAAATGGAAAGCTTTATATTTAGCTAGCTAAAAAGTATTTACTTTGTCTTGTTGTCGAGACTGAAAGCATTTAGCTAGTATAGGTAAACGTTGGTCTCTTGCAAGCTCCAAGTAGCATAACTATCTAGACATATACACAGAGGATCATTGTATTTTTTCTACCTGTATTCAACAAACATGTTAAAAATAAATTGTGTTATCAGCGCGACAGAAACAAGACTAGGTTGCATAGAGAGATATCCACTTTTAAGCTTGTCCATCACTGCCCTATTGCTTTAGTGTGAGTTCAGTCCTGAGTTGTGGAAACCAGGCAATCAGAGCAGAACTCATTCACATATTAATGAGCCCGCCAAAAAAGGACAAAACAGCTCGGTTCATTCTAGGGCCAAATCACAGAGTTGTAAAAGGCCTTATAAAACTGCATCTGGCCCTTTTTCACCCCACCCAATGTAGATGTCACAATCTTTAAATAAATAAATACTAATACATATATGTGTTACACTCATGATGATGCATACTTTTCCAATTTTTTTACTACTCTGTACTTATGTCATCAGCAAAATTACAATATTGCTTTTGTACCCACACATTTTATTCATAAACTTGGGCCAATTTGAGCCATTTCAGCAGGGAGGTTCAAACATTCCTGCCAGCTTCCAACCCCGCCCTGAACTAAAAGTAAAGAACTCTGAAGTCTACAAGTCTACAAGTTTACTTTAGTACTCTCATACCTAATACGAGTCATGATAAATACTTACTCTATTATAGGAACCAAGCAAGCGCATGTACATGCACAAAATAAATACACATTTAAAAAGAAAAGTAGAACCAAGTCGCAAAACTATGAATTAATTACCTTAAATTAGTCCAAGGCCCTAAAATATGCTGAGTGAATATGTTTATGTTTACAAACACATTTGATATATGGGAGAGAAGTGCTGAGAGCACGCCTAATGGCAGAGAACAATCGCTTGTATTTGCAAATGAGGCGTCAGCGGAGGCAGTGGTCTGAATCGACATGTGAGCTAGAACAGCAGCACCTGTTCTTTTCACATTCTGCTGAAAGCATTCTGCTACATTACAGTAGCAAAACCTGCAGAACCAGTAGACATTTCAAAATGGTTTCTGTGCACATGCTATCAAGAAAGTCTTATACACATGAATGACTACAGTCATGTTATAACTATACTGGTTTCATCAATGGAGCATAATAATCATGCTTCCACTTCACAGTTACACAATGGAAAAAAAAAAAACACATCTTAGTCAAGTTACAACAGCTTGAATATAGTCACAGTTTATTATTGGAAGTTTCATATTATAAAACTTATTTTTAGACCTAATATTACAATGCATTAGTCTAGACATTATTTTATTCATTTTTACTTTAATTCCAGAAAGAAGCAAAAGAACCAAAATAAATCACACAATTTTAAGCTGGCAAATATTCAATCATGTCTAGAAATAGGCTTAATAATCTTACATTTGGTTTAGTATCACCAGACATAGCACATACATATGACTATATTCAAGATATTTTATTATTCTTATTTATCAGTGAAAGTAAAGTATTTTGCTAAACTTACCTTAACCGTGTACGAAGGTAAGGACTCCATCTCAGAGGCCTTCTGAGCCAGTGTCTCGAGGTTGGCCTCTTGCGATACCCTCCTTTTCCTTCGTGTGCTCTGGATGACCCCTGTCGGAGCTGCTCGGATGGCCTGCTTGGCTCCGGCCTCACTTGCTTCAGTGGCTCCATTATGAGGGCCCTGAGTCTGTTGCTCAGAAGGCATGAGGACAGGATTCTCTGTCGCCTGTCCTCCACCCTCTTTGGAGAGGCGCCGAGATCTCCGTGGTCCAGGTTGTTGCGTCTCAGTGGATGTCTGAGAAAGGGCAGGAGGGCACTGAGGGGCATTATCCTGAGCCTGTGTTGATTCAGGTGTGTCCTGGGATTGCTCTGTTGATTGCTCTGGTTGGGAAAGCGACTGTGGTTGTTTGCCAGCAGAGGAATATTCCACTACTTGCTGATTCTGTTGCAGCTTTTGTAGTTGTTCGGCTTTTTGTTGATTTAGTGACTGGGGCTGCTGCACTTGCAGCTGTTGAGATTTCTGCAAATGTTGCTGCAATTGCTGTTGTAGTGGCTGTGCTTGCTGTTGTATTTGTATCTGTTGTGGCATTTGTATTGACTGTTGCTGGATCTGATTTAAATGCTGTGCTTGCTGTTGTGGCTGTGTTTGTTGTGGTTGTTGATGTTGCAGTATTTGTTGTTGTTGGTGGTGTACCAGTTGTTGTGTTTGCGGAATTTGTTGGTTATGATGCATCAGTCTCTGGATTTGCTGCTGCTGAATTTGCTGTTGAATTTGCTGCTGGATTTGCTGCTGTTGCTGAAGATGCTGCTGCATTCGATTTTGAGAATTGGTCTGGGCGCTGTTCACAAAATTCACATTTTGCAAGGCTCTGTTACCATGGAATACCTGATAGTAGCCTGATGCCAAGTTTTGCCTGGGCTGCCCAAAAGCTAACTGAAAAGGCTGAAGCACTGATGTATTCCCAGTGGTCGACGTCACATTTTGCTGAGGATTGAAATGGGCAGGTTTGTGACCCTGCTGAAAAGGTTGCTGTTGCTGCTCCCAGTCCAGACCACTATTGGCTTTAGAAGCTTCCCTAAAAACTTCACCACCTGTGTTCAATGCCTGTTGTTGCTTCTCTGCCACCCTGATGGCAGCAGGCTGCTGCTGTGGTATTGCAATGCCCTCAGATACCTGCTTTACAAAACCAGTCTGCGCTCCTACGAATTGAGCATAGTTTTGAGTCCAAGTCGTTGCTGTAACCCCCTGAGACCAGGCTGAGGTTCTTGGCTGAGGTTGCTGGGATAGCTCCTGATGAGGCCACTTCATCGCCACAGTCTGTTGGTAATGGCCTCGATTCTGGCTGCCCTTCTCTGGACTGAATATGACAGAATTGTGAAACATATGTGGTGCATCAGCAGTGGAGCTTTCCACACCCGCAGCCTCATTGTGGCCTGGCTCTGAGGGAGGGCCCCCGATGCCATAGTAGGATCCCTCCGTACGCTGAGAGGCTTCTTTCATTGTAACGCCCTGGTCGTTAAAGAAAGTGATGCGCTTGCCTGTCCTCTTTGTGTTGGCTTTCTGTTGAGCTGGCAAACTCATGACTATCATGAATAAGGATGGTAAGAGAGAGCTGGAGTGAGCTTGTGAAGGGGTAAAGAAGAGTTCAAACCTCCAAACCACACCAAGCTTTCTCCAGTGCAATTAATCTTCTGTGTTCCTCTTTATTCACAAATGTACTTAGAGGTTTTTAAAGAGTCTGTAGTTATCCAAATCTGCTAAGCATAGTCGGAATTGAAGTCAGCTTTAAAATACAAAACAGCAGCATCCCATTATCAGAAATCACAGTGTCAACCGACAGACCCTCGAACATGTCTATTGCTGTCCTTTGTACCAAGTAGTCTTTTACTCCCAATGTATCCAGGCTATTTAAAACTCCTGGAACTTGACTTCTGTTGTGTGTTCATAGGTAACAACCTGAAGAGACAGGGACCGAAACCATTAATAAGTGAATGCACTTAAAATAGAAATCTACACATTTCTTTCACAAATAGAGGCCCTGTGAACAGGTTTAGGTGGAAAAAGTTAATTTAACAGATGGTGTAGCAGTTGTGTCTTTAGCTAGCATGAAGGTATGAAAAAGTCAAAGTGCAGTGCTTATAACTTTTCGAATTCACTTCATACAGAGCTGAAAAAAATATTGTTTTGGGGTTCATACTCATTTCATCAAACCACCAATGAGACCACATAGTGAGTCAGAGCAGAAAAAGTGAGAACTCGATCAACTGTACGTTTGGAAAACCTAACTGTAAGTTTAGCAATGGCAAATTATTATTTATCTTCTGACATCCGTTGACGATCTGTCGGCAGCAGAAAAAAATATGAACAAAAGTAAATGTAAATTTAGAAATTCAACTGAATTATGAATATCACCATAAACATGTCTTACCAAATGTAGTGCATTAGCATGCCATTTTTCATTAGTACAGTCTAACTTGTGAAATAATATCACCTAAAGACTTTGCTCCCAACAGTTTTTCACAAGACAGCCTTCAGATCCCAAAACAATTTACACTTTCCGTGCTTACAATTTATCAGCAGTAAAACACTTCTCCATGGAAACTATTCTGAGGTTTTATCAGCTCTGACTTTGCCTCTCTGCTAAACTTACAAAAAAGATTTAATATGTGTATATTACTTGGAGTCGATTCACAAGGAAAAAGGTCCGAAGATCTGAATCATGCAGGAGGTGCGACTAAGACCCCAGAATGTCTATTATTTCATTTATTTACACTGCGGCCTGTGAGGTCCTGGAAATCTGATGACATAAAGTAACAGTAACTACAGCCAGCAGTTCCTCATTCTCAGCATTTTAATATATGAATGCAATATGTTAACTTAGGAATGAACTCCTGGTTGTTCATAAAAACACACAGTGCCCTGGATTGTGCTTACTTAGAACGAGTGAGCAGAGACGATACAAGGGGGGGGGGGAAACCCAGCATGCTCTTAGATCACACATGACGATTTGCATTTGCACTCTGATGCTGCCACAACAGAAAATATAGCAGGCGACGCTGCCAAATGATTAAAGTGTTCATGCATTTCTTGCAAGTGCAACCTTAAAAAGGACCTCTATCTATCTAGGTCCGTGTGGCAAGCCGAAGTGATCACACAGACTGTCGTAATTAAGGCTCTATAACAAGTTTGTGCAAGACGCTCAGCAGCAGAGCATGCAGAGTTAGGTGTAAATTGTTTTATGGCGAGTGGTCTTGACATTTTGAGTTTGTACAAGTGACAACCGCCACATTATGATAACGTTCAAGGCTCTGGTTTCTACTTGGCAGCTGCAGCTCAAGTTTCTACTTGGCAGCTGAAGTTCATTTAAAGTGTGGATGAGAAGAGCACCTAAGGTAGAGGTCAGAGCCACATACTTAAGCCTAATACCATCCCAAATATATGGAAAATATTGAGGTTTGGAAGGAAACAGCCTACTATTTTGACGCAACCTACTGCCTAATACCCGGATAGAAAATTCGATATGAATCTGGGACATATACATCTGCACTCACTTGTGGCCCACACACCACATGGAAGGATGGCACAGAAAAGGGCTGTGATGTGGATACCAGAACTTAGCCAGTTTACAACCACATATCAACCACCTCTGACAGAAATGACCCACAACTTATACCCATGTTTAACTGAACAATTACCATGCCAGAGGTGGCCCAGATGTGTTTTGGGACATGTGGGTCATACGAGCTTTTGTTTTTTTTTTATACGCGGGCCACTTTTGGCTACATGCAGTGAGCCAGGGGTTCCAGATGTGGCTCACATCTATATGCTACATGGGTTGGTTTTATTTGGGTATAGCTTTTAAATGAATGTGAGAAGTGTACCTGAAGGAAACTAGATCAGCTATGTGCACCTTTTTTCTCTGTTTAAAAATTAATCTTTGTACCTTTAAAGCTTTATTTAAACGTTTAAATTTAAAAACATTTTAATTAATTGACTTTAGGTACAACATATTGTGACTATGTTTGCTTAAAAACTATAGAAAGACAGGCAGGAAAAGTCTGTTTAAGACTAACCACCAAACAGGAAAGACAGGCCTACAGTTTAGTACCTGATTTTCTGAGAGTTACAGTGAAATAACAGGTTAAAACTATGTACTAATAGTAGTATAGGTTTAAAGTAGACTATAGCCTCATTTCCATGTGAAAACATGCTACATGTTAACAGCTACAACAGGTATATATGGCTTCACAGACACCAGGGACAGGTCCAGTTCAGTACTGTTTCCTCAGACCGCTCAGGGGGTATGCAAAGAAGGTAGACAAAATGTGGTATAACAGGCTTGTAATGTCAAGTGCACTCATGTCATGCTGAATTTAAGTCCGTCAAGGCGCCATGCTTGACATGGAAACGTGATTATTTTTGCACTGGTGTGTAGTATATAGAGGTTAGGCGTTGCGCAGTAGTATATGCGCCCATCCTGTTCTTCTTCCGAGTCCAGCCAGCTCAGCGCGATTTACCAGAGCTCTTTTGTTGCAGAAACGGGATTATACACTCGCTAAATCCGTGGCACAGGGCAACAATAAGTGCGACAACAATACGCCGTGTAAAGAAAGGGCCAGCACACAGGATGATGATACTAAGAGCAGAGGAGGAAAGCTGAGCAGCGGCTGCCTGCTGAGCACTGCTACAGCGCGGTGCGTCGCCTTGCCTTCAGCTTCAGACTTGTCAACTCTTTAAAAACTGAAGTAGCTTTCGATATGACAAAGCTCTGCAGTTAGAGTCCGAGTAACGTTACGCAACGTCCAATCTAGTCTGTTTCCCTTTTTTTTTTTTTGCACAGACACGTATAGGAACTGTTATAGCGCTACCATTTAACAAGTTTATCCCTATATACAAAGTAAAGCAGACGGAGATCAAGTTGTTTACACATCTACTCGGAGCGCAGTGGAGTGTTTTAAAGTGTCCACCATTTTGGTAAACACAACCAGTTTGCATCAGATGAAATAATGATACAAAAATCTTACCGCTTTTTTTTTCTTCCACGGATCGCAGAGGAAGAAACTCCTGTGTGTCCATGCGCAAAGCTGGGAAAGCAATAGCCCAGAAATGACTGCATGCACATCCAAGGTTGAGTCATGCTATGCTGACCTCACTCCCGTATTACTCAAGAGGTAGACTTTCGCAAACATAAAGACTCGGATTGTACAAATCGGATCACCTCTATGCAAAAAAAAAAAAACCAAAGAGCTGGACGAGATCTGAGAAGTGCACTTATATCTGCATACGCGTCTTCAGCCTTTTTTCCTCTCTCTATATATTATAGATTTATATATTCATTAAGGCGCAGTCCATAAGCAGTACCCGAACAACACATTTCTGTTTCAGCTCCAGTCTTGTGATCATCCAGTCCAGTTTAGCCGCGCCTACTTCCGCTACCATATAAGGCCGTGACTTCCATGTGGGGCGCAGTGAGAGTACAGCAAACGCGCCGGGGTCGTGCGGGAAATTCCGTCAGAGGGAAAATGCGGTGTTCAAGCGTGAGTGAGGAACCGAGTCTGTCCAAACATCTCTCCAACACAAACACACACAGAGCCAGCGATAAATCCATTACTGTGCATGACCCGCCCCAGACTGCTGGTAAAAATTACACAAGAAACAAGAAAGCAGCAGGCCACAGTTTACAGGCATGGCTTTAATAAATCCTCTAAACTAGTGACACCTACATGTGGAATACTCTAAACCTGAAACTACACGGGTTTAAAACCACACCATACATGTGTTTCATTCATTCCCTAACCTAAAAAAAGATAAAACATATAATTATGCAGTTTTAATCCAACTAAGAGGTGAAGTGACTCCCTGACCACTGTGCTTGCACACAAAAAAAAAATTCCCCACTGCTTTTAACCCATCCATGCAGTAAAACACACACACACACACACGTGCGCTAAGGGGTGAACACGTATGCCAAGAACGGTGGGCAGACCCATCCACAGCACCCGGGGAGCAGTTAGGGGTTAGGTGCCTTGTGCAAGGGCACTTCAGTCATGTCTTGTCGGTGTGGGAATCGAACCGGGGACCTTTGTGATCACAGGGCTGGGTTTTTTAAACACAAGCCTACACCTTTGTGAGGTTAATATTGTGACATAAAAATATATTTCAAATATATTTAAGCCGTGTAAGTGGTTCGAAGTTGCATGGTTAAATGAATACTGAATACTTTGGTTTTGTTCTTATAGTAAATCACTAAAGTACTGTGTAGGGTCTATGGAATGACACCAAATGGCTGTAAAATGTTTATGACCCCCTGCTGTGACCTGATTTTTGGGGTGGGGGAGTTATCTGTAGTTGCTTATCTGTTCACAAACATTTAAATTTCATATAAAACACTCAGAATACCACAAAAACTACATTTACTCTACAACAAAGACACATTTCAGAGCTTGTATGTAAGTTCATATAGCATGAAGTATGTCTTTCTAATAGCTACTACAAGCCTAAACAAAACAGCGGGTATAAAAATGTGTTTGACAAAATCCTCAGATCTAAACTGAAAACAACCAACACGCTTTAAAATCTGACCGTTGATTGCTGACACACATTCTGTCTATGTGCAGGCTACACTTCAGTTCAGAACAACAGCTACAGGCATGACCAAGCATGCTTGCCAAAAGAAAGGAGACACTGGGCCCCAAAAGCCATGTGTCAAGAGTGTGTGTGTGTGTGTGTGTGTGTGCATGCTGTCTCTGCTTGTGGCTTAAAATAAAGTGCAAAGCCAACAAACATTCATTGCAGGGGTTCTTAATACCGTGCTACACTCCTTCAGCCTATCCGTCTGGGTAAGCAAAGTAATCTAATCTATAAAATATTTATGTAGTAGGGTCAAGATGAGTAATTATATTATAATGTGTAACAAAACTTTCAGTCAAATCTTAACCCCTATCCAAACATACACAGTATGCCACTAGTTACAAGTTGAAACACATACTGCATATTACAGATGACTACAAATATAATAAAGGGCATGCATAGATCTGGATAACTAGGATGGTATCAGAAAGTCCCTTCTAGATAGTTACAGTTAGCACCTCAGCCTTTATTATAAGAACCCCCAGTGGGATTCCCTAAAAATAAAAATACAAATGGGTTAATTCTAGAGGGAGAAAAGGGGAAATCCTTTCTCTAGTGCATTTTAACACACCCTTGTACCCTTGTACACTCTAGTCTGCAGGAAGCATCTACAATAGCTTGGACATGCACTTCTGTCATTTCAACAAGGAACCACCCAGTGCATTAGAAGTGAGGCTCAGGATCATCATCTGACTTTTTTTTTTTTTTTTTTTTTTTGGCACCAACAAAAACTCATCCAGCAAGACACAATGAGCAGACAGTAAATATGATGGTTATTACAGTACCTCAGGATGTTCACGTAGCACTTCTGCAGTACTCCCCGCTTTATCACGGCTGCTTTCAGGGGCGGAAAAATACTTTCAGTCGTCACTTCCTAGTTTGTAACATGAGCACACGGCTTTAAAAATCGGATATAGCCGCGAAAAAAAGGTGCTTTATAATATGCATGGTATTTTTAAGGTGTGCACTTGACTGTAGGTATTTCTGCAGTATAAATTACACAGTTGGAGTAATTCATTGACTTGACACGCACATGGTTTTAATGCTTTACTGGTCAACTATAAAGGCATTTCTAAAAGAGGTATATTTTTTTAATAATAAGCCAGACTATTGAACTGTAAGGTTGTACATAAGGCAGTAGTAAACAGTTTATTGTTTATTACACTTTACATATTTATAATCTGCCATATACCCAGATTGGGACATCTGACCTAAATAACGTGCGCTGCCTGGTATAATTATCCAGCGACCAATAAGAGGCGCAGGGGAGCGTCACGTGATTGGGTTTAATAGTAGTTCATCATGCGTGTCGTGTACATGTGTGTTTGGGTCTGCTTAAACACACATACCCAAGCAAAGTGCAGTAATAGTAATCTAACCTAATGAAATCTTTTGACTGGGGTTGGTTTCACATTATCTGTCATTTTGTATTGGTTGGAAAATCAGTGCTCTGGCTCTCAGATCCTGGTCTTACAGTCCCCACTGTCCTGCACATTTTACTGCCCTAACACACCCGTTTTAAATCAGGAAGGGCGGGGTTGGAAACATGTCCTTTTACTGCACACTTTATTTTATGAGAGCTTAAAAAAACAGAACAAAAAACACAAAAAAACAGATGGTTTTTTTTTTTTTTTTTAATAAAACTGATAATTAAATTATTTAAATAACAATAACTTTGCAGTTGTGTGGTATACTATTTGCATTGTATAATAATTAACCACTCACTTTTCTATATTTTTGTCCTATTTTTCACGTTAACAAAAGAACGTGATCCGGAACTTTTATTTTGAAATATCCGTGTTACCACAACCGGAAGTTATGCTCAGTATTATCTCTCATTTTAGTCTCCTTCCACACCCTAAATAGTCAGTGTATTATTACACTATGTAGCTCGCCTGCATAATGCGCATAACACACTTACGCTGTTTTAAATGCTGATTGTCCACCCGCTTTAAAAACGGAAGTATATTCAGGGCGCTTTTACTGTAGGCTGCGTCCCAAATCGCATGCGTTATTCTAAATAGTACCCAATGTTAGCACCCGGAACAGTGGCGGCGTTAAGTGCCTTCTCTGAGTGAGAGTGACTGCGGTTTGGGACACAGAGAGAGGCCGTAGACCAACAGTTCATGTTGCTGAGTGATTATATCTTTTTTGAAGATGTTGACAGTGCAGAGAGTTGTCTTGTCCTCTCGGCCAGGTAAACACATTTTATTTCTATATTATTATCTATAATATATGTATATATATATATATATGTGTGTGTGTGTGTGTATTTATATAAACATTATTATATAAATATCTTATTTAAATGTTTCATTTTGTTTGTGCATAGGAAACAACGGACCTCCATGTCCTGATAACTTCCGTCTGGAGGAGATGAGTCTGTCCACTGATCTGAAGGAGGGACAAGTCCTTGTCAGGACATTGTATCTGTCTGTTGACCCCTATATGGTGCTGGACCTCTTTATGTTTACATTATTATTATTATTATTATTAGTGTAAATCTGAAAGGTGTATACACACACACACACACACACACACCAGTGGTGGACGAGGTACCCAAATCATGTAGTTGAGTAAAAGTACAGATTCCCAAGGTAAAATATGACTCCAGTAAAAGTACAAAAGTTTTTACCTTCAAATGTACTTAAGTATCAAAAGTAAAAGTATTATGATTTACTATGGCTCT
>JAOVVF010000002.1:10534800-10550227 GCA_028565595.1 Duopalatinus emarginatus | reverse complement strand
AAAATACCACAGCAAATATATCACAGCATCAATATGGGGGGAAAAAAACTTATTTCACGGACAAGACAGCACAAACACTATAATATTCGCTCTAGTTCCTTCTGCAGAGCAACAAAATTACTATGCATTGATTGTGTTGCTTCGATTGTTTCCTTACTTTGTGATTTGTGATGATGATGTTAATGAGAAGCTAAAAAAAATCCTTGAAACATCATTGAGTCTATACTTCAGTGAGCTATAGTGTATATATACACACTGGTGTCCTTTGATCCCATGAAGCTATCTATCCTACATACAGTCTATCCTGATGCTTATTTACTAAAACAGTGGTTTCTATTTAGTGAGATCAGTGGTGTTGGGCCAGTGTAGTAAAAATAATAATAAATAGCGCATTTAGTCTAGGATACAGCTCAGACACTAGTATACCTTCTCAACACAAGGCATGGTGTTGGGGATACTCCATATACACATCCACGTATTGTTTGACAAAACAATTAGCCAGCCTGTTCTGATGAACTGGTGATAAAATTTGATCAAACTCTCAGTGTTAGGCATCAAGTTTCTGTATTTATAGGTACAACACAGAGCTGTAACAATCTACTGTATGTACTTGTTTAATTTTTCAAGCATTTGTATCTATTCAGATTTAAAGTGGCCATGGTCTAAACTACAAAGTCTAAACAAGAGAAAGATTATGTGCCGTTGTTTTTACTTCGACACAGTTAATAATTTGCTTGGGGTAACCCACCCTTCATAGGACCAACATTGTGAACGGAAGGTCCCCGGTTCAAACAACCCCACTGACAAGACATAACCAAATAGTCTGTGGAGCAAGGCACCTAACCCCCAACTTTTCCTTATGTGCCGTGGATAAGGGCTGTCTGCTGCTCCAGGCAAGTGTGTTTACTGCCCCCTAGTCTGTTTATTTCACTACATGGATGGGTTAAATATGGACATCAGTGGTCAACTTTGTAGTTGTCTGTAATGTTGTCTAATAAATTTAGTTGGTCTATTGTTGTATTTTGCAGAACATATGTCTTGATAAACCAAAAGCCTAACGTAAACTGATCAGGCAGTTACCAAGAAGGAATGAATGAATGAATGAATGAATGCATGCACGCTCACCAGCTCATGTACACTGGCATGACCTTTTCTTGGAATCCCAGTCCCGAGGTACACTTCTAGGCTTAATGTGATGCAATGGGAACCTGTCTGGAAAACATTCTTATAGAATTATTATTATAATTATTATTATTACTCCTATTATTTGTGTCTGTATTTGTTCATGTTCTATAATCTATTTGCATTGGGTACAGGAAGGCATGTGAATAAACAGAAGAAAAAAAAAGATTTTAAAGGCTTTAACAACCTCAATGCTGATTTCCATATATCCAAGTAGCAGAACCAAACAGTACGGTCAGGATCTTTTTATAAACCAAACTATTGCTTTCTTAACGAAACAAATTACATTGCGAGTGGTTGTTAGTTATGCAGGTCAAAGTGTCTCAGAGTGCATTCACAAGTCTGTATTTTATCTGATTTTTTTTTTAGTCTGGCAGTCGAGCATGGCTATGGCAATTCACAACACTCAGTGCTGTGTACTTGTGTAACCTATTAAAGAGAAAGACAGCCCAAGTTCAGTGTTAAAGTAAATATCCCAACATGTCCTTACTTAAGTAGTACATCTTCTGTCCAGTTCTTCTAATCAAGTTATAAAGAAATCCATGATGTATGATTGTATAGGAAGATAGAGAAGGAAGAGTTTGGCATTAGGTTAAAATAATTATAACCGTGTCTGAAAAACTGGTCAGTTTCACCATCATAGCTGCGAGTTGCTCTTGTTAGTGAGACTTGGAGCTGGTCCCCTCCAGACCTTGCAGATAAGCAGCAAACCCATCAGCACAGCCCAGGTACGCACTGGAGACAAAATAAAAGCCAACAGGCCGTAGGTTTCCCACAGGAAGTAACAGGAGTATGCCTGCCAGATGAAGAGAAGCAGCATGACCACATGGACAGCCAGACTCCTCCAGTAGCATCCTGGTCTGCAGAAGTGAGAGCGAAAGGAGCAGCCACTCCAGCGCTGGTGCAGACTCCAGCAGAGGTAGCATGTTAGGGGCATGTTGAAAAAGACCAGCTGTAGATGTACATAAAGAAAAATAAAGATATGAGATTAGAATACACAGGTTCTGAACCAGGTCCCTGCAGTACCTCAGTCCTACCTGTATTAGTGCTTTTCCTGTTCTAACATTTTTTACTGCATATTGCCCCACATCCAGAGTCCCATGATTCTGAGCTCTGTGAAGCGTCTGTGCATGTTTTATGTCTACGTGGGCTTCCTACAGTTTTCTCCCATTTAAAAAATATGCATGTAGGTGGACTTGAAAAGCTAAATTGTCCCTAGGTGTGAATAAGGCTGTGTATGGTGCCTTGCAATGGACTGATATCCAAGGCATCCCATGTTCCTGGGATCCACTATGACTTCTGATAAAGTGAATAAAAATGCAAAATGCAGCTCTTCCCTTCCCAATAAACCACGATCCAAATACACACCCACACAGCCCAGCCTGAATGCTAGTACAAAATGGAAGCTTTCTAAATTCTCTAGTAACATGACAGACTGATTAGAGTCTCTCAATCCGATATTTTAACATCGGCTGAAAACGGGAGAAATTTTACAAAAATATTGTAGATTATAAATCGCAGCACCCCTACCTTTAACACTCTCACTTTATCTTTTTACAGGTCAAACCACTCACCTGCATCACACCCACAACATAGGTCAGACTGCCCTCAAGAAAATGCCCTTCCACAAACACACCAAAAGCAAAGCAAGCTCCGTTGTGTCCATCAATCAGCTCCCCAATGAACCATGGACCTGTAAAACATCACGTAGAACAGGTTCAATCCTGAAACTAATGGCAAACAGAATATGCATGTCTTAGGTATATCATCCACTTAGTCTGTCAGGGTCATGGTTTGTCCATCACTGTGTGCAAGAATACACCCAAGACAGGGCGGCAATCCACAGCAGGATACACACACGCACACACCTAGGGCAATTCAGCCTACCATGGGTGTTTTTCAAGAGGTGGGAGGAAACCGGAGCACTCAGCAAAAACCCCCATGGACACAGGGATAACACACAAACGCCTCACAGACAGAGACTAGTTTAGTGGCACCTACTAGACAAATTTATACAATTGTATTTACAGTTCTGGATATAGAGTGTTTGTGTATAAAAAATAATAAAAAGAAAAAGAAAAAAATTATCACATTATCACATTAATTAGCTGCTTTAATAGTTATTTTAATCGAAGCTTCTCACAAAAATAGCAAGCAAAACTGTATGTGTGACGAGTATGACATTTCAGCTCTAAGGCTGGTAGGAAATGCGTACAATACTTCACTCCCCACATTTTAACTAACACAAACAGGGTTGCCAAATAAAGAAAAATGGGATTAACTCACCTAATGCTGTACACAGATTAAACAGCAGCAAGGTGTAGTAGAAAACGTCTGTCTTGCTGACGAGGTGAAGGGACATAAATGCTTGAGCACGCAAGCCTGAAAATACACGGTGTATGTGACATAGTATTCACTGTAGACTGCACTGTGGATCAGTTTAATTTGTTTGCCGTATTTACCACTGAGCCGCACCTCGGGCAACAGGCATGTGCGAGAACCTGAAGGCAACAAGGACGGCCACATTCAGCAACACGACGGCTATAAAAGTGATCCGTGCCTAAAAACACACACAGATATTTTAAGTCTTTTACATTAAATAACTGTGTGTCTTTGTATTGCATCTAGAATACTACTACACCAAATTACTGATAGTGGCTTCTATTTATCATGTCTGTTCCATTTTTCAAACCATTATATAGCTCTATACTATACTATACTATAGTTTTGATCTCCAGGTTTACTCAATCTGAATAGGAGATATAACATTGAAGACATACTGTACAGACATATTGGCTTCTTGTAAAAATGACTGATGACCATTACTTCAGAGATCATTACGAGAGCATTATGAGAGCTATAGCAACCAGGCATGAGGAAATCATTGGCAAATTGATACAAATGAAAAGGCAACTAGGCATGAATGAACACTGAAGTACCAGAAAAATTGGTTAAAATAAAAAAATAAATTGGAAAAGATTAATGGTGGCTCCATAATGGTATGGGGTTTGTTTAGCTGGCATTCCATTGCCATTCCCACCCAAGTCACCAGATCTCAGTGTTATTGAACACATCTGGGATGCCATGCAACATGCTGTGGAACACAGAAATCCTACACCTCGGAATACAACCGAATTGTGGACCATTCTGCAGGAAGTATGGTGTTCATTACCTACAGAATTTTCACAAGCTTGGGAAGTCCTACCAAGAATTAGACTGGTGTACAAGATCTTCTGGTACTTCGGTGTGTTGGGCAAAACCCATACGGAGCAACATTCTGAGTACGAATTGATAGAGCAGCTTATGTCTTGCTTTTATCATTGTTATTTATATTATTACCAGGATGTAGTGGTCAGTGAGGAGGATGAAAGACTGCAGGAAGCCAAAGCCGGGTGTGAGGTCCTCCTGCATGGTAAACAGTTGCTCTCGCACCTTGGTCCGACCTGCCAAATCCTTACACACAAACACACACAAGGAGAGCAATACAGAAATTAAATAAAGCACAGAGACAACAGAAATGTGTTTGAGGTCTTGCCAATGTGTATTTAATGTGCATCCCCCACAATCCACAAGCTCCCTAACAAAGTCTATTACATGCACAGATGTTCCCTTCATCCCTAACGCAGCAGAAAATAATGCTGAATAATGTATAGCAATTTATATATTAGTCCTTCTGCTGTCTCGTTCTGCAGTCTGGTGTTCATTTTTAACTTATGTGCATGGTCAATTTTAATATTGGCCATTAAACAGAGAATTACATGATTTATTTTTGTACATGAAGTTGCCTGATCACCTTAACATTTTACTTTATTACATTTGAAGGGTTTATTTAATGGTATTTTTTTTTTTTATTTGATAGACACAAAAGTGTGTTTTATGCAAGTTAGCGATATTGCAATGCAATCCAGGCAACAAGACATTTGAACTAATAATCTTTGCCACATTAAAATTAAGAAGAATCATATAAACTCAAATATATTTAACCCAAAGCTGCATAACCTTAAACTGGGGCAGTCTTCTCATACCTCTGCTTTGACTATAATGGTGTGCAGTCCAGTGGAATAGACTGCTGGGTCCCAGCGCAACACATATAGTGCTTCCCCTACAGACTCCGCCTTCCCTAGGTTCTCTCCATCCACACTCACGTACACCGCTGTAACTGGGGCTTCTGAAAATACCAGGATCCTGCAGGGCACAAACAACACAGCAAAAATAACAGTCAGCATTAACCAACAATCCACCACGAGCCATTAAACTAACAACGGTAAGCTAGATTGTGTGTAAGGTGATTAAAATAAACAACATACACATACAGCTGTGCTTGAAAGATTATGAACCCTTTAGAATTGTCTATATTTCTGCATAAATTTGAACGAAATCAAACAAATAAGACAAGAAGATTAGGCAATTTATTTATTAAGGAAAATGATCCACTGTTACATATTAGTGGCAAAAGTATGTGAACACTTTCAGTATCTGGTGTGATCCCTTTGCAGGGCAATAACTGCAATTAACATTTCTGGTAATTCTTAATCAGTCCTGCACATCGGCTTGGAGGATTTTTTTTCCTCCATACAAAACCACTTAAACTCTGTTATGTTTATGGGTTTCCTTTTTTTGAAATTTACATTTACATTTACAGCATTTGGCAGACGCTTTTATCCAGAGCGACTTACAAGGTTACTGGTATTACAGGTAGGCCAACATAGTGTTAGGAGTCTTGCCCAAGGACCCTTAATGGTGTAGCACAGACTGGCTGCCAAGACCGGGAATCGAACCCGGGTCTCTCACATGGGAGCCAATGATGCTACCACAGTACCACACCAACCACACCAAACAAATGCTCTCCTCTCTCGTCTTTTCATATTTCTACTGGATTAAGGTCAGATGTTTGACTTGGCCTTTTCAAAAACCGCTGTTTTGATACTGGAAGCAAACATTCACATATTTGTGCCACTCAGACCTATGCAATGTTGGACCATTTTCCTCAGTAAATAACTGACCGAGTCTAATCTTTTTGTGTCATTTGTTTGATTTGGTGCTTTTTATCTACTTTTAGGACTTGTGTGACCGTGTGATAAAGTTTTAGGTCAAATGTATGCAAAAATATAGAACATTTTAAAGACTATATGAACTTTCAAGCACCACTGTAGTGATGGCTGATGATGGGCAGCAGTGATGGTTTAAGACTTGAGAAGACACACACAGAGGAGACACCTGATGTGTGTGGAGCTGTAAATGCGACCCAGGGGCTCCACTCCTGGATGCAGGTACTGAGCATCTTTGGGGTTGGTGATAATCACTGCTGGCCAATCCTCAAACTTCAGGTCAGAGAAGCTCAAGAGGTCATGGTCAAAAGCCAGGATCCTGTATCTGATAACAGGAATATGACAAATGTTTAACAAATGTAATACTGCATATAAACTGATCATCTATTAATATACCAGAAGATCATCATTTTTTTGTACAGTTAATGTTTTGTCAGCATCCTGTAATTGAAGATAGGGTTTATATTACCACACTTTTCCTGTAATTTCTGTATACAAGCTCAATCATACTACATAATGCAAGTCTAATAAATGGATCTAAATATGTACTGTTATATAAAGAAAGAAAACCACAGAATTATTTATACAGGAAATCTGTCTGTGAGGAGATATGTGTTTAGCATTTATGGAAGTCGTTCCTGCTTTGTTATACCAAGTTTCCTGCCACAGGAAAATATTCAGGATCAAGGATCTTTCACTTTCTAATTGCTATGGAACAAGCTTATTAACTATTGAAACAGATTATTAACTCCAGGAGAGAAGAATTACAGGCTGCTTTAACACATTTAAAATTATCTTGACTTATAGATATTCCACAATGTTAACAATGTAACTATAAATGGTTAAAAAGCATGTTTTGTTTTGCAAAAAAAACAAAAACATATGGGGGTATACAAGATGCTTTTAGGGACATGCCGTTAGAGGACAATAATCAACTTCACTTCATGTTTGACTGCATCACATCACACCACCCATTTATGTTAGACTCCTTAAATATGACAACCAAACCAATCTTCCATTGAAGTCACCCAGTTAAAGTGCTGGTTCACTAGTCTCTCTTTGGACCACTTTTGGTAGGTATTGACCACTGCGTATCAGAAACAACCCACAAGTTCTGCTGTTTGGAAGACGCTCTGACCTAGACATCTTGCTATAACAATCTGGTTCTTGTCAGAACCACTCAGATTCTTACACTTGCCCATTTTTCCTGCCTGCAACACAACAGCTTAGAGAACTAATGGTTTAAATTTCTGTCTAATATATCCTACCCTTTGACTGGTGCCACTGTAACAAGATAACCAGTGTTATTTACTTCACCTGTCAGTAGGTTTGTGGTTCTAATGTTATGGATGAGCAGTGTGTCTGGCTAAGAATAACAGCATGATCTGCTTCATTTAAGATTTGTCTGAGATCGCCATTAAAAAATATTTAGACCCCAATTAACCCTGTGTTCACATTAGCATGGGACAATTGTTTAAATGAAGTGACTCATTGACCACTGTGCTTGCACACGGAGGAATTTGATCGCCGTCTTTAACCCATCCGTGCAGTGAAACACACACACTAGTGAACGCACACGCCCAGAGTGATGGGCAACCCCATACGCGGTGCAGGTTGGGCACTTTAGTCATGTCTTGTCGGTGCGGAAATCGAACCAGGGACCTTCCGATCACAAGCCTGGTTCCTTAACCACAAGCCCATGGTCTGGCCAGTAATTGTTCATTTTGCTCCAAGTTTGTTTTGTGTGACATGATTATATTATATCCAAGTGTGACATGATTATATCCAGATTATAAACGTATTTATTTTATTTATATACATTGTTAACCTTTGTATATAATATTGTAGCTAGAAATCAGGAAAAGATAAGCAGACAAGGTGGTATTTTTATATTTTTTTTTCCATACATTTCTGCATGACAAATTGCTGTGCTAGAAGAAGCACCATTTGGGGTCTCGTTTGCTAGTGTGAAAAATTAAATTAAAAAAGTAAAACTCCATATAGACCATATAATATAAGACTTAAGGATACACAGACACGGTGATGGAGACTAAAAACTAATCTAAATTTAATATTATATTAACAGTGTAATTCAATATTATTAGTTGCTGGTCATGTACATCACCACATCTGATTCAAAAACAAGACAGTGACAGGAGGGTTAATAAATAAATTGCTGTACAGTATACTACTTTTCTGCTGTGTTAGCAGTAAGTGGACCATCTGGATCTGTGTATCATGTGTGCATGTGTGTGTGTGTGTGTGTGTGTGTGTGTGTGTTTTCACTCAGCTCTGCCAGGTTTACCTGCGGTTATCCATCCAGTCTCCGAGCTCCAGCTCCAGTGTTCCCGTTGCGTGTCTGCTGTGAAGGACAGGCATCAGACCCCCTAGCGTGTGCAGGTGACCACACAGGTACGCCACTGCCTTGCTGCACACATCCCACATCACAAGATTTACCGATTAACGTTTTGCGTTAACAAATGACATGGACATTATGTTAAGCTTATAATCACTTATCACTTATAATAACCTAAATAAAAAGTACATTTAACAAAATACAAGATCAGTCCTAGAAAATTCATCAGTCCCTTCCCTAACCTCATCAGGGCTCTGACTCCTGGAGAAGAGGAGATGACAGTGGAGGTGGTGTAGTGTCCAAACCAGATGGTCTGATTGCTGCTCTCACTCTCCTGCCTAAAGGTGGCCAGCATGTCAATTTGACTCTGTGGACCAGAAGATCATCAAAAAAAAATCAGACAGAAAGTTGACAGAACTTGAAGCCGTATTGCAAATCAAACATACCTGATTTAATATACCGAAGAAGTTGTAGGGACGCTTAGGCCCAGGGGTGAGAGTGGCATCAGCACAGATAAATGAATAGTTCCCAAAGGGAGTGTTGTGTACGTAGTGGAAGGAGCCGAGCTTCTGGTTGGCAGAATATTTCCTAAACACCACAGAGCAAATCATGCTATTATTTAAATTATCTGATAAATTGCTTAGCAAATTAGGTGCATTAATGTATTCTTATACCACAGTGACTTTAAATTCTTGAATTAGTCAACAATAGCCTGGACTGTTAATCTGCTTTTTTCAATAATCTGCTTTTTTTCATAGTAACAGCTAATACACAGAGACTTAGAGTCAGCTTCAAATAAACTAAGACTAATTTTAAAAATATAATTAATTCTAACTGTTTGTTAAGTAATAAACAAAACAACTTTATTGTTATTAATATGGATAAATAAATGGATTAAATAAATTATGTTAACAGTTGCTGTAGTAGAAGGGGAACATGCTCTTATTTGAACTATCAGTAATATGGTCGTAACCTTTGGCCAAAAGTTTGTGGGCAAATTATTATTACACCAATTTCTGGACATCTCATTTGGTGCCTTCTTTACGGGTATAATAACTACCATTCTTCTGGAAAGGCTTTCCACTAGATTTTACTGCACGGTTGTGGAGATTTGCTCATTCAGCCACAAAAGTGTCCGTGGGGTCAGGCTTTGGTGTTGAGCAGGGAGATCTGGGGTGCAATCGGCATTCCAATTCATCCAAGATGTGGGGTTGAGATCGCACCACTCTTGGCAAACCATGTCTTCATGGGCCTGAGTTTGTGCACAAGGGCGTTGTCAGATTGGAACATGTTCCAGTGGTCAAATTTTCTTGGGAGCAATTTAATGAAGACCCACTTACAGGTGTACCCTAGGGGACCATTAACGTTTGACCATATAGTGCATCGCACCTCCTGGTTGTTTATTATTTTCTTTCTTTCTCTCTAATTTAGACATTTCAGGCTTTCTCTCTAATTTAGACATTTCCTAATTTGTGGCATATTACATGCAGGCTAAACAAACAAAAGACTATCATGCTGAGGCAATAAATCACAGTAAGATAACTGACCTGTCTGATACCATTAGAAAGATAGATCTGTAATAGCTGTAATTATAAGACTTTTTTCCACAGACCTGTAATAATTGTTCACACTATCCGGAGATATAATATTGAAGGCATCTGAGGAGAAAAGAAGACATAGGTTTAGAGAATATTGTCATGAAGCAGAGGAAGAAGATGGATGACCACTGAATTAATGAGAGCTTTTGTCTGGAAGCTTGTAACGCAATACCAGTTACAAGGTCTGTGGGGAAACGGTCGGTATGGATACAAGGAGAACCACAGGCAAGCCCTAGCATTAGAGCTGAGCTCATGAGGATGGGACCTAAAAGCTCAGCCTTTATCAACTGTTAATACGTTCAAGAGAGCAAAGCAAATTATTAATTTAACACCCAAATCCTTTAGACTAATAAGTCTTTTCCAGACACACGGTCTGTCATTCTCTTGCCAAGTAATGAAGAATAACTAACCAGATTTTAACCACTTAATTAATTAAACATGATGGTTTCTCTTGGGTCCTGAATTGTTTTGATGCTTGCTGCTCCTTAAACAGGAGTCAGTAAGATCAGTGTAAAATGCAAAAAAAAAAAAGGCAGAAAAATACTCACCATGGTTTCCACGAATGTCTATCCATTTTGTGCGTTCCAGCACTCGAGATTTCTTCAGGACGTTGTGATAAGCCTGCCACTCCACCTCATGCTGAAGTGACCCAACTTTATTCTCTGTCTTAGCATCTGTTAAGTCCCCTGGTAAATATTAAGCAAAAGGCATATTAGTGAACTGGATATTAACTAACGTTACAAGAAATATCAGGAATCTGTGTTTGACTGTGTAAAATTGTCTCACCTGTGGCAAGTACAAGAGCTGGTTTAATAACCTTGATTGTTTCTGTACAGAACCTTTCGAAGTCTGGGACACGTCTGGGATCATGGAAGCGGCTTATATGTATGTCTGACACCTGTACACACCAGTCAACAGAGAATTACTACACAGTACTTTACACTTGATATAATTAAGGCAATTAAGAACAAAAAAAGGGGTTTCAGTAACAGGGGATGTTTTGATCCTCTAAACTCTCCAAGATAAACTGTAATGTTCTAATAATAATAATAATAATAATAATACATTTTATTTGTAATGCACTTGAGAAATCTCAAAGTGCTACAGCATAAAAGGCATAAGATAAAAGTAGATAAAACAACAAGAGTACACATCAGTCACACATTGGGGTTTTTTTAAGACTCCAAGTTCTGTGGTGCCCTTAGGGTGTCTGGGAGGGCATTCCACAAATGCGGGGCAACAGCTTGAAAATCCTGGTCTCCCATAATGCGGAGTTTGGTCCGGGGCTGTTGAAGGCAGTGGGTGTTGGTTGAACTGAGATATCTTGAGGTACTGTGTGGGGTAAGGAGCTCTGAGGCAGGGTTAGCAGAGTTTTAGTAGTAGACGTATAATGTAGAATGTATATTTAGAATGTCAAAAGAGCACATGTATTGTTTATCAAATAATTGATCTGAAGTAGGATTTTGTTCTCTGCTCAGGTTTCTGTCTGTGCAGTCTTGCATGGTCTTCTTGTGTCCTTGTGGATTTGCTCCTGGTCTTCCAGTTTCCTCCCATCTCCCCATAATATGGATGTAGGTGGATCAGTGACTCAACTGCCCCTTGGTGTAAATACGTGTGTGAATACGTGTGTGAATGTGTGTGTGTGTACGTACGTTTGTGTGTGTGTATGTGTATGTGTGTGTGTTGCCCTGAGTTTCATGCGTTTCTGGGATAGACTCAGGACCACCCACAACCCTAGCGTGGATAAAGTGATTACTGAAGATAAATGAATGACTGAATGACTGGATAAATGACAGACTCAATAAAAGACTGATGTTATAGCATACAGAATGAATGAATGACTGGATGAATGAATTTCAGTCTACTATGCTGATTTAAAAGGATAAAAAAAAGCACATGTTCCCTCTGTCTAATCTCCATTCATATTTTACAGTAGAAATAACAACCCTAAGGTGATGAAACAGTCTACAGTATATTACAGGGTTAACTGAAGGCAGCAGTAACTCCAGTGTAGGTGTTTATAAGACTACAGGTCTTATATACATCAGGTCTATATCATCAGTCTCCACTCACCTGCACAAACCAGAAGATGTTGTCCAGCTCTGCTCCTGGGAAAGGAGCCTCTGTCCTCTTCTGAATGTGTCCGCCGTCCGACTGCCTTAAACTCCGTTTAGAGTACCAGCTCGTGTCGTATCTGTCAAACACCCAGGAAGTCAAACACGCCAGCACCAAGCCGGTAACAACCACGACCACAAACAGCCGGATCATCCTGACACATCAAACACTATCGTGAAAAATCAGCGGATATACTGGCCATGGCCTCTCTCAAATCAGTGCTTAAGAACTGCAGCCCCAAAACCCCGGGCTGTTCAGTGGCGGAGAGACGGACAGAGACGGACAGAGCAGGCGTGCGATAGGACAAATAAGCGCGCTGTCATCACCGTTTACAGCTCACACTTCCGCCTTCCGGGAGTTTTAAACTGAGGCCACAGATCATCGACAACATAGAGTTGGTTCACTCTGAATTAGTGATTGGAGCGGAAATCCTGTACAGAGGACACTGATAATAGTCACGACTCTAGCTAGTATAAATACATACATTCATAAATAAAGAAATACAGATTCATTACATAATAATACGCAGTATAATCATTATTTACCGGCTTATATATGTGAATGTATTTTTTTCTGAATGTAAAAAAGACTTTTACACACACACACACACACACACACACATACACACACACACACACACACACACACACATACACACACACACACATATACACATACACACACACACACATACACACATACACATATACAAATACACATACACATACACACACACACATACACACACACACATATACACATATACACATATACACATACACACATATACACATACACACATATACACATACACACACACACACATACACACACATACACATACACACACACACATACACATACACACACACACATACACATACACACACACACATATACACATACACACATATACACACACACACATATACACATACACACACACACATACACACATATACACATACACACATACACACACACACACATACACACATATACACATACACACATATACACACACACATACACACACACACACATATACACATACACACACACACACATACACACATACACATATATACACACACACATATACACATACACACACACATATACACACATACACATACACACATAAACACACATACACAGAAAATGGGCTTCAGACTGATGATTTTTGACCTTCATGGTTCAACTGGAGAAGCATTAACGCTTTAAAACACACGTTATAATAATTAAAACACACGTTCTCATGATAGCTAATAAACTCTGAGACGTTTCTACACCACAGTTTAAGGAACCTCACCTTCAGAGTTCCTTCTCCAGACAGCGACTCAGACTGTCCAGCACCAGTAGCCAAGAGACCGATGAACCTCATCCCTGCCCGTGCCTCCAGGAAGACCTTCAGAGCCTCGTCGCTGATCCCGTCCCACCCGGACACATCCAGAGCTATGAGTGCTGGGAGGATCTGTGTGTTCTGCAGAAGCTTCTGGATCATCTCTCCTCCGGGCTGCATCCGGTCTCTGGAGACGTCGAGGTGCGTGAGGAGCTCCAGCTGACCAAGGAGCGCCAGAAAGTCATCTGCAGTCATTTCGAGGTGGTGCAGCCCGTGAACGCTAAGAGAACGCAGCGTCGAGCGGAGCTTCAGGAGCTGCCTGAGGTCCGTAACGGCCGTCCCGGAAATATCCAGACTCTCCAGAAGCGGGAGCGAGCAGACGTCCTGTAGATTCGAGTCGTCCAGAGGTGTCCACGCCACCGAGAGACTTCTGAGACCCTGGAAAGGTCCGAAACTTACCGGACGACCCCAGGCACGATCCAAGCCGCTGACGTTCAGCCTGTGAAGACTCTGGTGACAAACGGAATTGGTGGAGAGCCCCAGGAGGACGTCGGAGACGGCGACGTCACCGAGGACGCGGGAAACGTCGAATTCCTGAAGGCGATGACAGCACAGAGAGCGACGGATGGAAGCCGCGGAAAGACGAGAGGAGCGGACGCAGACGTGCTCCAGACGCAAACGCTCCACATCCTGAAAAATACCAATCGTCCTGTCGTTCAGTAAACCTGACGGGGAGAAGGAGGAGGAGGAGGAGGAGGAGGAGGAGGAGGAGGAGGAGGAAGACATGAGCTTGTTGAAGAATGGAGTAAAGTCCTGTTCAGTATTATTACTAAACACACCTATTACATCAGCCATAACATTAACACCACAAACACACTGACCGGGAAGTCAGATCATCTCCAGTACACAGTGGTTGTCGGGTGGTGTTAATGTTATGGCTGATCACTAGATACATCTCACACACACACACACACACACACACACACACACACACACCGGGCTACACCCGTACAGAAGTGTGTGATCCGAGACGCATCACATCCGCTGGTGAAAGTCGAAGACGCGTTCTGGGGCTCACCTTCATCAGCCATGGTGCTCAGGAGCAGGTCAGAAACCTGCGGTGGGACAAGCAGACATGAGCGGAGACGCAGGGATCCGTCATCACACACACTGCACAGGAGGTCCAGGCTCTTACACACACACGCCAAACACGCGTCGAGAAGGGAGAGGGGAGCGTGTTCATCCTGATACACACACACACACACACACACACACACACATTACATTCACTATTAGAGGAATACAATATGAGTTCATAGAATAGATCACATACAACAGTGTAATATACCAATAATACCACCTGATTTCTCATGTCATTAATAATAACAATAATAATAATAATAATAATAATAGATAGATAAATAGAACATAAGTTGACAACAATAAAAAATAATTATTATAATAATAACAGTAACACTACTATCAATACTATTACTTATAATACTAATACTAGTACTTATAATAATAATATACAGTCATTGCCGAAAGTGTTGGCACCCCTGAAGTATTTCTCCCAGAAGATTATTGCAATTACACATGTTTACAAATGTTTATTTGCTTTGTGTGTATTTGAACAACACAAAAAAACAAAGGAAAAAAAAAAGGTAAATTTGACATAATTTTACACAAAACTCCAAAAAAGGGCTGGACAAAATTATTGGCACCTTTTCAAAATTGAGGGTAAATAACTTTGTTTCAAGCATGTGATGCTCATTCAAACTCACCT
>JAOVVF010000002.1:10523835-10534700 GCA_028565595.1 Duopalatinus emarginatus | reverse complement strand
ACACACACACACACACACACACACACACACACACACACACACACACATATATATATATATATATATATATATACACTTTTTAAAAAGATTTGTTTTTAATTTGCATGAAAAAATATACAATTAACAAAATGTATGGATGATGGATGGAAGTGGGTTTCTGTGAACCCCCTATAAATTAGCTTTTTCCTCATAGAATATAATGCCATATTTAAATACACCAATTAATTCTATATATTATTAAATCACATACTTAAAAACACAGTTTTCTGGTGCATGATAACTCAAATTTCATAACTCGACCCACATCATGTGCTGCGCATGCCTCAGGTGTCACTGTCTGTCACTGATCCATGTTCAGTATGTGGCGTAGAAAGGTCAGGTAGTGTTGGTGCAATTCACACATGAATGGTTTATAATGGTTTATAATCAGAATATCACACACAAAAAGTTTATTTTGATAATTTATTATCCCCTGGCTTGCCCTATCATAATCACTTCACTGGATATGAAATGCATACAGTATTTTCTTGTATAAGAGTTTACCATTTTCTGGTACTGACTGTCAGTGTCAGTATTATATAAATGTGAACAAATACTGCACTATTTGGAAATGTATGAAAACCATGCCATGTTCTACAGTGATGCCACACAGTCTTATAATAAAATGACTAGAGGCTGTAGTTTGCTGTAAGGTTCTCTTAAGAGGATGAGTCAAAAATGATCAGCACTCAAGTAATACTGAAACTTCCGTTAGCCACATTGTCTTATTAATGCATTCCATACTAGGTCTCTGCTGTGCAGGTTTCAATGTGTTACATCAGTTTATTTGTGACTGCAGTGCATGAAAAAAATGGCTGCCCCACTTGAGATTTGCACAAAAGAAGTAGTGTGCAGTGAAAAGGGTTCAACAATCAACCGTGTTTGCTACAGTGAGATGCTCACTGAAGTGCTAAAGCCTAAAATTTATACAAAACTCTATCCAGGGGTGTTGTGATGTAAAAAAAAAAACAACACATCTGCACAACACTGTCCATACTGTCAACCAAAAACTTTTGAGGTGTTAAAGCATTCTCCCTATAGTCCTGATCTTGGCACTATTAGACTGTCACCTGGTTGGGTCCCCTGAAAGAAGCCCTAAGAGGAAGATTCATGTCTGGTCTGATGAAGAGGTAAAGACAGTGGTGCATTAGTAGCTCACAGCTCAGTCTAAAACATTTTTAGCAGGAGTGTGGATAATTTTTGATTCACTTTTGTATTTGTTTTTTTTTTTTAAATAATACTGTCTTTTATTACTTAAATATTAGAATATTGTTCATTGTTCATTGTTTATAATAATAATAATAATAATAATAATAATAATAATAATAATAAAAAATAAAAAAATAAACTTAAAAGCGTAAAGTGTATTAGATTAATAAGCCATATCATACTTATTTGAGTCATCTTGGCAATACATAAAATATTTATATTTTACATTTGTATTTATAAATATTTATTGGGTAGGCAGCTGCCTAAGTGGGCAGCACTCTAGAACAGCATATGCACATTCCCATAAGGACTGTGGGCCAGGGATTAAATGTTGAGGATATTTTTAAATGATTAACTTATACATCACTGTAACTTATAAATGAGTTATTAATGTGCAACTGTAATATTAATTATTATGGTTTCTCCATGAATTGCTGTTTTTAATTCAGATTGTTTTGATCAGGGACGAAAGAGACCACTGAAGCCTTTATAAAAGCTTGGGCAAAGGAAGAGTTGTTTTTTTTTTAGTGTAATTATGAAATAAAGAAATATTACAAATTATTTATTTTTTTATTGTCTTTATTGTAACTATGCTTGGTGCAGTATCACACCAGAGCTAGTGGGTATTGCCAAATAAATGTCTCACTTTTATAAAGCATGATAAATGTTTTCCTAATGCAACTAAAATGTAAAATTAACATTAAAATAGATGAGCTGATTTTATGTGAATGTACGTTTAGGGGTTAATTAAGGAAACTTCATTATTTATGTAGAAACTGGGTGTGTACAGCTTTAATAATTTTACAGGGTGTATGCTGACTATGAAACGTGTCCCAGGTGTGCTGCTTACTGAGACACTGTCAGTTAGACTGCTGCCGAATGAAAGAACTTCCTTGGTGGGCAATGACTGACTAGGCGGCTGCTTTCCGAATAAGACGCACTCTACGGCTACGTTGTACAATGTTATAAAATATACGCATGCGCAACAATGCCGCGCATGCGCAGTGAAAACAGGGCAGGGGACGGATCGGGTTTAACGACACTGCTGGAGCGCATGCGCAGTGGCGTTTTTTCCCTGTGGTGTTTGACGAGTTCCGTAAAGTCCTAACTGTTTTAGTAGCTAAATAGCTGTTTTTGTCTTTGTTGTTAAACTCGTTTAGGTTTTCGGGCTTTTTCTTTTTACAAACCGTGTTGTTTTGGTTATATGAGCTATAAGGTCGAGTAACTAGCGAGTTACTTTAGTCGTGCTAAGTAAGTGGCCCTGTAGGAGCTAATAGCTAGCACCGCTACTGTAGCTGAGAAACTTTGACAGTTAGAGAGCGACCATATGTCTGTCTGTATTTATTAGTAAATGTGGACCTCTGGGTTTAGGTTAATCAGTTAGATTTAAGAGTCAGAAACGTCGACCGCTTGCTTTTACATTTAGACTAGTTTATTAAAGTAGTGTCCGCTTTGAAGCTTCATGCCAAATGGCCAAGAAGACCTATGATTTGCTGTTTAAACTCCTGCTTATTGGAGATTCAGGAGTTGGCAAAACCTGTGTGTTGTTTCGCTTTTCGGACGACGCGTTCAACACCACGTTTATCTCAACAATCGGTAAGATCATACATGTATTCAGTCAGTTAATAAACCAGATGACATTAGGAAGTACTTAGTAATCCTACAGTCTACTTGATCTGAGAAACCCAAAGGAAAAGCTTAATTTTCCTTCTGACAGCTGAAAAATTGTCGTTCAATCTGTATATAGTAACCTTTATAAATAATCTTTACAGGAATAGATTTTAAAATCAAGACTGTTGAACTAAATGGCAAGAAGATCAAACTTCAGATATGGTAGGTAATCAGCAATAAAAGTTTTTTATGATATCTATCTATCTATGATGTCTTGTATTTGTCACAAATCATCATCTTATATGATGTTAATGTTCATTTCAGGGATACAGCTGGACAGGAGCGTTTTCACACCATCACAACCTCCTACTACAGAGGAGCCATGGGGATCCTGCTGGTGTATGACATTACCAACGCTAAAAGCTTTGAAAATATCAGCAAGTGGCTGCGAAACATAGAGGAGGTGCGATACCGACCGCGTAGTTTAATCTTCTGTGGATTGTAGCGTAAAATGAAGGATTAGATTACCTAGAATTTACAGTGCACATTGTTGGGTTTTTTTCACCAGGAAATGACACAATACCTGTGAAATTTGTTCTTTGGAAGCCTTGTGATTTTGCATACCGTGATTGACATTTATGTGTTACAGTGCCTTAGGGTGTTCCCTTTAGCTGACATTATGTCTGCTTATACATGACAAACATTTATACAATTTTATGCAACACCTTTGACATAATTATCTTACTTCTCTCTAAAAAAAAAACTCACCTGTCATGGCAAGCAAAATCACCTAATTGTCATCAGATTGAAACAATTTTATTACATCTAAAGGCTGTGTAGCGGAAATGTTTACACTTCGCTAGGCTCTGGTCTTGCTCCAGAGACGACGATTTTTGCCCAGACAGACCAACACTCCCCTCCACCATGAAAAAGGAAAGTAGAAATCATATAGACTTACTTCTATCAACTTTAATGCATTACAGTTTTAACAAATCGACACAACGAACTTCGCATTTAATTGTTATACATAAGAGAAGGAAAGATAGTACTCTGTCTGTAAAGAGAGGACTGGGCTTTAAAAGGATTCCATTGATTTTAACGCACACAGACTCCTACGTCCTATAAATAATTGGTTTGTCGGTGTAGTGAGAGACGTCTGGGTCTTGAGTATTCATTTTTGTGCTTTCTTGCACTGATTTAGTGAATAAAGCATGCATTATGTGTGTACATTATTTGCTGACATAGCATTCATTAATGAGTAAGATTTCTATGTGCAAGTGTGTGCACTACTGCAGTAGGGTACAGACATATCATCTATGTGCTTTAAGGCATACACTACAAATAGCATACACTGCATATAGCATCGGTGTTGTATTTTAAATGTTTCTACCCAGAAGCTATGACTATGCCTCCCAAAAGTGTTTGTTTACATTCGAAGTTAAAGTTAAGTGTTTGACCTACTGTGCTTGCATGGGAAGGAGTTTGACCTCTGCATTTAATCCATCTGCACAGTGAAACACATACACTAATGAGGGAACATTTAGAAGACAGAGGACACACTTTCCTGGAGTGGTGGGCAGCCCCTTATCCATGGCACCCAGGAACGAGTTTGGGGTTTAGGTGCCTTGCTAAAGTAATGTCGTGTCATTTCCTTATGGGGATCGAACCGGCAACCCTCTGGTCTCAAGGCCGGTTTGTGAGCCTCCAGCCACAGATGCCACAAAACACTGATCAGCCATAATAGTACCACCACCTGCCAAAACAGCTCCTGTAAATGGGTTTTGTGGTATCTGACACCAAGACATTAGTAACAGTAGTAGTATCTTTCTGTGAATCTCTTTTGTGGGATCAGACCAGATGGACTTGCCTTCACCCCTGAGGCACCTCAGTGAGCCATAGGCACACATGACCCTGTCACTGGTTCACCAGTTGTCCTTTCTTGAATAATTTTTTGTTGGTATTGACCACTGCATGCTAGGTTACCAGGGTATATGCTTGTGAATTACACCTCAGAAATCCTGCTTTCACAGTTTGATGCTTGTCACAGTAACTCAGATGCTTACACTTGCCCGTTTTTCCTGCTTCCAATACATCAACTTTGAAAACTGACTTAATTTGCTGCCTAATATATTCCACCAGGTGCCATCATAATGGGATACATGTATCAAATTATGATGGTTAAATGACTGGGTCAGAGCATCTCCACCAACTGATATGCAGTGGTTAATACCTACTAAAAGGGTTCCAAGGAAGGGCAACTGGTGAACCGACAACAGAGTTATGCGTAGGATGTGAAGATTATCCCAGCTAGGCCGAACTATCAGAATATCCCCAGCAGGGTCTACTACTAATGCCTTAGTGTACGATACCACAGAACACCAGTAAAAAATATTGTAGGTGTTACTAAAGTTAAAAGCTATTAAATTTAATGAAAACCAATGCAACAGAAACAATGAGGTAATAAGGTATTCATGGTGTAAAGCTCTTTCTTTCTTTTTCTTTTTCTAAGCAAAATGTAAGGTCATCATGTATGCCAGGGCAGATTATAGTCTGAAATGTTGGCAATTGAAATAGTTATTGTATTGCACTTTTATGCTAGTGGCTAATTTTAATTATTTCTTACTTATGCTCCTAGCATGCAAATGAAGATGTGGAAAGAATGCTGCTTGGAAACAAGTGTGATATGGAAGACATGCGTGTGGTACCTAAAGCAAAGGGAGAACAGGTAAATTCCTGTGATGGGGAAAAATTATTTTTGAACATGAGTTTACTTTACACCTAGAACAGCTGTGGGATGTGTATAGAATACAGGCTTAAAAGGTGAGTTTTAGGGATTTGGTTCAGACTTGCTTAATCTCGTAATTGTTCTTTGGCTTGTTTTCAGATTGCTGCAGAACACAATATCCGCTTCTTTGAAACGAGTGCAAAAGCAAACATCAACATTGAAAAAGCGTTCATCACACTTGCTGAGGACATTTTGCAAAAGGTAAGCACTGTAAAACCAGAGGCTGTTAAATGGTTTTCACAAGTAATTCCAGCGAACCTATTCTAGATTTAATCCCCCAATGCTGTTATTATAACAACAATAACCAGGGGATTTACTCATTCAGCCACAAGAGTATTAGTGAGGTCAGGCTCTGATGTTGGATGAGGAGGTCTGGCATGCACTTGGCGTTCCAGTTCATCTCAAAGTTGTTCAGTGGGGGTATGTGTGGGCCACTTGTGTTCTTCCACTCCAAACTTGACAAACCATGTCTTTATAAACTATGCTTTGTGCACAGGGGCATTGCATACTGAAACATTTTACAATCTAGACAATTGTGTGCTTCAGTTTGGAAAAGGCTAACATATGGGTTTGATGGTCAGGTGTCTACAAACCTTTGGCCATGTAGTGTGTTAGGCAAGTTATTTAAATGTGTACAATAATATTTTGTCTATTTAACAGAGCCAATGATGTCTTACATACATATACACACACTGATCAGCTATAATATTAAAACCACTGACAGGTCACATGAATAACACTGATTATCTCATTACAGTGACAGCTGTGATGGGGTGGGATAAATTAGGCAGCATGTGAACAGCCTGTTCTCAAAGTTGATGTGTTGGGAGCAGAAAAAAATGATTAATAATCGGACCAACTTTGACAAGCACCAAACTGTCATGAGTAGATGATGGGGTCAAAGCATCTCTAAAACAGCAGGTCGTTTGCAATGTTCCCAGTATACTTTGGTTAGTACCTACCAAAAGTGGTGTATGGAACTGGTGGACAACTGGTGAACCGGAAACTTGTGTATAGGGTGTAAAGGGTGTGGGCAACTGGACTGGTGATGGGTGACCAAAGCTTATATATGTATATATTATACATGCTGTAACAAAACTATGCTTTGTTCCTTCTCTTAGACCCCTGGAAAGGAGCCAACCAGTGAAAATGTTGACATGAACAACAAAAGTGGCTCTGCAGGAGGGATCAGGTGTTGCAGTTGAACAGCAGTTATGCTGCTTTGCTTCCAAAAACCCTCACACCATTTACAATGCACAACTCTGTTAACCTAAATGCCCATTATGCTGGACAAGACCTTTACCTCTCACTGTACTCTCACTGTTGTACCCATGTAAAAATACAGAACCTAAATTTTCCCATTTTCTGTTAGTAATATTCGATCAAACTTACTTTAGTGATGACCTGCCAGCAGCACTGTGTTCAGGGAAACCAATCAAATAATTCCACACTTATTGAGAAATACAAAAGGGACACATTCATGTTATCATGAAATCTGATTGTGCCTTAATGCTGTTTAGAAATAGGAAAGCTTAGTTTATTGGGCAGTTCTTAAAGAGTGGTTAAATTACCGAACTGTGATTGGGTGTTTTATATGACACTTTCCCTTATAACATTCAAGGTTGTGCCTTATGACCTGCGGCATTGAAGACTGTTCTGTTATTCTATCACGCTTTTACACGCCCAGTGCACGTATGATGCCTGTAAAATCACAGATTGTTGTGGTCTTTATTGTATTAGTAACTGGCATACCAGTTGGCCTAAGGGGTCAGTGTAAAGTATCACCTTTGAGAGAAATACTTCAGACCTTCTTGTTTGGTTATACGTATCGAGTTATTTTTTGTTAAGGAGTTAAAACTAAATATACACAGTTGTTTAATGAACAAAAGCTGCTCAGTCCCACTGATGTTTTATCTGTCTGAGATTCTGCACTTTAGGGGCTACGCTGAACATGTCAGTCCCAGATGCAAAGGTCTATTCTGGACATATGTGAGATTTTAGGCTTATGAAATGATTTTTGCCTATTACCATGTTGGGCTAAATTGCTGCTTTTTGTTTTCGATTTTTTTTTCCTTTTCAGGAAGTTGGTTTCAGCATGTTTCACTTCCCTGTTCTTTCCAGCATTAATCTTTAATTATAAGGTTTGTTAGACAACTGCTGTTGGGGTGCAGAGGACCTTTTTGGTGATGGTGAGGGGAAGTTCAGAATACACTCGTATTATAAAGCAGTGATTTATGTTGTACTAACCAGAAAGGTATTTCAACATGTAAACATGGTTGTTAGTGATTTTCTTTCATATTTACAGACTTTTGGGGTGGATTTTCTTTGGTTCCTTATAATTTTCTCCTGAACAGGCATTACTAGTATTCAGTGTTGACTGGTATATCTTGGCTTTCTTTTTGAATCTACATAACAGCTTTATTATAACTTCTTACTGATACATTTAGCACTTTTTCTACTGATGAATTTAAGTACACTAGTTCACAGAAAAATGACTTGAAAACTAGTTGTGAAGGTGGACACTGGCAATTCAAAATCAAACATGGCATGAAACCCTTTACTACTTGATCAGTGCATACATACGTTTTGTTAAATGTAGTGTTTTAAAGGTCTAAACAGGATTGCCAGTGTCCACCGTTGATCAGGCTAAGAACTGACCATGGTTTACATCTGAATAACTAATTCTGTAATAATAAAAAAAACAGAATGACAAATAAAATGTTTCTCCAACTAAGATTAATAGCATGGCATTTACTGCTCACAGAATTGTCTGTCCTTAAAATAAAAAGGGAGTGATGGGTTTTGGATGGTAGTTTCATAGTGCAATAAACTCACTTCAAAAACAGACCTGTCTCTTGTTTATTTAGGTTGCTGGAGTCAAGAGTTATGTTGTTGATGTACAGACAGTGGCCTTTTGTATATGTAACAAAAGTAAAGTCTTCTTTTGTAGAGTAGAGTAAGGAATAAAAAATGAACATTGGTGCTGTCAGTACCCTATGAGAAAGTGGACTGCGAGAGTCGCCTACCATGACTTGGAGAATGTATACATTGTAAAAAAAAATTAGTAAAAAATACATCACAAGTTGTATTTGATGTTTGATGTTTATTTCCTCACTGACCATTTCAATAGTCCATGGTCCATGAGAGAACGGTCCCAAAGATGTGCTCCTAATTATTCAAATCACACAAGATGTAGACTGCTGTATAATGCATAAGAAAATGACATTTTCCCAGTTAAGATGCGTCACTTTACCTACACTATGTAACTCGTCCAATCAGAAACGCTCTAAAAAAATCCTAAACATGTTAAATTAAAAAACAACCCAAACGCAAAATCGTTTATTCTGTAAAAATATTACTTTACTCGTGGTCACATGATCTATTTTGTGTTTTATTAACAAAAAGAGGACTGTTACATAATTAACACATTATCACTTCCAAGTGCATCTTTCCTGTTTACAGGAAATAATTGATTATTGGCACATCTTGACAAGGTCACTTGTGAAATTTTTTGCTGGGATCCTTGGCGTGTTCAAGCAAAAGTGCACAAGGAGTAAACTGGTTTCCGTACACCTCCTCGAACCGCCTCATCTTCTCCACCAGTTTGTCTGCACCGAAGCTGTCCACAAAGCGGAAGGGACCTGTCGAGGTGAAGCGGTGTATTTTAATATCATTTAAAATCTCAGCACTGACTGCTTCAGAAAATCTGATCATGAGCAGGTGATTCATTTTAAATAACAGCATGGCACTATGACACAGGTTCTGACTGTAATCTAAACAAGTTATTTTGATGCATTTTCTCTAATACATCTATAGTAACTACCGGTTCGCTGGGAATTGTACGACTCCTCGTAAACCTATGTAACCTTTGCAGAGGTAAGGCTGGATAATTGGGTAAAAAGTACAGCAAGTCATTCAGTAAAAAATTTAAAAGTGTAATTGCTGGCAAATTGCTTTCATTTAGGGATAAATCAATAGGGCAGCCATAAGCTTGTGCTTAACGAAGCAGCCTGTCATTACCCACTGCTCCAGGCATGTGTGTTCACTACCCCCTAGTGTGCGTTTCACTGCAGGGAAGGGTAAAATGTGGAGGTAAAATTCCTCTGTGTGCAGGCACAGTGGTCACAGTCACGTCACCGTACTTTATCACGTTAACTGACAGTAAACAAAAGAATAAGCTGTCTAATTTGTAATGTCTGATTCTCACCTCCAAGGCTTGGGGGAAACCCAAGTCCGAACACTGCACCAATGTCTCCCTCTACTGGATTGGCGAGGATGCCCTCCTGCAGGCACAGCACAGCCTCGTTCACAAAGCGAGACACCAGTCTGTACTGCACATCCGAGTCTGATGACCTGTGTCAAGAGAGACAGTGAAAGCACAGCTCTTACCTTCATGTGCAAGAAAATCAGTAGAGAAGCAGAACTGCTCGACAAACTTCGATATTATTAATGCATCTGCATAATCACACTTACACTGAAGGGTTTGCAGTCATCTTGTATTTCTCCAGAATGTCCCCTAGTTCTGGGTTGACATCTTTGCGTTTAAGTCCAGGTTGGTAAACATAGCACCCCTTACCAGACTTCCTGCCTAACAACACAATCACATACACACTGATCAACATTTATCCCACAACTGAATGTCACCCAGCTTGATTAACCTTACCTTTGAATCCTTTCTCCACCATCATTTTCAGCAGCTCGGGATTTCCTCCACCGAATCTTGTGCCGAAAGCTTTGCCCAGGTCCTCGGCAACGTGAGCAGCAACATCGATGCCAACTTCATCAGCCAGGGTAGCAGCACCCACTGGGAAGCCAAAGCCTGTAGTCAAGGAATCCAGCTTCTTGGGGTCTACGCCTTCCTGTTTTAGCATAAAGCATTAAAGGCTTAGTGCGGTACAACATTAGTTTTGGTATAACACTGTATTAAAAAAATGTGGAAATATTGAACACTGGGACTTTAAGATATTTCAGAGAAATATCATTTCAGAAATTAGGAAGCATCATGTACAAATAAGTAGACCTTTTTATTCCGTTCACTGTTTTCAGTGAATGTTATGATCACACTGTGCTCTCCCTTGTTAAGACCTGTTATTTATTCTTCTGTATTGTGTGGGCAGGTGATTAGAGAACCAATATATATATACACAGTCATGTGAAAAAATTAGGACACCCCATTAAAGAGTCAGCTCTTTATTAAGAAATGTTCACATATCAATGTCCA
>JAOVVF010000002.1:10494268-10516645 GCA_028565595.1 Duopalatinus emarginatus | reverse complement strand
ATATAGTTAAAACACAAGAACTAGCTATTTTTTTAAAATAAAAACAGATCAGAAAAGTAAATACAGTAGTTAACGTAGTCAGGGAGTTAAAACCTGGTCTGATTCGACATGAAACACTTTAGCAAACAAGCTAATAGTAATTCTGTAACAGTACAGTTTCCACTACAGGCTCAATAATAATAATTCATCTCATTCATTTTCTGAGTCATTTCACAGCTTAAACACCTGAGTAGCCACCATGCTAAATTTAGACGTCTAATTAGGTTAAAGCCAGTGGCAGAGATGAATTAAGCATGATTCCTCTATTTCATAAGAGACTATGAATTAATTAATGCATGTTTAAAGGTGGATATGAAGGTAGTAGTTAACCTGAACTATATATATATAGAAATATTCAGTAAAGAGTAGCTGAACATGGCTAATGTCTGAATCTACAGCCTGCTGAATTTCAGGCTGGAGAGAAAAGATAAAGTTTACTATATGATCTACAGAGAGATGTGAATACAGGATTATAAAGAGTGTCTACCTGAAAGCAGTGTGTATTTCCCCCTTGCTGTAAGTCTGGACAGGGCACCTAGAGCTCGTATCGCCGCCATCTTGGGAGGTCAATGCTGACAACCGGAAGAGAGAATAAAACACACGCGCGCGCACGCACGCACGCGCACGCTCGCTCGCGCGCGCACACATTTCATGAGATACCTGACTAGAGTCATGTTTATTATTGAGTCAAGGGGAAAACTCCCAAGACAACTTACAAGTCATTAATATTTACATTTCACATGATTAGAACATTTAGAGAAGAGAAGAGTTTATTTATTTAATTTGTAACAACTCTAAAGTATTTAGCATGTTGATATCATTTACATCTGCCAACAGCATCACACACAGTGACACAAAGTGACTCATTGACCACTGTGCTTGTAGAGCGACTTTATTCATTTGCCTAGTTGGGGATTATGTGCTTTGCTCAAGGCCACATCAGTCGTGTCTTGTCAGTGTGTGAATGTTACTGGGGACCTTATAACCTCTAGACCAGCCATGGGTAAACTACGGCCCGTTAGGCTTTTTAATCCAGCCCACCAAACTTGTCCAGGTAATATTATTAAATTAAATTTTATTATAATTAAACCCTTCATTTTACCTTTTCCCCAATAGATCTACTGTACTTCACTTCACTTTCGCTTTGCAGTTTGAGCTCTTCAGTAAAAATGAGCGGACTGAAGAAAAGAAAAGTAGACAGGGAGTGCCGAGTGTTTAATAACAAGTGGACATCAAAATATTTTTTTACGGTGAAGTCCAAACAATGGCTGTATGTCTGATATACCAAGAAACTGTAGCGGTTTTAAAAGAATACAACATCAGCCATGTTTTGCCACAAAACATGCTAACTACGCTAGCAAACATTCTACATAAGACCGGACGACTACGGTTCAGAGATTGTTGGCTAATTTACAGACTCGAGTCAAGTACCAAGGCAATTTTTTTTTTGCTGGCATTAAAATTAGCAAAGGCTAGTAAACCTTTCCCCGAAGGCGAATTTTTAAAAGAATGCATGGTTGAGACAGCAGGTCTCTGGTGTCCGGAGAGCAAATGGGAGTTTATCTACTGTGTTATTAAATAAACAAATGTGGAAAATAATTTTTACAATGAACCCTGCACATTGATGTTTTGGTTCCTGTTAAAGGCCAAATCTTTTCTTGTAATGGTATTTACATTTCATTTATATTGGTTCACATAAACACACCATCCTTCTATTCTGGCCCGGCCCCTCTTGTCAAATTTTAGAAACCATTGTGGCCCGCGAGTCAAAAAGTTTGCTTACCCCTGCTCTAGACCAAAAGATAGGAATCCCTTTTAATATAGAGTATACTTCACTGACCCCCTCAGTACAAATGTTCTTTGTCCAAATCTGCTTTGTCCATCAGGGTCATGGTTTGTCCAGAGTCCAACTGAAGTCTGTATGAATATTTATAGACCTACTGGTTTTTTAAGTTTCTAAGATTCGGATTAAATACATTCACTACCAAAGACAACCAATGGTCAACTAGATCAATAATAATAAGAATTTATAAATTAAAAAATAAAATAAACCCTGACAGTTGATACAGTACATCAATATAAAGCAGATGATTTTGCAATAATGACTACATTATCCTGCTTATTAAACGGCTATTAATAAAGAAATCAATCATTTGACATAATATATTAATGTAAAAATTGGACCTGCATACATATCAGCTTAACCTAACTTAGGAAGCTAACTAATCTCCTCCTTATAATACATATATATTCAAAATAATATTACAGAAATCTTCCATTTGGTTTTCTGATGGACTTTTTTGCCACAGGGTGTCATGACTGAGCTGACATTGTTGATTTCATTATTAAAGCAAGATAATTTGCCAAACTTATTTCTGCAGTGATATGATTGGACCTGACTCCGGAGTCTACGATCAAAACCTTGTCCATCAGAGCAGTTTGTTATACATTCAGAAATTATTCAGAAACAACAGACTGCAGAATCACGTAAGTGACCAATTAGAATTGAGTATTTAACAACAATGTGTGACAATAAATAGCTTTGGTATATTTAAATTTATAAAAAATAAATAAATATGGGCCTTGTTGTGTGGCAGATATTGATGCTTAATCACAACTCTGGGAATTCCTTTGGGTCTCAGCTTTTCTTGAGTCTTCTAAATCATAAGACATACTCTGTGGGACAGCGTGGTGACCTCTGCTGGAGATATTGTTGAGTGCTGGAAAGAGCACTTTGAGGAACTCTTTATACCTGTTGACAGGCAATTTGTTAAGGGTCATATTTGTATGCTAATACATTCTACATTCGTCTGTTTGGGTTTGTTGAAGGTCTCATGTGCCTTGCCATCTGTTGCGGAAGGTTATGAAGAAGTACAGGGTATCTGGGTCACTCGGTGTGATCTGGTCCCTGTATGAGTGCAGTGGCCCTGCAGAGATTACTACATAGCATAGTTGTCTGTTCTTGGTTTCAAGTCAAATTCTTGATTCCATCGAGGGTGTGTCCTGCTGCCACAACTATTTGTTGTTTCTATGGACTGGATATGAAAACACAGGCAAGGTTGGAGAGGTGCACAGTCATGGGGTAGGTGGTAGGTGGGGTTGGTGATATCCATCCTGAGGCCATGGGTTAATTTCAGTGAAATGCTCCCTTCGGGTAATGGACCTTGCCCTTGGTAGAAGAGTTCAGGCATAGTGCCTCCAGAAGGCGGTTACATCCTAGATCTCTTTTTGCTGTGTTGCAACATCAAATTAGGATAATCAAGGATAATAATTATTTAAAAGTAGAAATCCATGATTCAGCTTGATAAAACTCCATAATTCAGCAGCCTTATTTTTAATCAAAAGGTCAAAATTATAATGATTTATTATTATAACCTGTGTCCAATTGTATGGTTGCACATTAAATTGACTTTACAAGCTGATTAAGCTTAAATGGCAGATTAGACAAGTTCTGTTAATGAAAAGCTTGAGAAGTTGATAAAATATCAAGTTTAAGGGCACTGTAACATTATAAAATTTATATATTTAAAAAAAAAATCCACACCCCAGAAACTTCTAATATCAGTCTGTGCTTCCAAATTAAGTGCACTGGCAAGAAGAGCAACTGTCAGAGAAGTGTCCAGAAGTGCCAGCTATAACACTGAAGTAGTTACAGAGCTCACTGCCTGTAATAATAGAGCTCAACAATATCATCAGCTCTCTTTGGGAGAGCTGACAGAAGGAAGCTAATTCATAAAGACATGCCTGGATTCTGCTAGGAGGCATATGACAAAATCTAACAGCTTTTAAAGATTCTGATTTATTTGATCTAAAGGCAAAGCACTATGTTTGGCAGGGATCAAATACAGTCCGACAACCAGAGACCACCATTCCTATCATCAAGGTTCATCAATGGTAAGAGCATCATGCTCTGAGCTGAAAATCTTGGGTCTCATCAAGGTCAACATGCTGGAACCAAAGATAATCTTTCCGTCAGTCAGCCAGAAAGCTGTCTAGGGTGAAGCTTTACAACCCAGCAGGCCAACAACCTGGAATGTTCTTCAGGGATTGGATTGTAAAAAATATTAATAATTAAATCTAATAAAAATCTGGGAGAAAATGGCCAAATCAAAATGTTCAAAGTTCACAAAGACATATCCAAGACGAAAAAATGAGGCTCTAAATACAGTTGATATATAGCACATTGTTTTTATGTCTTAGATTTGTTAGGGTGAGCTTTGAAAATTTTAGCAGTTACTTACTATAGCCCATTTTTCACATCACTACTTAATAGGTGGCAAATACTTGATTACATCAGTGTAAACTTGACATACAGCCTTGATTAATGCATATCAAAAAGCAAATCAGTGAACAAGTTTAAAACGAGAAAAACAAGCAGTAAGCTAGTTTGGAGGAACTTGTCTGTGCTTAATGTGATTGTGACAAATCTCTCAGTATCTCTGGGTAACAGTACCTCCATTATAATATGGAGCATGAAGTTCTCTGACTGAAATCAGGACTATTCTGACATGATCATCACTATCAAAGGAGTCAAACAAAGCCAAGATATATGCTTCCCACAGATATAGTACTTATATCAATGGACGCCTATCTACTATCACTCCACCTTACAGCACAAGACAATAAAACTCAGATTACTATAAGTGGCAATCATTTTTTTTCTTAGAAGGTATACAATAGCAGACATCACAGTCGGTCTCTTATCCTAGAGGATTGATTGGAGGACTGTGTGAGGACTGAATAAGGGCTATTCTCTATTGTTTTTTTGACACAGTGCCCCATACACTGCATTATTGATTGCATCACACTGCCCTCATTAAGTTGTGTTCTCACCCTGTCCCTAAACTATTGTGTCTTAACAACCCATTTAAAGCCTAAACGGGATTGAACATTTCTGAAATAATTTTAAACCAGTAATCACACAATGAATATATGCGTAGCTGATCTTAAGGTTCATCTGAGACGTGGTGTATTTTGACAGCTGTGCAGAGGATAAGATGTCCTACAGCGTCAGGCACTCCTTACAAAATGCAACATTCATGACCTTAACAACAAAACCTTTCATGTAAGCACAAGTGCCGCTGATATAAATATTTAGTTTGGCACCTATGTAGTTAACTGTTAATCAGATTATAATGGGCTGGCATCTTGGCACTAAATTAACACATTCCAATTGAAAGGACTTTGTTACTTTGTTTTCAGAACAGAAATGACCATTATGCCCTCTTTAAAACAGATGTTACACTAAAATGAATGACTTGACAGAGATAATACAATGATAATGCAGTAATTATCATGGTTTTTATTCATATAAGGCACATAAATAGTATTTTACTATGAGCAAGAAGTAAACATTCATACCATAAAGTGCTTCAAATGACACATTCTTCAAATTACGATTATAGAAATGTTTATAGTCATGGCAAAGCATTCATGCCAGCACAGGTATAAGAGATAAGAGGTATTGTAGGTAGTTTATTAGTTAAATAGGTTTCCATACAGTAAAATGTTTTGGGGTTTTTTGGGGGAAAATTTGAGATTCTCAGAAACACAACTCTGTGTTAAACAGACCTGATTTTTTTGTCAAAGATTGCTGTAAAATTGTATGTCATCATTTTATCAAACCTAGACTGTGGTTTCCAACTCCACTGGCAGAAAACCGTCCTGCTTTTGCTGAATATTCCAGCTAGCGGTGGAGCGTTGAGGAGTATTTTGACTGGATGTGTCGCCTGCGCATGCAAACGCTGATTCAGATCTAGATTTCCAGCTCGTGTCACAGCAGAGCTTCAGGGTACAATGACTGTAACAGGGTAGTTCACACTCCGAGACACTGGGCTCGTGGTCGTCTAAGAACTCAGGCTGGACTGTGGTAGCATGAATGCCCTCTTCATGGAAGAAGCTTTTGATGCGCCTGGCTGTGTCCATGTACGAGGCTGGGCCGTGGCACTTAATGTGTGCCGTGGCAATGATTCGGCTTCCGGCCAGCTGCCAGATGTGCAGTTCATGGACTGCCAGAACCCCCTCGAGACTCCTTAACTTTTTGTCCAGCTTCTGCATGTCAATCTGCTTGGGCACGGACTGCAGCAGGATGAGGGTTGACTCCTTCAGCAGTGGGAAGGTGGTATAAAGCAGGATGGCCACCATGATTACGCAGAGTGTGGGATCCATGTAGAGAACCCAGCATGGTCCAGCTAGAGAGATGGCAGCAGTGCTGTTCCTGTGGACCAAGTGTGTGGTCACAGGCCGCTGGTCAGAGCAGTGGTTACTGAGGCATGGATTAACACATGTCTCCTGACCGTCACATGTCCTCCACACATATGTGAAAATGACAGCATTAACCACAACAATGACCGAGCCAAGGGCATCACCCAGCACGTGCAGGAAGACTCCACGCATGTTGAGCTGAGAGGATGAATCTAGATCATGCTCCAGCTTCTCTGGTGGGATGTTCCCGTTCAATGGGATTTCCAGGCTAGGTTTTGAGACAATGTCTGAAAAAATATATCAGGACAGTAAATTTTACAACAAAATATCTAAATCTAAAACAGCAGTTAATTATTATTAACATATTATTAACATGTCTTTTTCTATTTGGCGACTAATGTCTGAATTTCAAAATACTACCTACTCACCATATAAATACAATACTTAGGATACAAAGTAAATCCTAATAAATATACATTATATATCTACTACGTTGAATTGCAAGGAAAACTGGTACAGATGAGCTTATGCAAAACACATGGTATCATAAAGGTACAGGGTTTAATTAGCTGGTATTTCATGAGAACCCTGCTACATCTGAAAACCTCTCTGACAGGTGAACACTACGTGTGCCTGTTTTTAATGTCCTGCTTTCATTCTGATGGGCTTGGCCTTCTTTAACAGGACAATGTGCTGCCACACAGAGAGGGTTAGAATTTGACATTTTGCCTTTCCCACCTAACTCACCAGATCTCAATGTTATCAAACATTTCTGGAATGATTGCCAAACTTCCTGCACAACGGTCCATAATTCTGTTGTACTCTGAGGTGAAGGATTTCTATGTTCCATAGCATGATGCATTGCATCCCAGATGTGCTCAATAATGTCTACATCTGGTAACTTAAGTGGAAATGGCAACACGCCAAACTCAGATGAGCTTTCCTCTAACCATAATGTGGTGTCTCTAGACATGTGGTGGAGCATTGTTCTGTTAGAAGCGGCCAAACCTATTAGGATGAATGCAGGACATGAACAGGTGTACTTCATCAGAAATCAGAAATGACTCACACAGTGTTCAGCTGTCAGAGATGTTTGTAGATGTACCAGGGGTTCCATGGAATGCCACAACAAACCCCATACCATTATGGAGCCACCAGTTATGTCTGCCAGTTTTTCTTTCAGGCACTTCAGTGCATAAAGTAAAGTGTGTTTATTAGAAGATTAAAATAAGTTTATAGGGAAATAAAGTTGATTAGTAGTCCCATATAAGTAAGTCAAAACTAAATGAATCAATGAATAAATACCTGCTTCAACTTGAACAGTATGGTCACCTTGGCTCTTCACCAGCAGATCATAAGCCTCTATCTGTGATGTCTCTGATTTCTCATACCTCCTGTTACTGGTGCTGTGAGAGTGTCCGTGTCCGTGTGAAGCATACCCATGAAACAGCAAAAGCCCCAGCACGTTTACAACGAGTCCGGCCACTCCGACCCACACCACAACCCGCGGGTTCTCAATCTCATGCGGCTCCGTGTAGCGCTCCACTGCCTCCAGTAAGATGGTGAAACAGAGCGCAGTGAGAAACACGGCGTTGACCAGGGCGCCCATGACTTCTGCTCGGATCCAGCCGAACGTGTTAAGACTGGTGGCCGCGGTTCGATCCGAGAGTCTGACCGCCAGCAGCGCCACGAGCAGCGCGATCACATCCGACAGCATGTGGAAGGAGTCGGACAGCATCGCCAGGGAGCCGGTGAGCCGGCTGACTACCATCTCCACCAGGAAAAAACTGAAAGTTAGACCGAGCATACACAGCAGCCTCGCCTGCTTCGGTTCCAGAGCCATGGTGTTTTTTCTTTTTTTTTTTTTTTGAATGTAAGATTTTTTTTTAGATAAAAAATACTACATTACATCCTAGTTATTTGTCCCTATAATAAATACCACTTCATCCAATCAGCACTTGGCTTTGCGCATCACTCTCTCTCACACACACACACACACACACACTTTAAATGCACTGTCACCGTGCGCTATCACTACTGGAAACACTGCAGCTAGAAACACAGCTATATAAACAAACCCACAAGTTACACATCTCATCTGTTTTCCACAACAGAAATATGATCACATCTAATCCATCAGCTCGTTTTAAATACAGTGTATAATACCCCTTTATACCCGGGCCGCTTTACTTTATCCACACGGACCGCGGGTGAAACACGCCTTCCTCTGTTCTTATTGGGTGAATATGATGGGACGTCTGCAAATAATGTCTGAATCCCAAATCAACACCTACCTCAAGTATCAATGCACTACTTAGGGTACAAAATAATGGCTTTTATACGCCATAATATATAGTGCAGCAATACTACTACTACCACTAATAATAACAATTCTGCTACTACAACCACTAATAATACTACTACTACTACTACTACTACTACTACTACTACTACCATAATAATGACAAAAACATCACCACCACCAACAACAATAATAATGGCAACAGCAACAGCAGCAGCAACAACAACAACAACAACAACAACAATAATAATAATAATAATAATAATAATAATAACAATACTAATTATTATTATTATTATTATTATTATTATTATAATGCACAACTTTTTTTTACTACAGCAAATTATCACCATATTTTAAGAAAATATATATCACATGCACTGAATAATATTCTGATCCTAAACTTAAAGTATCTTTTAACCCACCCACCCAAACATTCATATTTAAAAACTATTGCTGTATTTCCACTTGGCTCCAGTCCACTGCTTCATGACTATATAATTATGTCAGATCCAAACACAAGACCCGGTATTAATGAAGATCACATATAAATCTAGATTAATTCACAGATTAAAGATGGCAGGACCACACTGCTTCACATAAGGAGGCAGTTTATTTGGAAGAACCACAATTTTTCTGGCAGCTGGCCTGAGCATCATGCTGCCAATGTGCTCATCTGCTCCAAGTCAAAATGAAGAAGAAGAAGAAGATGATGATGATAACAATGACAACAATAATAACAAACAACTAAGGATAATAATAAGAAGAATATAATAGTAGCCGCATTTGTTTTTATTATTATTATTATTATTATTATTATTATTATTATTATTATTATTATAAGCAGTTTTTATAATCCTGGAGTTGGTAGTGATGCTTTCTGAGTGTCTCGCCCCTCTATTGTGTGTTAGAGAGAGAGTGAGAGAGGAGTGTGTGTGTGTGTGTGTGTGTGTGTGTGTGTGTGTGTGTGTGTGTGCGTGCTGCAGCGCTGCAGGGTGTGGTGGATGGAGGATAGAGGTGGGAGGAAGCTGGATACCGCTCTGTCGCTCTCTCTCTCTCTCTCGCTTTCTCTATGTCTCTCTCTCTCTCTGTGTGCGTACTGAATAACACTAGCAGAGCTTTAATTCTCTTCATTTAGACCGGATCAGTGTGTTAACTAGCCGCAATCTTTTCTAAGTAAGTACTGTATATATGGATCAAGCGTTCCTGGGGGGTAAAAATGCTTTCTGGACTACGTGGGAAGTTGGGCGTTTTTCTTGCGGACCATCATTCCCGCTTCGCCTTTCCAAGGCGTCCTTTATCCTAATCAGAGGCGGATTTTGTATGTCGCGAGAGTAACCATCATCACAAGATGTCTAAAAGAAACAGTGTGGTGATGCTGCGGCCGCGGTCCATGTCTCTGGGTAAAAAAGCGGAGACGGTGAAGGTGGTGGTTCGGTGCCGCCCTGTAAACAAGAAAGAGGAGGCGATGAGTCATGAGAGGATTGTTGAAGTGGATGTCAAACTGGGCCAGGTGAGCGTCCGAAACCCGAAAGCGGCCGGGACCCTGAACAAGACCTTCACTTTTGACAATGTCTATGATATGTTTTCAAAACAAAACGACCTGTACGATTACTCGTGCAAACCTCTTATTGACTCCGTGTTACTCGGGTTTAACGGGACTATCTTTGCTTTCGGTCAAACCGGTACCGGGAAGACATACACCATGCAAGGTGTACCCATGGACCCAGAAAAACGAGGAATCATACCAAATTCCTTTCACCATATCTTCACTCATATATCCAGAACCCAGAACCAGCAGTACCTGGTCCGAGTGTCATATCTGGAGATATATCAAGATGAGATACGGGACCTCCTTTGCAAGGACAATAATAAAAAAATGGAGCTGAAGGAGAGTCCAGAGTTGGGCGTCTATGTCAAAGACCTGTCATCAGTTGTGACAAAAAATATCAAAGAAATCGAACATGTGATGAATTTGGGAAATCAGTCCAGGTCAGTCGGATTTACGAAAATGAATGAGAACAGCTCACGTTCGCATGCCATTTTTGTCATAACCATCGAATGCAGCGAGATGGGCATTGATGGCGAAGACCATATTCGAGTCGGAAAGCTGAACATGGTGGACCTGGCCGGGAGTGAACGCCAAAGCAAGACAGGTGCTCAGGGTCAAAGATTCAAAGAGGCTGCCAAGATAAACTTGTCCCTCTCCGCCCTCGGGAACGTCATCTCGGCACTGGTGGACGGGAAGAATTCTCACATCCCGTACAGGGACTCCAAACTCACACGCCTGTTGCAGGACTCTTTAGGAGGTAACTCAAAAACGGTCATAGTGGCTACAGTAGGACCCACATCATGTCACTATGAAGAAACTCTTGCCACCTTGAGGTTTGCGAACAGGGCGAAGAATATCAAGAACAGGCCAAAGATCAATGAGGACCCCAAAGACGCTTTGCTCCGAGAGTTCCAAGAAGAAATAGCTCGTCTGAAGGCACAGCTAGAGGAACGAGGGATGCTGGCGAAAGAAAGGAGGAGACGCAGGAACAGTGTAAAGATGAAGAGAAGCATGAGCACTGGGGAAGTCGAGACACCTAGAAACCGGGAGGTGGACATTGTGGAGATGGTGAAGGAGGAGAGAGCAGAGGAATACTGGTGGAAGCAGCAGATGGCCAAGAGCTCTGCCAATGACAGCCCGGAGTTTAGGAGGAAATTAGGCGTCTTGGATGAGAAGTCTCAGACTATGGAGGATTTACAGAAGGAGCAGCAGATTATGGAAGTTATGATTGAAAAATACAAGGTTAGAGCTTGTGAATATTATAGCCTGCTATAATCACACTCTTCTTTTCAGGCAATTAATTACAAAATAAATTGAATCCTGTTTCCTCTGATGTTTTTTTAGGCCTTGGAAAGCAAGCTTCTGATCGGAGGCAAGAATATCATCGACCACACCAATGAGCAGCAGAAAATGTTAGAGATAAAGAGACAGGAGATTGCAGAGCAGGTAACACCTGCAGATACACAATACCACCATAGCCCTCTAATTCGGATGTAATGTTGGTTCACGGTAGGCGTCTGAGTCAAAGTGTGTGTAAGTGTGTGTGTTTTGTGTGAACTCTCATAGGACAGACAAGAGAGAGAGATGCAACAGCTGATGTTTGAGCAGGATGAAGAGACAGTGGAACTGAAAGAGACTTACTCAACTCTACAGCAGGAGGTGGAGCTCAAAACCAAAAAGCTTAAGAAGGTGAAGCTGGGTTTGGACTAGGTCATCAATCCACTCATATACAATGAAACCCATATTTTAGCAGTGCTAAGAAATGTCATCAGGGACACAAAAGCTAGGGTTAGCTACCTGTTCATATTATTGTGTGTGAACCCAAATTACATGTGGATGGAGCATGTTTTTATTCATTCTTTACATCTAATACGTAGTTCTTATAAACAGTTAAACCAGGTTAAGTACATGTCCTGGAGGTTCTCGTCTTTACCCTCTGGGGGAACATTTTATAGAGGTTTCCATGGAAGCTAAAGAAACTGTGAAGTTGTATAGCAGGGACAACCATTATGTTTTCCTCGCCCATCACCACATCAATACTCATCCTAGATTTTGATGGACGAGAGAACCATTTTAATAACCCAGTGTCTTGTCTTTACACAGCTTTACAGCAAACTGCAGTTAGTACGAGCCGAGATTAGTGACATCATCGACGAACATGTCACAACGAGACAGGAGCTGGAGCAGACACTAAATGAACTGACAAGAGAGATGAAATTCAAGTACTTTTTCCACAATTCCCATTACAAAATAATGCACACCACCAGCACATACTCATATACACTGAAGTGCTAGAAAAACTGGTAGACCAGTCTAATACTTGGCAGGTTTCCCTATGGAGCTTGGACTCCAGAAGCTTGTGAAAATATTCTAAATGAAATGAACACCATACATCCTATAGAAATGGTCCACAATTCTGTTGTAGTCCGTGGTGTAGGATTTTTGTGTTTTACATCACGTTGAATGGTATCCCAAATGTGTTCAATAACGCCTCTAGACATGTGTGGTGGTGCAGTGTCCTGTTGGAAGAGGCTAAAGCTATCAGAATGAATGCAGGACATGGACGGGTCACTGGTTTCATCAAAAAGGAGGAACACACAGTGTTTACCTGTCAGAGACATTTTGGAGCCACCAGCAGCCTATGTATTTTGCATATGCTTGTCTGTACCTGTTTTCTTCTGGCACTTCAGTGTATATACATACATAACCATTCTAACCTGAAGTAAAAAACTATTTTCATCTCAGTGTTTGCATGTAATACCTTTTGCAGGAATCTCATCATAGACAATTTTATTCCTCCTGAAGAGAAAAACAAAATCATAAACCGCCTTCACTTTGACAGTGAAGAAGACCAGTGGAAAGTCTTACCCCTCCTTCCCTCTGAAAAGTGAGTGTGTACATTGCATTTCACCTTATTCCATGAAATAATTCATTAATGACTGACAAGTAAATGATTGTTTCAATGGGAACCTATCCTCCAGCATCAGACAAAGACCGACGTCTGCAGTTGGATACAAGAGGCCAATCAGCCAATATGCACAAGTTGCTGTGGCAACAGGATCTCCTTCCAGATACAGGGTTGGTACACAGAGGGCATACTGTTTATTAGCCTTCCAAAATTAGTTATTTACAAGGGGTATGTATTATCATCATCCAGTAATGCCTCCGATATATTTGCTTGCACTACACAGGCAGAAAATGTCATGCTTCTGGAGCTAGATATGACATCACCAACTCTGGTCCCACTGGACCTAGAAGGGGCCGAGATGAGGACAAGAAATCTGCTTTGTGACTTTACACAGCACAGGAGAATGTCAACAGCATCGCGCGTCATGCGGGCCAGATCATGGTGAGTGCCTCAGATGAGGATATTTTCTGACATTGAAGAAACACAGTACCTGTGAAATGACTGATTTATGTTGAATTGATGCGGCACAGTGGTGCAACCGGAAATTGTGCTGCCCTAAAGCCTCAGGGTACCTAGTTCAATTGTGAAATCTGGTTATTTTCCTCTGTTGTGTTGTCTGGGTTTCCTCCCATCTCCCAAGAAACATGCCGGTAGGGGGATTGGCTACTCCAAATTGCTGCTAGGTCTGAATGCGTGTGTGAAAGTTTGTTGGCTGTGCTTGGTGCCCTACAACGTATTGATGTCACATACATGGTGTATTCCTACCTTAACCCAGTGTTCCCAGCATAGGCTCCAGATCCACCTGACCAATATGTCCACCTGACCAATATGAAGCACTATTTGAAAATTAATAAATTAACGAATGAGTCAATCAGTCAGACAATCAATCAGTATGTTAACCTGACCCATGTTTTCTTCACTTACAAGGTATCAAGGACCCAGTCTGCCCACTTCTTCATCAACCAGCTCAGCAGCCTCCGGGTCTCAAATCCCACCTTCTGCCATGGGGGCATGTGCCAGTGTGCTTCAGCCATGAAGTGTTTCAAATATGGAGCTTTTGCCACGGCATACATACAGATAAACGCTCCACAAGATGTGTTTTGAAAACTGCTTTATTGCAAGATCATGCTGCCTTTCTCTTGTTGCACAAATAATTTTGTATCAGAGCTTTGAATCGACAAATGAAGCACAGTTTCCAACTGTTTGTCTACATGTGTACTGTATAGTCCTGTACTGTCATACTTGAATACAATCAGTGGCAACAGTAAATGGTTATGTTGCATGACATACCAGTGACTTACAGTGTCATGATGTATAGCAGTTAAATGCCATATCAGGAATCTAACCAGTGATGAAAATGTTTGGTCATTACCGATCGATAAGACTGATGTAAGATAATGAATTATTAATGCAGTCAAAACATTACCGACTTCTAGAGGACACAAGGACACAACACTGTTTATTTCATCACATAGCACATGTCAAATCCATTGCACCGTTTTAGGAAAAATGACTTATATATCAGGTTAAGCAATGTGTTATAAAATCAAATATACACAATATTATATTAAGTCAAAGTGAGTTACTCTTTTGACCACTATGCAGTGAAACACACACATACACCTAGTGAACACTAGGGGGCAGTGAACACACATACCCAGAGCAGGTAGCCCCTTTATCCGCAGCACCTGGGAGCAGTTGAGGGTCAGGTGACATAAGATGATTATTGTTTAATGTCTAATTTCAGGACACGAGCCTCAGGGGCAGTCATAGGCTCAAGTCAAGTCCTGTCGGTTGCAGGGCTCAAACCTTGATCACAAGCCTATGACTGCTGCTGAGGCTCATGTCCTGAAATTAAACATGATCTCTTAATTACTAGATCAGAATAATAAATCATCTTATGAAAAAGATTATTCATGTGATGCAGATATTAAATATATAATAATGCGTGTGTGTGTGGGGGGGGGGATAAATAAACAAATGGCATTAACCTGAATTAAACAATATATTTGATCTGTCTAGGCCAAATGTACTGGGTTTAAGGCAGCACTGTACAGTAAGGTGACGTCACGCCCAGGGTCACATGACCTGCTACTTACAGTAAGGACCCAATATGGCAGAAATGGCAGAACTCGCACCGTAACTGAAGCAACATATCCATCTTAACAGTAACAGACCCGCACATTAGGTCGATTTTCGGGAGCCGACCGCAGACATGAGGGAAAGACAGAAGAAGAAAAAGGGCAGGACATGGGCAGAGGCGGCCAAAACGGTAAATCTATATCACACTGGGCGTTTGTTTGTGCTTGTTTTCGCTCTTCCATAAGCGTTCTTCTTTCCCACCTGTTTTCCCACAAATCCCGCCTCCTGTGCCATGATTGGCTGGTTTTATCCTAAATCTTGCGTTCGGATTGGTTGACGTTCGTATTGCGCGCCGTTTCGGCCATTTTTAATGGGTGGACAGAGCAGGTGGGCGGTCCATGTTGAGAAGGCAGGATTTGTCAGAATACGCGTGGGGAAATAATACCTTGTACAACTGTGTTTATGAGTTCATGACCTGCTGTTGCAGGCGGAGTGTCGGGTGCCCGAGTCAGGGCCTGACTGTGGGTGAAAACATAACCACAGCACAGTGTTTATTTACTTTATAACCAGTCTCACACGGATTTCTCCCTTAAGTCTGCAAATGTCTTCAGTTTATAAACTTTTCATTACAGGGACTGTTGCTAACCACCGCAGACGTAGCAACGCGTATGACGTTAGTGTCTCTAGCTGTAGTTATGCTAGGCTAGGCTAGTCAGGTACAGACACCACAGAATACCAAGTCGGCTCTATAGTTAAAATGTAGCCCTTTTATTGGGCTTTATCAGTTTTGCGATGTTTTGTTTTGTGATTTTCAGTGAACTACTGAACCATGTCAGCTAGTTAACCTACTTGTTTAGCATTTTTATAGTTTGTTTTGAATTAGCCTGGACAGGGTTAGCCAGCTAGCTTAATTAGCAACATGTCATGCAGTAATTCGTGGAGTGTGGAGGATGAGGAGATTTACAAGGGAGTTTTAGTTCAATTGTGAAATGCTTTTATTGTTAAATTATTTAAGAAAATTGACCTGCTGGACAAACTTATTAAAAGCACTAGTGAAAGTTGTCCAGAGTGAACCAGGTGACTGCCCAAATGTCATGTTCTCCTTAAATTTGGCCCCAAAACTGACTGTTTAAATTGTATTTATCTAACTTATCATATCTGTCATCTAGAATGGTTATAGGGTTGTTGCAGTCGACATAGTTATTTCAGAGAAAAGTAGCTAATGCATGCTGCAAATTAGCATATTGTAATATATTAGCATATTCCTTGAGTCATGATCAGCTGCATATCAAAACATGGTAAATGAAGATGGCAGTATAACGTGTTATGTGAAGTAAAAGTGTGTGTGAAAAATAAATTACTCTTCTGACCAGAATTCACCTCCTCATTTAACCCATCTGTGCAGCGAAACATACACACTAGTGAACACTAGGGGGCAGTGAGCACACATGCCCAGAGTTGTGTGCAGCCCTTTATTCACAGCGCTCAGGGAACAGTTTATAGTAGGTTGCCTTGCTCAAGTGTACTTCAGTCCAGTATTGACAGCTGCAAGGCTTGTGTCCGAAATGGAAATACTTGAATACTACCTACTAGATTGCAGCGAGTACATACTGCTTAACCGCTAATCTAGTATACACTTCTAATAAGCGAGCACGTAGTATGCACACCACATTGGGCGCACTTGATTCGCCATCTTACCAACAAACTTTGATCAAAGACATCACACCAGCTGAGTCCCACACAATAATTATTTATAATTTAAATTTTAATTAACTTTAAGTTTTGTTTGTAATTAAAAATGTTAGCTTAGCCTACATGGATAAACTCTGTCTTGTTTACAGATAAAATGGGCTTTCAGTTTGCTCGCAGTGAATTATGGGATATGTCAGACTCGGCTAGTGTGCTGGGGGAAATCTCTCCAGACCTAGTAGGACATCCGGGAATCTTTGCTTACTACCTGATACATACTAGGTATTCGGACGCTCTAGATTGTGTCGCATACCAGATTTGCAAACTAACTAGTATGGGAGTATGCCATTTCGGACGCAGCCCGGGACCTTCTGGTCCCACAAGCCTATGGCTGCCCGTGAACTCAGTTATTACAAACAGAGTGTGTGGGTTAGACATAAACTGGAGTACAGTGATTAGTGGTTAAAAAGAGTGGAGCTCAGTAATTGGTCGTTGGGAAACAGTGGTGCTTAGTGTTTAGTTGTTGGGAAGCTACAGTGCACGCTGATTGTTTTTTGGGACACAATGCCACAAAGTAATTGGTTTTTGAATAACCATAGTGATCGCTGATTAAAGCTTAAAACTTATAGCTTATGATTTCTGACCAGTGACATGTCTATGTTCAGTTTAAATGAACCTTGAATGCACCTGCCTAATATCGTGTACGTCTCGTTATGCCTCCAAAACAGCTCTGACTCATGAACTTCACAAGACCTCACAAAGTGTGCTACAGTGCCTGGCACCAAGCCATTAGCAGCAGATAATGCTGTGAGTTGCGAGGTGGGGAAAATAATGCACCATGATGTCAAAGAAAACATGGGTCATCAGAACAGGCCACCTTCATCCATTCCTCCATGGTCCAGTTCTGATGTTCACATGCCCATTGTAGGCAATTTCGGCAGTGTCCTGTGTGCTTTGACACCTTTCTCTCTTAGCCAGCATTGACATGTTCAAGAATTTGTGCTACAGTAGCTCTTCTGTGGTATCGTACTAGACTGGTTAGCCTTCACTTCCCATGTACATTAGTGAGCCTTGGGTGCCCAAGACCCTGTCACCGGTTCACCAGCTGTCCTTACTTGGGCCACTTTTGGTAGTGATTATTTGCCTTATACCTCACACTACCTGTTGTTTTGGAGATCCTTACACTTGCCCATTTTTCAAGATTCAAGATTCAAAGTTTTATTTGTCACATGCAGTGTCATACACGGTACAACATGCAGTGAAATGACATAAATTCATGTCAGAAGTGGGATTTCCAGCACATTAATTTTAACAACTGACTGTTCACCTGCTGCCACTATAATAAGATAATCAACGTACAGCTGTAGAATGAGTGCAACTGATGAAACAAAGTAATATGTCTGGATGTATATACAGTATAAGTTATCTACGGGAATAAAGAGCCACTTTATTTACTGCTGACAATGTGGGCAGCTATGCTGATTAGGTCTCATTTGCTGAACTGAGAGTTGAGAAGATCACTCTTTTCCCTTGGGGAAGAAAGTCCCAGTTTTCTTAGTTTTTTTTCCTCCTGGCCAGAAATCAGGAATTATGAGTTATAACCTCTGGTCAAATGCAGAAATTATAGAGGTGTGAGAACTGGACAGACTAAAGGCCTAACAGCAGCTGCACTGGTCTCTTTAGGTAAGGGTAATTCCCACTGATGCCGGTCAGTGGGTAGTCAAAGGTCATTGTGGGTAACATAGAAAAAAACAAACCATGCATGCCTTTTAAAGGTTGCATGTTTATTATAAAGATAACTGTGCAAGTCATTTGAGGTTTACATATATTTCACATAAGTTCACATGCATTTTAACATGAAACTGTCACAAATGTCATATGAGTGTAAATCAAGTTTAACTTTTTACTTTTTTCATGTTTTAGTGGGTGCTTTTTCAACTTTTTTGTTGAAGTTAACCTGATTACTTAGATCTCTCTTAAGCCCTTATTGCAAAAACATATAATGAAATGATTTTTATGTCTTTGCTTACAATTGCATTATCCTGACAGATTTATTTTTTAATTCTGTACACTAGTACTCTTTACCATTCTGTGTAGGACAACCTAAGCTGTGCTCGATTAAGTTACAACTTATTGTATTTTCAAAAGGCAGTCTCCTATCACCTTATATAAGGAAATGAATCATGCTTGGCTGACTCCACTTTTACAGCTGGCGAGAAAAACACAGGCGCCACTCCACTACCTGACCTCATAATGAAAGCAAAGTTAGAGTTCAGAGATGCTTGTATTAAATCAAACCACAGAGAAACTCAGGCATTGATCGCACGTTGTGTGCAGCGGTGAAGGCCATATTGCGTTTCCATTTTCATAAAAAACACCCTGTAATTCTATATCCGGATCATTTTATGATCATTAAAAAAAATCATACGAGACTTTAGGAGTAAGGACCTGTTTAGTAGCTTAAAGAAAATAAAAATGAGGGAGAACATGCTAGTCTACAATATATGTGTATTTATTGTTAAACCAAACATGGATTAATTATGAATACAATCAAAGCTTCAGTGCCCCATGTTGTGATTGTTTGTCAGCAAGCTAGTTATGTGCATTAATACAGACTGTGGAAAAGAATGTCTCTATTGAGCCATATTAGGCTTGTGCGATTGTTTTTTTTTTCTTACGGCTTGTAAAGGTTAAAAGAGAGTACAAGAACGCACTGATGTTTAATATATAGTGGTCTAGGGCGTTCTCACACTTGAACTGTTTCACTATCTCAGAACACTGAGTCAAGGTTCCCATTGTGAAAAGGTCGGTCCTGGGTCTTTTTTCTTTTTTTTTTCACGCATGGAACCTTGAGGCTTGTCGTAAAAAAGCTGCAGTTCTTACAGATAAAACGTATGAAAAATGCACGTCAGAGAAAGAGACCATGGCACTTTTGAATATCTGGAAAAAGGACCTCATTAGATGTCAGCTCTCATGTTCCATGTCAAAGTAAAAAAAATTCAGTTAGACAAAAGCACATAAATATAGAATCAAAATCAAAGCAAGCTGAGGGTCTTCCTTGCTTCATTGAAACTGGGGTCAAACTGCAATATGAAAAGTGGTTAATTTGAACACACTACCTACAAGTCACTGTTGCATAGTAGAGGTTCTGAGTTCTAAATGAGTTATGGTGTAAACATAAAGTGGTCTGAGATCACATCAGCCCTCTTTAAAATGCATTTACTGCGTGAACTCCTGAGGTGCAGCTGGTTTCCTTTAAGGTTTAGTTTAACAGAACTGATTTTGGTTTGTTTGTGAAATCATATGTAAAAACACCCTAATATTACACACACTGTAAAGTTTAACACACTGGAAACTTTAAATATTCTGTTTACCCTGACAGCAGTTGAGGATTCCCAGTGAGTCTCTAGAATGTGTGAGACACTGGAGTAAGGGGCTTCCAGTCATCGTCAGTTAATAAAACACCTGCTCAAATCACCGACTGGTCTGTTAATACAGTACAGTCCTCATATAAACCCCAGGATATCAGGTAGTATAATAACATGTACAGCTGGGTTTTTCATCCATATCTCAGGCTTTCATTCCCCCCAAGCAGAAGCCACACCAAATTTCACTCATTGAATCAATTCACCATAATTATCAGTTGTTCCTCCAGTTTGGCTGCAGTGAAAGCCACACCAACCCTTTACAGATATGATTAAAGACCTCTGGTGTACTGTTGAATCATTTTAATACACAAGCCAAAGCCATAAGTTATCGTTACATTAGCTAAGTATGGTTAGCTGGAACATTTTCTTAATGAAGTGTTTAAATGTGAACAATATTTTGTGTTGTGTTATGCTTAGTTTTGTTTACCCACTCTTTCCACATATTTTTTACTCTGGAAATGTTGTCTGGCATCTGCTCATTCTAATTTATATGTTCAGTAGTTTTTAACAACAGCCAGAATATTCTCTTGGTTTACATGCATAGTGCAGCAGGTGGTGGGATTTCAAAAAGAATAGTGCTTTCTATGCCACCCAGTCACATGGTACCACCAAAACCTATCAAATTAAAAAGTTTTCTTTTTACTAGCCAATGGGGTGTAGAGTTTTTACTTTTTCTGCATGTTGGTTGGTTAAAATGTAAAAAATGCTGATGGCTGTTGTTGGAATAAAGACAACTCATGAGTGGTGAGGATCCATATGTGAGAGATTTAATGCAAATAATCTACACAATCAAAATATCAGAAACAGGGTCAGAAGTTTGGGTCAAAAACAGTATAAGTTTTACAATACAAAGACAAAAGGGCAAATTCACAGTCATAGTCAATAAACACAGCAAAGGTTGGCACACAGAAAACTTAATCAGATAAACACACGCATACTAATTAGATAGGTAGATAGAAATTACATTGTTACAGCAGCAGGAACATATAAGTGTAGACATCACGAACATGTATCCACTATATACAAATATATAGTATAATATAGAATATGATATAGTAATATATTAAAGCAATAGAATACGAGAGGGATCATGAAATAACAGCTGATGAAGTATGACCCTCACCTTCAGCTCGTGTCTGCCTCATCACTGCCGTGCTGTTATTTCATGATAACACACAACCTTGAGTGTTCTGTTGCTTTTATACAACAGTTGGGAAAAAAAATCAGGTATGAAATAAATAAACGGAGTGATGGATGTAGCGTTTAATATGTTTTAATTCCTTATCTTACGTCACAGAATTGTTCCACATGCTCTCAGTGTTCAGCTTGCAGTCTTACTCATTTTAGTTTCGTTTTAGGTCATTTTCTCAGGGCGTTTGCATTGCTTTTTGCTTTATTCTATGATTTATAGTTTGGCTACATTCATTACTATATTATTATAGCTTCAGCGTCTTTTACTGTGCTTTCAATGTACAATGAAATAACATAAAATACAGTCCATTTTTTCACTTTGTACACAAAAAAAGTTCAATCTTAAGGATTACTCCTGCAGCTGTCAAAGTCATTTTTAGCAAATGTATCCAGCAGAGCAATACAGTGAAAAAAAAGTGCTGTTACGGTGAAATATCAGCACTGTTAGAGCACTTTTCAAATAATCAGATTGCGTGGTCAGAACTAAGTGTTGTATAAAATATGATAACGGTTTAGTTTAGTAACTTAACACAATAAAAATAACTAACTAAAAACTCTGACATCAAATTGAGGACAAAGTGGCATGTGTAATAGTGGAAAAACAGCATTATTGTCCACTGTAGTCTACCCTAACCAGTCTAACAAAAACAAGACGTCTAAGTGACAAAGAATGGCAAGAATTCACACTTACTGTAAAGTCTGTGTGTATATATGTGCTATAGGCAGGAACAAGCATAACCAATGAGAAACTGTGTAAGATCCAGAGAAGGGTGCTCTCTGGTGGCGTGGCAGGGAACTGTCTCTGATAGATGTATCAGTTATATTAACAGTCTGCTGATCCTGATAGTCTGCTGTTCAACTGCAAATTTAAAACTGTAAACCTGGATACACAGGCTAATATCTCTGAATGCAGCAGCTCGACTTGTTTTCAACCTCCCCAAGTATAGCCATGTCACTCCCTTGCTGAGAACCCTTCACTGGC
>JAOVVF010000002.1:10461673-10482343 GCA_028565595.1 Duopalatinus emarginatus | reverse complement strand
ATATACACGTATAAGTAACATTATACTACTATTTTTATAGATCTGAATATCATGACCATCCCTTTTTCTTGCCTCCTTTTAAATCGGTTATTTTTTAATTACTGTGCAGCTTGTTGGATCACTAATAATAATAATAATAATAATAATAATACTTATTCAGCAAAGTAGTTTTTGTTGAATAGTTTAAGCCTTAGTAACTCAAGCAAAGATCCAGACAGCTAAAATACCAATTTCCTTTGAGAATTACTGTGAAACAAAATAAAACAAAATATTATTTTAATGACTTGCCTTATGTCTAGGCTAAAAGGGGTACTCTTAGATGTGAGTAGCATTAGTGGTAGAAATAAAAGTTATTTATGGAGCAGAAGAGACTAAATACAACAGGCTAGCACTAATTTTTATTCACTTTCTTGGTATATAAGGACTGGCTTATTTTGATAATTAAAAGTGGCAATAATTTGTACTATCATTTGTTATATTTATTAAAAAGAATCTTCTAAATCATCTAAATTTAAGAGAATCCCTTAAAAAAATCCCTTATTATCTATCTTATTTTTTAGGGTTGCACTTTTGTATAAAAAAAAAAAGGTAACTTGAATGGACTGCTCGCTGTGTAGTATGTTGTAAGTAAGTTGATTATGATAGTAGCTAATGCACTTCTCAATGAAATAATCTTATGTTCCCTCTCAGGAGCCATCACAGGTCTTTGACATTTCACTATTTGTCGAAAACACTCTTATGTTGTTTACCAGTAAGGAGTGTAAAGTGACAGTGAAGTTCCAAGACTGTAGATATTCTTTAAAACTTTTTAAAGAAATCATTTTTTTTAAAAACAAAACTTAATGTTGATTAATAGAAGCCGGCGTGTGTGAGAAATTCATTGTTTTTTTTATTATGTAAATATACACTTTACTGAGATTTTATCCACTTTTTATGACCTTTTATCTATGACATATTTCGTAGGCAAATCACAATACACTGCAAAAAAATGATGTCTTAGCAAGTGACAGTATCTTCAATGTCAGATTACCATGAACCAAATATATGATTAAGCCTATTTCAAGCCCATTTTTGTCATCATTCTATAGGCAGATCATTTTGTGTCTTTCTAGAAATAAATGCTTAAACTGAATTAAATGGTCTGAAAAACTTTAGAAAGAACTTTAGGCTAAATTACATTTCTTATAATAAAAAAAGTTTGAATCCTAGGTGATGTTACAGACACCCGTAACCAGAATTGGCCAAGTTCTCATGAATGGAGATGTAGCATACTCTTACCTGTCAATTATAGTGACTCTAGCTGTTCATGAGTGTCTGTAAGCTCATGCATACTGAAGTGGGCAGGAGTGCTTTCCTCTGACTGTGTAGCCCCTTAGGTTGCATGAGCAAGCAGCTAGAAAAAAGGACTGTTTGACTGAACGAGACTCTGAGGAATCTCATTATAGCCTTTGCCCTCTCTGGTTGATGGTTGTCACATGATAGGGGAGAGACATCCAACAGGTAGGAAATGGACAGGTCAAAATTACAGAGAAAATCGAGGACAAAAACAAAGATACATTTTACTTTATTTAAAATATTTTCACTTGTGAGCATCATTTTTAGTAGTGTGTAATACTGGACTTTCCCCATTCAGATAAACAGGAACTTTCTGATATGTCTGTAGTATATAAGATATTTAACATGTCCATCAAGTTGTGCATGTTATCAGTCATGTTTGTGAAATCTCTGCCTCGTACTTCAGGCATTTTTAAAAGATTTTTGTTGGTAACATACCAAAGTCAATTTGTGGGAATGAGATAATCAGATAATACACAAATTTTGTTTGTAATGTCTGTGTAGTTTTGAAAAGTAATATATTTTAATTAATATATTTTAATATAAATAAAAGACTATTTACAATCGATTTTAGATACCATTTCAATAAACAGGGTATTTACTATGTCTTCTATTTTACTGTCCCATTTTGTAATGCCTCTATCCAGGGTGTACATAACACTTTATACCGATTTTCTTTGTACCAGAATTCCCATGAATCTATTTTATGTGATTCGTCTTACCTGGAATACAATTATGTACGACTCAAGTGAATTATTATCTGAATGAAAATAACTTTGTGTGGCATTAGCTGGCATCAATACAGTTTTTCCTACATGTCACAATCATAACTGGAGGATGTTACCCTTTCTTATTCTTCCTGTATTGACTTATATATGTGTGTGAGTGCCGCTGTGTCCTGTTTGCTTGTGGTGTATGTGTAGAACTAGTTGTGTGGAGTGTCTTTGGGTGTGAACGTGTTTTTCAGGTGGTTGTTGTGCGAGTTGGTAATTGTACATGGTTTGGTTGTACTGGTATATGCAGTATAAATGCAGAACTGATATATACAGTGTGTGTATTTATACACACACACACACACACACACACACACACACATGCACACACACAAAATAGAGACACAAAATAACTGTGCTAATTCTTTTCAATTCCTTTGATTTACCTTTTTTCGGTGTTGGGAAATACAGATTTTAATAGAACACAATTTATCTAAGGTCAGTTTTACATGCCTATATTAGTAGATTGTGATACTTTGCTATACAGGAAATGAATATTGTTTTTTTTTTCTGTATCAGTAATGATGAAAAAGGTTATATTTACTTTAGCCAAAATGAAACATCTCTGTGTATCTGTTTAAGATGCACCTCTTCATCTGTACGTGTACAACTTCACTAATGGCCATCAGGTGGCATTTTAGACATAAAGACGTGGTCTTCTTAGGGGCATATTCTTTACACAATCTGTGACGTCAAATGCAATCTTTTATCATAGTTGTGGCAATCACAAAGCCCAGTGGAGTGTGCCTCCTTTCATTGTGTTGGTTTTTAATATTCTGCAGATCTATGTAAAATAAAGGTGAATGTAATATACATAACTGTAATCATCACTTGTAAGTAAAAGTGTGTTTTATCTATAAATGATAAGAATAAAATGCATCAAGTGAACAAAATTGGTGTCTGTTGTTTTTTGTTTTGTCTTGTTTTTTTTCCTTTTTCATGTTTTTGCAGCTATTTAGACTTAAGATGACTATTAAAGACTGGCATAGATGTAGTCTGTATTGAATGAAACACAACAGGACATGCTGTTATAGGAGAATAATTCATGACAGGGTGGGATTATGCAACCCAATGTAGAGTTTAGGGCCTGTTACAGAGCTTTATTCCTGTTATACTACAGAGATCTGAATGATAATGAACGCTGTGTTAAGCTTTTTTTAACCATGTAAAGTTTTTGAAGTGCGAGACAAGTTCAAGTTATTACTTACATTATACACTGACTTGCCAAAAGTCATGCGATAGCAATATGTAAAGTGATTATGAAGTGGACTTATCTCAGGGAAAGGCTTGGGGACGTCCACATCTGTATACATTATCTAGCGAGTTGAAGGCTGAACAATGGCCAGTGTGCTTATGGCTAGGAGACATGAATTATTAAAGTTCAAACAAGGCATAATACTGGGTGCCAATTGGATAGGACATTCAGTGAGCGTCATTTGTGCTCCAGGAATACATCATATAAGGCATTACTACCCATAGTGGGCAGAGCAGTGGCTACCTACAGGTGTTGTGACCTGCAGCGACTGGCTAGAATTGTCTGTGCGAACTGACAAGCAATTCTGGCAGAAATCACATACGCATTCAATACACGGCCATACACAAATCTGCAAGTAAGTGCACTGTTCCTTAGCTTCCCATGGGACGTGGGAACAGAAGACCCATCAGATTGCCTTAGTTACCACCACAACACCAGACACAGTGGCCCAACTGGGCTTCTAAGGTTGCTAAGTGGACCCTAGAGTACTGGTAACTGTGGCGTGGTCACAGCACCAATAGTTTTGGGCTGATGGTAGGGTTTGTGTGTGGCACAGTCCCCATGAAAACCATAGACTCCAGTTGTCAACAAGGCACTGTGCAGACTGGTAGTGGTTCCATAATGATGTGGGGTATGTTCTCACGGCATGGGCAGGATCCATTAAACATGACATGGGACATGGGATTGATGGCACATTCCAGCCAAACAATATAAGGACATCAGGCACAAAGTGTCCAGAATTGGTTGGAGTAGCATTCTGGAGAGTTCTGATGAATGGTATGACCTCCATGTTGGCCTGACATGTGCCCAAGCTAATATTTATAGGGATGTGTTGGAGAGGTCCATTCGTTTGCAGTTTGCTGGGCCAGATGAGGTCCTACATGATACTAATTCCTGTCCCATGGCATTTCAGAGTAACAGCTAAAAACAGTACTTCCCTTACCAGACTCACTCTTGAAATAAAAAATGCAGAACATGAAACCAGAACATGCAAATTCTGTATCTATCCTAAGGACTCTTTTATGATGGGAAATGTACTGAGCTTTACAAACTGCTGACATCTTTTATTATGTTAAATAGACGTCTTCTAACAGAAAGTTTGTTTCCATATCAGCAATTTTATGTCAATACAGTTGTTATTAGTCTTGGGGTTATGCACATCATCCATTATACTAATCCCTGTGAATAATTTGTTACTATAGAAATTATTTTTGGAAATGAGTAAGGAATAACACACGACAGGCTGATGAAAATAACTGCCCAGGCTAATTGCTACTGCCCCTGCTTGAACACACTCCTGCAGTCTGGAGTGTGTTATCCCACTCATAACACAGCAAATTGCCAACAATTATAATGTCTAATTTAATAATAAATGACATCTTGCACATTTTAAAGGTTTATAGTTACATTTAATATTGTGGAATGTCCTTAGGAGTTTGTCACCTATGTTACAGCAGTGATAAATCTCATTCCAGCCTCTCTCTAACACACACACACTAACACACACACACTAACAGTCTGTCATCTTACTGAGAACCGAGGCTGAACGCTTACAACCAACTCCTCCCATAAATAGCATATTACTGATGTTCACTTTATTATAACCATAAATACCTGTTATATGAAATAATGTACACCTTTTAACCAATCAGATTCAAGCATTCAACCTGTGCTGTGCATGTTAATACATCAGTGATTTTCCTTGATGCCAGAACGACTGTCAGAGCTGTTAATCTGCTAATCTGTTTCGATCCTTACACTGGTCTCAGTCTGTGAGAAGTGTTCTTCCTGTGTCCTCCTGTGTCCTGCCACCTTCCAGAAAACACACATGGTTCGGGCAAACTTGGATGTGCTTCGTTTGCCCTGGGTATGAGTGTGTGAGTCAAAAATCACACACATCTTCACTGAAGTTAAAGTGAACTATTTGCCTAATGCAGAGAAATGTGACCTCTGCATTTACCCCATCCATGAAGTAAAACACGCACACACACACACACTAGTGAACACTAGGGGACAGTGAACACACTTGCCCAGAGCGGAAGGGGGGGAGGCAGTCCCAATCCACGGTGCCCAGGGAGCAGTTGGGGTGTTGGATGCCTTGCTCAAGGCCACCTTAGTCGTGTCTTGTCTGTTGCAGTGATCGAACCCGGGACCTTTCGGTTGACAAGACTGACCACAAGGCCACGGCTGGCCTACAGGTGTGTGTGTGTGTGTGTGTGTGCGTGTGTGTGTGTGTGGTGCCCTGCATTGGATTGGTGCCCTTGCGCCTAATGATTCCGGGTGGGCTCCGGACAGCCGTCGACCCTGACGGACTAAAGCGGATCAGATAATGAGTGTCAGTGGCTGTGTGTCGCTCTGCTGCCCTCTGCAGGTCCTCTGAGGTCCCTCAGAAGCACGGAGCTGCGCTCTCTCTCTCTCACACACACACACGCACACGCACACAGTGGGCGACTTCTCACTACTGCAGTTCGTTAACACTGAATCAAACGGAGCGCAAACCACGACACACGCGTAATGACGGAGGGCAGAACGGCAGTCAGATGCCCCCCGGACCCTGGATTATAACGGATTATAGCGCTATGTGAAATAAACAGGGACTAGCCTGTGACATGTCAGGAGCGCATTTTTCCTCTGCCGAAGCCGAGAGCTTTTATCCCTGTGCTCGGATGCTGATGATGGTAGCGCAACCTGCGTGATTTCCTGCTGGTAAGATCATCTAAAAGAGGCCGGAGCGCTATAATGCTCCATAATGCTCTACAATGCTGTGTGTGTGTGTATATATATATATATATATATATATATATCATGCTATAATAATGCCACCCGTCGGCTCCGGCATTATAATTTACAGACTCTGTAGCCTCCCGAGCTTGTCTGTGTTATGAGTAAATAAGATCGGATCCGAGTGAATTTGTGACAGCCGCACACGGACGCGGCTCATAGCCTCGGTGTGTGTGTGTGTGTGTGTGTGTGTGTGTGTGTTTTCACACTGTCATGGCTCACACCGAGAGCGCTGTTTGGATGCCCGGTGGATGGAGTCTCTCCTGTCCTCACGTTGGCTCACGTCAAAGCGCGATGTCATTGCCGCGGATCGAGGTGCGGTTATTTCATTCGCCTCTTTCTTTCTTTCTTTCTTTCTATTTATTTATTTCATTTCATTTATATTTTTCCTGAGGTCCAGCTACAAGCTCCGTTATTAATAAAAGGTGGCCTTATGAAGGCGCAGTGAATGATTATGATGCGCGAGTCGTTATGCGGTAATGATCTCAGTGTGTAATTCACACTCACAGACCGATGCGTATGACATAATGCTGTGAGGCAGAGCTCCTATTCGCTGCGCCTCAGAGTGGACAAGCTCAATGAGCACCAGCACACTGCTCTTTTTACCTGGAAAACATCTGATAACATCATCATCATCATCACCATCATCATCATCATAATGCCCTGTGATGTGTCTTCCTCAGGGTTCTCTGGTTTCCTCCTAGTTTCCACCATGCCCCAGTCTTTACATTCTGCTAAATGCCATGAATGTAAATTGTATTATTATTATTATTATTATTATTATTATTATTATTGCTGCTGATAATAGTAGTAGTAATAATAATAGTAACAACAACAATAATAAAATAATAATAATAATAATAATAATAATAATAATATAATGCCCTGTGTCTTCCTCAGGGTTCTCTGGTTTCCTCCTAGTTTCCTCCCACATTAAACTGCCCATAGGTGTGACTATGTCTGTGAACGAGTGCATGAATGTGTGTGTGTGTGTGTGTGTGTGTGTGTGTGTGTGTGTGTGTGTGCATGGTACAGGACTCACTGGCATCCCATCTTCGCTGGCAGTGTACTCCCACCTCACACCAAGTCTTTCCAGGATAGGTTCCAAATCCACCATGTCCCTGTCTTCCCAGGATAAAGCCCATTCTGAAGATGAATCAATAATAATAATAATAATAATAATAATAATAATAATAATAATAATAAATAAACCAATAAATAAATAAATAATGCCCTGTGTCCTCCTGAGGGTTCTCTGGTTTCCTTCTAAGATGGTACACATTAAACTGCCCCTAGGTGTGAATATCTTTTTGTAAGAGTGCATGAATGTGTGTATGTGTGTGTATATGGTATGGGACTAACTGGCATCCAAACTTCGCTGGCAGTGTACTCCCACCTCACATCAAGTCTTTTCCAGGACAGGTTCCAGATCCCCCAAAGCCTAGTCTTCCCAGGATAAAGCACATTCTGAGGATAATAATAATAATAATAATAATAATAATAATAATAATAACAACAACAACAACAACAACAACAACAATAATACTGCCCCTGTTTCCTTGTCCCTCTTCTTGGGGTTCTTTGATTTCCTCTAACCTTCCAAGAATATGCCAGTACCTGAATTGGTTTCCTAGCTGTGAATGTGTGTATGTGCCCTGACATTCAGCAGGTATTCCTTCATAAGGTTTGCAGGATAGGCTCTGGATCCACACTGGCCCTGACCAGGATAAAGTGGTTACTAAAAATGAATGATTGAATGAACGAATGAATAATAACGTTACATTTATGTATTCATGCAGTGTATTAGTTTATATAGCTGTAAACAAATTAAATGGATTGAAATAAAATCTGAATTAAATACATGCATTATTAGGTCTCTAAAGTCTCAGCTTATTATTCGATTATATTTCAGTGCATATTATTTAGCAACTACTAAAAACTATTCCTTCAATAACTACAGAGAAACTAATAGGAAATGTATGTGGGTAGGAGAGTGAGTAATGTCAGTTTGGACCTATAAGCACATTCTGGTTAAACAGATGCTTTTTAAAGTTCTTGTAAAAAAAAAAAAAAAAGGTTGTAAAGCTCTCTGCTTTTTGATTTTCGAATTCCAGAGCTTGGGGTCATAGAAACTTAAAAGCTGTTTCAAACACACAAAAAACTAAATCTTAAACAAGCCAAACATGCTGGGAGGCTTATAAAAAAGCTTCCAACAGCAATCCATAACTCCAGAGTTTTTTTACCCTGACTGACGGCTCCACACTTTGGTTGATTTGGCAGCTGGTGTATCATTATATGCTGCTTTTCCAGATAGAGTTTGCATACATTATTTGCCCATTATTAGGAGAATTAAAGTACTCTTCGGTCAAAACTAATATAAAACAGTATGACTGATTTTAACAAAGGATTTACAATGCATTTCTTACTGGGGTGAGACAAACATTTGTGTAACCTCTTTTCAGCTTATGGTCTAAATGTGTTTTTATTTTATTTTACAGGAACTCATTTTTCTTTCTTTTAGCTGAGATTCAGCCCAACCGACAGGTGATTATTATATTTTCCTTCACACTTTTATTTATTTACAGTATACAGTATTAGGACTATACACACACATCATGCACCACACATATCATACAATTACAGACAGCAAGTTTAGTAATTATTACAAAGCAGTTCAAAACATACTGATTTAATGGGAAATATGTATTAGCTTAAAAAATACCAAAATTGTTTTGAACACTGTAATGACAGAAATTCAATATGCAGCATTTGTATACATTTTTTCGAGGATCATGACTTAACATTAGTAGAAAAGAAGAGGTTAAAAGCCGGTGTGTGTTTGTGCTCTTTAGAATGATCGAGGAGGCCAGCAAGAGCGGCAAGGTCACAGTGGAGAAGAGACAACTCTTCATGGAAATGAGTAAGTTAACAATACTACACAATACTGCACCACACAATTAGACGTTCAGATACACACACAGCCGTACACAGAGACAGGATAAATGTCTATCTGTTGTATATCAGGGCAGTTGTCTTCATAAATCTGTTTCCTTTAAAGCAAATACAGGATTATACACGCAAATACAGGCTTTTTTAATAGTAACACCCATACGAATTACCATCCAGTTTATTCTGTCAACCAATCATGTAATAGCAATACACTGCATAAAATCATGCATATACAAGGAGCTCATGTTCATGTTAAACATCAGAATGGGTTAAAAATGATGAAAAGTATTTCAGAAGCTGCTTAATCACACAACAGTCAGCTACGCTTTATAGAGGAAAAATGTTCAGATGCCTTGATGATGAGGAAGGTCACAAGGGAATGGCCAGACTGTTCAGAGTTGACAGTCTGAAGTCTACTGCAACTCAAACAACAGCTCTTTACAACCTTTGTAAAGGAAAAATGCATACCAGAATTCACATTAATTGAATCTCTTGACCTGTATCTTAGTGCCACATGATTGGCTGACTAGATTACATGAATGTGCGTGTGTACATGTTTCTATTAAAGTGGCCAGTAAGTGAATGTGCCAAAAATAGTCAATGGTATTAATCTAGATAACATGAATGAATTAATGAAATTCAGTAATAATGTTAAATAGGGCTTTAAAATTTAATAAAGTATTTAATATCAGTACAGACCTACTGTACTTAAAGAAGTGAGACATAATTAACCATATAATTTACTTTGCTGTTAACAGGAGCCCAGAACTTTGATGTTATCCGTCTGTCAACATATAGGACGGCATGTAAGCTACGATTTGTCCAGAAAAGATGCAATCGTAAGTTGTACTTTCTATATCGATAGTCGTATACTTTTATTTCTTGTTTGTTTCTCTAACACTGAAATGCTGCCTATGTGTGCTAATGCCAAAGTCTTAAGGTCTTATCATTCACCAATGAAGCCTCACTGATGATCATTGCAGACACATTTCCCTCTCAGCTTTCTTCTCTTCCTCCTGCTTTTACAGTTCACCTGGTGGACGTTTGGAACATGATCGAGGCGTTTCGTGATAACGGCCTCAGTACTCTGGACCACAGTGCCGAGATCAACGTGTCACGGTTGGAGACCATCCTCTCCTCCATCTTCTATCAGCTGAACAAGCGCCTGCCTACCACCCACCAAATCAATGTGGAGCAGTCCATTGGCCTACTGCTCAACTTCATGGTGGCCACTTACGACAGGTGCGACACGGCATGTGGTATCTCAGTTCCGGGGCCATGTGGTGAACCATCAGTTATACTGAGGCAGTTTCACAGCATCTATAAAGCAATGTGAACGTGATATATATTGTATTACAAGCTTTTTTTTTTTAGAATTTCTAACTATAAAGTGTGTCCTTCTTTTGATCACTTTGGTAGATATTAACCACTGCTTACTGCGACACAGCCCACAAGACTTGTTGTTTTGGTCAGGCTCTGACCCAGTCGTCTACTCAGTACAATTTGGTTCTTGTCTAGACGACTGTGTCAGATCTTCTCCAATACAGCAGGTCTTGGGGGGGTGTTCCGGGTATACAGTGGTTAGTACCTAATAATACTGATCCAAGGAGGGACAACCAGTGAATCATCAGCAGGGTCATGGGTGGCCAATGTTTATTAATATGTGTGGACATAAAGGCTATTCCATCAGGTCTGATGTAGACATAGATATAGAATATCCACAGAAGGAGCTGTTGGTATGGTCACAGTGCCAGATACCACAGCACACCTTTCAGAGTTTCATGGAATCAATGCCTTAACAAGTCAGAGTATATATATATACATATATATATATACTGCACATACTGTACTACTGCACATTTATTGTCAGGGAATCTGTTGGAGAAATCTTACTTAACTTGTTTAACATAATCTGTATTCACTGCATATACCATTTGTTTTTATTAGTTTACTAAAACGATAGAAAGGTTGCATGTTTTCACATGCCGAACTATCAGAACAGACTCAACTCTAGCCCTGGACAAGATTAATAATGGCTCTCCATTTGTAATAATTCAAGGCTGGGCTTAACTGCCCCCGATGAGTGTCACAGCTCTCTAAAGCATGTATTCGTGTTGCAGTGAAGGCCACGGAAAGCTCACAGTTTTTGCCATGAAGTCAATGCTGGCGACCATGTGTGGAGGGAAAATAGTCGATAAATTACGTTGTAAGTACTGTACACTAACATGACCTTTTTACCACATAGAGTTACAGCATCATTAGATGCCAATTTGTCCACAACTATCTATTTAGAAGATTAATGTGATATTTTTTTTCCCACATTCTGTCTAGCATCAGTGCATGAAACCTATCATTAGCAGCATGCTAGTGAAGTTTTGCTGCCCTCTTGAGTATTTTTTTATAAAATTATGTATCATTTATTATAACTGTAAGCTAGACACTAACTCAGTAGTATGCTTTCATACTATAACCATGACTATAAAAATAAATCAGTCAAATTTGAGCACATTTGTCTTTTCAGTTTATTTATTAGCATAGCACTCAAAGTAGTACCCCATGTAGTTACATTGATTAAACACTAAGTGGTGCTGTTTCCTTTATGTTTGGTCAAACTGTTTTTATTATAATACCCAAAAATGTCTTTATATGGCAAGTTCATCTGCTTATATTCCAGTTATAAACAGCTCTGCTGTCTCTTCTCAGATATTTTTTCTCAGATATCAGACTCCAGTGGGACGATGGTGTTCCCTAAGTTTGACCAGTTTCTCCGGGAGGTCCTAAAGCTTCCCACGGCTGTGTTTGAGGGTCCTTCATTCGGTTACACAGAGCACTCAGTGAGAACATGTTTCCCTCAGCAGGTGAGGGTCTTTCCTGCACAGCACCTTTAATGTTCCCTAATTAGTCAAACTTATACACTGATGTTGCCCCTCACAACTGGGCTTTGATTGTATTACCCTTGTTTTGCCAGAAGAAGATATTGTTGAACACTTTCTTGGACATTATGATGGCTGATCCTCCCCCACAGTGCCTCGTTTGGCTACCTCTCATGCACCGACTGGCCAATGTAGAGAATGGTATGTGTTAGAAATGGGTCTATCTTAGGGCTGTAACTAAATACAGATATGTTATTTGGAATAAAGGGGCAATGTGTTGGACCGTATATATATATATATATATATATATATATATGACTATTGTGCTTGCACTCAGAGGATTTGACATCTGTATTTAACCCATTCATGTAGTGAAGCACACATGCTAGTAAACACACACACTAAGGGAAGGTGAACACACTTTCTCAGATTGAAGGGCAGCCCCTATCCATGACACTCATCAAGCAGTTGGTGGATTTGGTGCCTTGCTCAAGGGCACTTCAATCGTGTTGGCGGTACAGGGAATCGAACCAGCAACCTTCTGATGAGAAGGCTGGTTCCCTAAACTCGAACCTCATATTTCTTAAATATTAACTAGTGTGCACATGTTTTTCATTGTTTTTTATTACTATTAAACAGACGCTTTACAGAATAATCATGCATGAATTGAAATTCCATGGAAAGACCCCTGCAGCAGCACTGTGTCTTAGCTCCTGATTTGTAGGAGTTTTGCAAATGACAATTTATTCTTATATATATATTTCCTTTAGTCTATCTTGTGAAAAAGCTATCTGCTGCTTTTAGATGCTACACAAATGATACACAACATGGTATAGTAGTTCTATAGTATTACTCTTATCAGTAACTTGACTCATTAATGCCCTCTCTCTTTCTCTTTTCCTTTGGTGCAGTCTTCCATCCGGTGGAATGCTCCTATTGCCGGAGCGAGAGCATGATGGGTTTTCGCTACAGATGTCAGCAGTGCCACGGTTACCAGCTTTGCCAGAACTGTTTCTGGCGCGGCCATGCCAACGGTCCCCATAGCAACCAGCACCAGATGAAGGAGCACTCCTCGTGGGTATGCAGAACCCCCTGAGGCTGTCTATAAAGCATTCGCTTCTATAGCCAAACCAACCCAGCTGCTGTTTGAACATATCAGGGGTAAAATAAGCTATAAAAATACAAATCATAGGTTTGTGCAGGAGCACAATTGCATGTTTGGAACAGAGTAATAATTGAATCAAGCTAAGCATCCTGCCGAATGTCAGTCACCTCTGATAAAGGATGTTTGTATACTAAAGCAAGTGGGATTTATTTATTTAAAATCTTTTGTTGTCTGTTGTCTCAAAGGTTAATCGTTATTCTGAAAATTAAAGGGCATGTGTAAGGGTAATGCTTTCTAAATCCAAGTGTAACTATCACCATAATGACTTTTATTTTCAAAGTCATGTCAGTCCAGGGTCCTGCTGAATCGAACAATACGCTTCAAATGTGCTTGGCATACAAGTTACAAATTAGACCTTACAAGTCATATGTAGCTGATATTAATAATGGGCTGGTTCACAGTTATTCTCAGACAAACGAACCCTTGTACTAGACTAGAACTGATTTCTACTAACTAGTAAGACAAAATACTTTACTTCCTAAACATTCTATAATTTCTTTCCAGCAGGAACATTTCCTGCTTTCTGTTTAGCTTTCATGATTGGGTCAGGGAGTATAATTGGTATTCAGACAGCATCAGTGTGTCTAGCTTTGTCTTTGTGTCTGTGCCTTTCACAGAAATCCCCAGCCAAGAAGCTGAGCCACGCCATCAGTAAGTCTCTGGGTTGTGTGCCAATAGGAGAACCCCCACTCCCCGTGTACCCCGAGGCATCCGAGAGACCACAGGACCTGGCACACCCAACGTAAGTACTAGGCTGATACGGTCTTTATAGGACTGCAATATACTACATCCTGAGTCCAAACCAAACCGTCCAGTTAATCTCAACATAATACAGGGGTTTCAGTTAATACACAACACAAAAAAACTATTAAGCATCCTAATGGGCCCGGTGCCAATGGTTTTTAGATTTCCAGGGGCATTGGTTGCTGCGGCAACCACTATACAGTACATCAGAAGTGTATGTGCAATGAATCGAAGTAAATAATACTGCTCAAAAATATTAGTCCAGGACTACAATTTAGTAGGCACAGTGGGAAGTAGATGAAGAATAATGATCAGCTTTCAGATTCCCTATGAACTGGCCTCTAATAACCATATTTCAGTGTCATGGTGTCTTTTTCTATACCAATTTTCTGCCATAAGGAAATTTTAACATGGTGCACCAGGACTGCTAATGTTATATAATAAATTCTATTTTATTAAGTTGACTAGTACAGACATTAGCCTTGCTATGTGAATATCCATACTGAGTCAATATATGAGTAATAAAAATTGTGAAGGTATCAAGTGACTTCTACTACTAATGCAGGAATGATTTCCTCACAATTCCGTCCTATCTACTGCTCCACAGCCCTTCAGTTTTTCCCTTCTCCCACCTTACTTGATCCAATTTATGGAGAGCTTGTTCTAATGCCAATAGAGCTGCCGGATAATGCCTACAAATCTCAAGTACCTCTTATTCCATTATTTACATGGATGGTGTCTGTTGGTGGGATGACGCAGTGATCCTCACTGCCCACTAGAGGGCGTCTAAACTCTCTTTACCTGAAGCAATGATGTTGGTTAGCTTAAACCAGTTAACTTAATTTTATGCACAAAATTAATGCACTACAAGTAATATTATTAAAATTTCCATGGTGTAAGGCTGATCCCAGCTGCTACTACCATGTAATAATACCTGTAGCATTAGAAAATGTATCATGGCTACGTTCTACACCACTCTTTCTGTACCTTATGACAAAATTCATTCTGAACTTCAAGAAGCATCAAAAAAAAAAAAAAAAAAAGCAAACAGCTATAAAATAATGTCTGTTTTTGCAGTAAATTTGTTGCTAAGGTTACTAAAGATGAAAAATAATGTATGTAGGTTATTTTAAGTATAAGCTTTTCTTCACAAAAAAAAGTCTACACATTTTTGTACATTTTTGTTGGAAAGGCTCGTATTTTATTATTTATATATTATAATAAAGGCCAGTTTTATTGTCAGAGTGTCAATATTAGTGTCAATATTATTCATTTGTGAAAGGTAAAAAAAATACCTTAAATAATGAAATCTGTAAAATACTAAAATTCATGAATTTTGTGGTTTACTGTATAACCCACAGGTTGAGTTTTTCTGATTTAAAAATGAGAGAAAACCACAGATTAGTTAAACAAATTAAACAATCCGACAGACATGTGACTATTGAAGAACCTGTGCAGTGATAACCATATATCTTTTCCAGGCTATATTTGTAAATGAATATAAACAGGCACATAAATAGTCATGTATATATTGTAATATCAGTGGCCTTATGTGTGTTCTTAAGGTTTTACAGCAGAGCAGAGATAGAAATTACATTTAGTATGTCATTCCTCAGGGATGTCTGTGTATATTAGATACCCCAGCTATGTAATTGAATTTACTACAAACTGAACATCCCATAATCTCTAGATATGTCCTGTGACAGAAATTATAGACTCGGAGAGTATATCAAATATTTATTGACCTTTCTTTATACAGGTCTAGTTACATTTATTTTTGCTGTTATTTTCCCCGAGTTATTTCCCTTTTTTATTATTTCTGAAATTGAGAGCGACTGTTGATCAACAGATCTGTCACAGGAAAAAAAAAATGTCATTTAGGAAACGTCTGGGAGGAAAAATACTGTTTATGAAATAAATATAAAACTACGTTTTTCTGTTTTACTGCTTGATAATTTATCATGTAGGGAATTATTAAGGGCTGTGCTGCTCATGGCTCTAGTTTGATTTACCGACACACAAACTCAAGGATTTATTGTGACTATAAAACAGGACAGTATATTAAATATTACAGATGCGGTTTCTAACTAGATTTTATTTTTTTTTGGATATCCGTCATTGTTAATTAACAGATATTTGGAAAAGCCTGCAGGATCGGGGGGAAAGGCATATTTACTATGGTTTAAGAAAGTATCATTTTCCACTGTACTTGTATATGTGTGTATAAAAATCACAGTAAAAGCTCTGGCAACGGCCCGGCATCAGTAAAACATCCCCAGAATTTAGAAGGCCAAAACCACTTTGATGTTTGTAGGCAGGATGTTTGAAAATCACAGATGATTAATGGATTTTATATAATTACAGTGGCAATGAATGTTTATAATAGTCTTATGGTCACTGCAGATATTTCCATGTTATATTTACTAAATTGCTGAATGAAAGTTGTAACGAATGCTCTATCTGGTGTAAAATAAAGTGGCGAGAGTGATTGACTTGATGTGAACAGTAATATTTAAGGCTTCTGCTCTATGCAAGCCAGCCACTGAGGGGTGCAGTGATCATGTAGTGTTGGTCCTAATCCTGAGTAATGGGAGGGTTGCATCAGAAACAGCAGCTGGAATGAAAATGGTGCCGGATCAATATATTGATATTATTAGTACTAACAGCCTCTCTTTAAATAGGCTGCTTTCTGTTTCTTCCCACCTCCATGAAAGTGAAAAACGCATGCTCTCCAAGTCCACTTACACACCTCACACCATGACAGTGCTGCATCAAAATACATTGCCAAATGTGGTTTTTTTTTTTTCACTGACTTCAGAAAGAAATCAAAAAGTATAAGTGAACTACTCTTCTGACCAGTGGAACTTAACCTCCACATTTGACCCATCAGTTCAGTGAAACACACACATAAACACTAGTGGACACACACCAGGGGCAGTGAGCACACGTGCCAGGGCAGTGGGCAGCCCTTATCTCTAACACCTAATGAGCAGTTGGGGGTTAAGTGCCTTGCTCAAGAGCAATTCAGTCGAGTCTTGTCAGTTGAGAGGATCGACCTGGAGGCCTTTTGGTCCTAAGGCTGCTTCCTTAACGACAACCTACAATAAATTATTAAACATAACAAATCACGAATTTGCTTTTAAGCATTGTAATATTGGCTTCATGTAAAGCTCCGTGCATGTCCCATACAGCATATTACATACAGTATATTTAACAGTGTTCATAGTTAAGGGTTATAGACTATTTTTCTAATAGACAGTATTATATTATGTTACTGTACAAAGAGCACATCTTTATCGCTTCAGGATTGCTCTTAAAATCAGATTTAAGGTATGATTTATTGTGAAACAGTCTTACACTGGTACAACAAGAGCCTGCATGGCTCGAAAGCGCCCTGTAAGTGATGCAAACATCTTTTTAAATATAAAACTTACGTAATCTTACATCTTAAGATGTGCTTGTTGTTTATCTTTGCTTTATCATATCTTCTTCTTTATAATCTTTTGCAGTTTATAAGCTTTTGCCCTTTTTATTCATTCTGTGCACCAGAAGACCTTATCTCTGGCCTCCAGTCATTGCTGCAACTTAGTTCTCAGAATCTGTAATCATATACCTAAGGCAGGAGTTGAAGAGACGATGTTAATTCTGCCCTTGCTCACTCACTCCCTGATGGCCATCTGTAGCTCCTCAGGGAACGGCTACGTCAGTGTAAACACGTCTCACTTCCTGTTGCGGCTTCACACGGTGTTGCCATTGACCTCAGGACAACGCGATCTTCATAATCGCACTGTCATGAGTGCCTTCTGACTCAGCCATCAGGCAGAATCCGGCCAGCCAAAAAAGATGGATGTAGGCAGAGTGCATGTCTTAACTGATTAGTGCTGGCTTTTATTATTTAGAGTGGCATGAATCAGTTAGATATGTCAGGTTTGTGTAGCGGTGTTTTGACAGTCAGTTTTCTCAAGACAGCCTTACTACATGTGCTTTTTTTCTGTGATATTATTACTGGGCATCAGATTTTACACCCACACTAGCAAAATATTAATTATGATATGTCTATGAAAGTGTAGAATGGTGGTCCACTGGGCAGCATATTCACCAATCCAGGGTCCAGGTTTGATGCTGAGTGTGTTTCCATTGGGTTTGCACCTCCAAAAATATGACAGTAGGTCAGTTGGCTACTCTACATTGCCCGGAGGTATGAATGAGTGTGTGGGTGTAAGTGCTACCGTCAATCTTTTCTTTTCCTGGGTGTATTACTGCCTTATGGTCATTATTCTGGGTTGGGCTCTCAATCCACTCCAACCCTGTCCAGGATAACAAGGTTACTAAAGATGAATAAATGTTCATGAATAGCACCATCCCTCTTCTACGACTTAAAGCAGACTGTTTCTTGTAAATAGCTTTTCTCATTAAATAACTCATTTAAATTGTTATAAAGGTCTGAGAGAATATATTTTACTTTTGTAATTTTTTTCGTAATCTCACTGATAGTCACTGAGTTTAGTAAATGAACTTTTGACATTCTAAAATGTTCACTTTGATCACTACCTCTTGTCATCTCACGCCAATTTGTGTATTGAGATGTCCCATCCCTGCCCGTCCTCAAGGTGAAACAAACACCTCCCCATTTGAGTCTGCTGTTGCATTTGACATTGGGGTGATAATGATTACCCCTCATTATATTCCTCCTTACTCCCCCCCCCCTTCACCTCCCTCTTTTCTTGGTATCTTTACACAATCTATACACAATGTGTATAACCCAGCTGTACCATACTTGACTCTCTGTATGTGTAAATAAACTCAAGTCAACGCTGAACCTAGTCTCCTGACTCATCTATCCAGGATTTCTAACAGGTTGCTTGATAATACTACTACTATCTTCAACCTAGTGCACTGCAACCAGTGTGCAGTGATTAACCTAACCACAAGCCTACGGCTTCCCCCACAGTAATGAGTAGTCCACAAGCAGTGATAATGCTGAGGTACATATAACACGTACTGTGCCCATGCACTGTGCACCCATTTGCTCAGGGATGAAATGCTGAACACACTAATCATTGATCTTTATTTTGATGAGGACGTTTACGCTTCATATTTCCCCAGGTCTATCAGGTACTATTCACTTCACTGTAATTATCCCTAAACGAATTGAATCACTTGATATTGTGGATGTGACCTCAAAAAAAAACAACAACTTTGCCCTCTACTAAGGGCGGACATCTTGAAAGATCTGAAAGATATACATCAAGTAACTCAGTTTGGTTTGACCCACATGTGATGTGTGAAAAACTTGAAATAAGAATTTAGCAAATCACAGACGGCATTTTGTGCTGCCTTGGTGGCGAATCAGCCTTATCAGGAGATTGGGATTGCATGTCATTGTGCACAGTGGAATTGGCCTTTTTGCTCTGTGAAGCAGTATCGTTGATCGTATCACTCCAGCACATGGTCCTGTTGGACAGTAAAAGCATTAACTTTAATGAGACACCATGGGAGCTTCTTTATACAGCACGGCGTCACACTGAACTTTGGGAGAATGGTATTACATTGTAGACAGGGTGCCTTTTTAAACCTTAGTCGAATGTATGCAATAAAAAAGCCCTCACCTTATTGTCAAGTGATTGCAAATTGCAAATCACTGTCCTGTGGAGTGCAGTGGCTGGTTTCACATGTCTCTGTAAAAGGAAATGCTAACATTCACTGGCCCTGCTGTCTTAGGATAGGTGAGATTAGAGAGAAAGAATTGGCAAATGAGCAAATTGGGTCACATCTGTCCAGTTTTACAATAGCATGTGGTAATTGTAGCTTCAGATTTCTTTTCTTGATCGACAGGAGTGGAACCCAATGTGTCCTTCTGCTATTTGAGACCATTGCGTTCACATTTTCTGCATTCTGAGATGCTTTTCTGCTCACCAATGTAGTAAATGGGTGGCACTCTGGCACTACAGATAGTGTGCCTGTCCCACAACTCCAGGGATCTGGAGTTATGGTTTCGAGCCTTGCTCCAGTCTCTGTGTGTGAGGAGTTTGGTGTGTTCTCCCTTTGTAGGTGTGCAGTTTCTCTGGGTGCTCTGGTTTCCTCCCACCTCACGAAAAACACACATGGTAGGCTAATTGGATACACTAAATTTCTCTTAGGTGTGTGAGTGTGAGTGAATCGGTCTGTGCTTATGAGGTACCCTGTAATAGTTTGGCGCCCTGTCCTGGGGGTAGTCCTGCCTTGTGCTCAGTGGTTCTGGATAAGAAAATGACTGACTGACTGACAGCCTAGCAAATATGGTTTTGGGGCAGTAGTATTGAAACTGAGGAAGTGGTACTGGTTCTTGGGCAATGGTATTGGTTCTTGGACACTAATATTGGTTTTGGGGCAGTGGTATTGTTTCTTGGGCCCTGATATTGGTTCTTGAGCAGTGGTACTGGTTCTTAGGCAATGGTATTGGTTCTTGGGCAATGCTACTGGTTCTTGGGCAATAGTATTGGTTCTTGGGCAATGGTATTGGTTCTTTGGCAATGCTACTGGTTCTTGGGCAATAGTATTGGTTCTTGGGCACTGATATTGGTTCTTGGGCAATGGTATTGAATTCAATTCAGTTCAATTTTATTTATATAGCGCTTTTAACAATGGACATTGTCCCAAAGCAGCTTTACAGAATTAATGAAAATTATACATTTATATAATTTTTAGAAATTTTATCCCTAATGAGCAAGCTGATGGCAACAGTGGCAAGGAAAAACTCCCTGAGATGACAAAAGGAAGAAACCTTGAGAGGAACCAGACTCATAAGAGAACCCA
>JAOVVF010000002.1:10376642-10435281 GCA_028565595.1 Duopalatinus emarginatus | reverse complement strand
TAATGTTCATCTATATTACTGTTTCAACTTTTATGACTATATGTTATGTTATTTTATTTTATTGTACAGCTAATTATGTGGACAGAGAATCATGTAAGCATGCATGTGACAAATAAAACTTTAAAACCAGAAACTAATATGATAAATAAGTACCACATAAACATTCTACCTACACAAGAAAACAAGCCATTTGACTTTAAATTCATTAGATATTAACAGGTAAGTGTGAGGTTGACCGAGTTCATAAGGAAATGTCAGTGTTGGCAGAAGTGAAGGAAATTGTCTCGCAGTAGGACCATGCGTCGCGCCTTCGGCAGACCGGCCCTCTGCAGTGCGCGCGACGGAGAAGTGCTGGCCGGCCGGGGAGGCGGAGGACGGGGAGAGGAGCGCGAGGAGGATCCGGGAGTCCGCGGCAACAAAACAGAAAAAAAGGGCTCAGGCCTGGGACTTGGCAAAAAACGGGTAATTAACGGGTTCATCACACCCTGCCCCTTTAGTCAGAAATCGCCATCGTGCAGGTTGCTATTGAGGAGGAAACTGGTAGCCGTCTAAAGCGAGCGCGATGTCGGGAGAGAGAGAGAGAGAGAGAGAGACAGAGACGGCAAGGCGCTTTTCCCCGTCTGCTGGTGCAGATGTGAGGTTCAGACGCTGCGCTATATGCACTTGAACTTGAGCCGAATTTATATGTGGCTGATGAATGTGAACATAACCGGCTTGTCTTTTTCTTAAGCACCGACTTTCAATTAGTAATCCGCTTTAATTAGTGCATAAAAGTGTGTGTGGGTTTTTTTTTTCATGCTTTCTCGAATGGCCAAGGCAGGTGACCGGCGCTCACAACACGCTTCCGCCACCTCGACCAAAAAAAAAAAAAAGAAAAGAAATAAATAATAAAACCACACGACACATCGATACACGGCTGACAATGTTTTTTATATATAGCTGTGTGCATAACCTATACAAACCGTTACAGAAATAAAACACACTGCTGTTATTGTTTCAGGGATTTGACATCATTTCCAGGTGAAATCAGACCTCATGGATTTGACTTGAAAGTCTGATGTGTGTGTGTGTGTGTGTGTGTGTGTGTTAAAATAAATTGTATCAGTGTCTCATTGTCATTAGGATTTAACAAAGCAGACTAGAAAACTGACACAACTTCTGGGAGTGAAAAAAATGGCGTTTCCAGGCTGTACCACAAACCTATAGGCAGTTCATATGTCTCTCCTGGAGAGAGTCATCTCACAGACAGGAGTGAGCAGGACAGAGAGACAAAAAACCCATGCAGGACAACACATGTGCCTTTTGTGTAGTGCTGAGACAGGATTCAGTGATCCACCTGTATGCATGAACTCTGGATGATCAATAATGTATAAGCTTGGCATCAATCTGAGATACTGAATATAGAGTCGGGACGTCTAGATGGTGATGATGGTGAGACATCAGGAGCGACTTGTTGCCTCTTTGATTTATTCTAGGCTTTGGAAAAAAGGGGAAGATGTTCACTAGATGTATTTACCACATGCTTTGTAATGGAAAAACAAATGGATTGGATGAGGACACTGGAGTAAGATTGGGCGAATGAGATTAGGGCAGTAGGACATGCTATATTTGGAGCTGCTCATATCTGTGAGCATATTTGAACTCAGATTGCTTAGACTGTAGGAATTCTGTAGGAATTTTTGTTTTCGCCACACAGATAAGTCCTTTGTCTCCTATAGGCGAGGTATTTCTGTTACAGTCTGAGCCAAAGAAAGCGTTTTATAAAGTGTGTATTTGGAGAAAGTGATCTGTTCTGTTTTATTTTGCAGGAAACCAAACCAGGGAGGATCACTGAACCATTTTTTTTGCTTTGTTTTTTATTTTCCCCTCACTTTTGTACTGTATTTGAAAGTCCAGTGATGCCATCCAACACGGTCACCACCGCCGCCGCTTTCAAGAGCTCTGACTTCAACTCTGGGGGAAATCGCATGGTAAGAAAGTGTCCTTTTTGCTGCACTGAGGCACTAGGTGTAAAAACAATGTCTGTAATGACTACCAGAGGTGAAACCACTGAGGTTTCATTTAATTTCATCACATCATTGATATTGGTCTTGAATATGATACTCCACGTATGACTTTCATATGTAGTCCTGAGTAGTAAGTATGATTTAGTAAATGTGCTGACTACTGAAGGACCTGTGAAATCAGATGATGCCTCAGGTATTTGTTGTGATACTGAGAAAAAAAATACACCAACTAAAGACAAGCAGAACCTCGCTCACAGTGTTTTGAGGTATTATAATGGCCAGATGTTACAAGAATTTACTGTAAAATTAAAAATAATTATGGCGTCTTCGACTGAGTGGTTCGCTCCATTAAATTTGACCCTTTTCCTATTTCTACCTGGTCCAGATGTTTTAAGACGCGAACACACATTCTCTGTCAGTAGTTTTAAAAGCGTCCTTTTTTTATCGCATTCCGAACATGAACAAAACTGCCTTCATTTTGAATTGAGAGCTGAAACAATGATCATGTAGTGCCACAGGGGCCATTTGTATCACAATGTATCGTATTTAAACACCCATGCATTGTTATCCTCCTCGGCCCGGGAGATTTGTGCGGCTGTGTCATGCAAGGGTTTGGTGACGTGGGTGTTGGCTTGTGGATAGGAGGATGCCGTATGGCTGATTTATAGACGAATTCATTCTCTTCCTCTCCACCCGTGGAGCCGCGCGAGGCTCGCTGTAGCCCAGTTGCCTGGCAACAAGGCTCGCCTTAAATAACTGGCCATTTGCCAGAAATAGAGAAAAGCTATAGACGTTGTTGGCGAGTTCACGGCAGGCGACGGCAAGTTTCCAAAAGCTCACTTTGTATTTTTTTAAATAAAAATTATTTCCTGGCTTAGAGGTGTTTTGGGAGACGATCGGATTAATTACCACATTTTTGTTAACCCTCGAGCGTTGGTAGTAATAGTGTAGTAATAGTGTATTGTTGTGTTGTAGTCATTGTGCACTGGTGTATTATATTCACATTTGATAGTATATTATTAGATCATATATTAGATCATAGTGTATTGAATATACGTAATTGAAAGAAGTAGGAGTAGGAGATTGGCAGTCATTGCCCACTCAGCTCGTCCAGCCCTTCAGTCATGGTGGGCAGGTCCAGTATCCCTATTAACATGATTTAGAGCATTGCTATTCAGTCAAGTCTAGTGTCGTGACAACCTTAGGATCGTCTTTTCTTGCCTATACACCCTAGGGTGCATGGCTGGCAGGGAGACTGGGTGTTGAAGAGGGGGGGACACGCAGTTGTTCCAGACAAAGAGGAATGGGAAGGAGGGTAGAGAAAGAGCTGCCAAATGTCTTTGTAACTGTGTCAAGTGGAAGCTGAGAGTGGTAGGTCAGCTCCGGGGCTATAGAATCCTCACTTCATAGTGCCTAAATGGGAGGTGTCACTCAAGTGCCGGCTTTTCTCATTATCTAAATATCCTTGTCTGGACAAAAAAAAAAAGAGTGTAAAGAGAAACCCATTCACCCCCGTTGGTGTTGGGGTGTGTCTCTGGCTTTTGGCAACCTCTGGCGTGCACAGTTTATAGAAAGTGTGTCAGAGATAGCAATGGATATGATAGAGATGATGTTACAGCGTCCTGTCTTTTCCAGATGTCTTTAGAGGACGCAGACTGACTTAGCCGCCTGCATGCTCTTAGAGCACTACTGTACATTTGTATCCATTAGAGCGATAATATGATATATTGTCGATATAGTGATATAATAAGATCATGATACACTTCATGATATACTTTGCATTGCAGTCAAATGTCAGTTTTTTTTTATTACTTTATTACTCACTAAATGTAAAAAGTAACTGATTGGACATTGTATTTTACAGTTATATATGTCTTTTTATATATATTGTGATATATTTTATGTAGCATGAGGATCTACGTGTTAAATTCAATCACATTTTCAAATGATTCACAAAATCTGCACTTATTCTCTGTTTAATACGTTTCTACAGCTTTACTGAAAATGTCTGGGTAGCAGGTGTGTGTGCACAGATGTGAGAGTGAATCTTCGCATCAGTCAATTTAGCCCTTTTAATATATTTTATTACTTTCAGGTTAAAATGTCCTGAATATAATTTCTGTGATGTGAATGTTTAAAAAAAAAAATGCAGTTTTCTAGAGTAATTGAGCCAAATGGAAGATAATCATGTTTGAAAAATAATTTTTAGTAACAACAACAAAAAAATGAGTCATTTTATTTCAAACGAACAGATAATCAGTGTAAAAACAAGCAGATTACGAGACAGAAACAGATGGATACGGTGGGGAGTGGAGATGTGGTGTGATGCTTTAATGACATGGAGGCTCTTTGTCATTTGGGCAGACTGACAGTGTTAGTCGGGAGAAGGAGCTGGCTGTGGCGGACAGGCCAGCGTTCAGCACTCTGGCCCGCAAAGTCGGACGGCCCAGCCGCAAACGCCGACACCTCCTTGTGAGTATACTGCATGACAGTTTAGCTCTAACATGCAGTTAACTGTACTGTGGCAGGATTTACTTTCAGGAAGAAAGCAGGAAAAACAGGATACATGGGAAAGTTTGCTGGAACGCAAAATATATCAGCTCAAATTGTCAACAGTCATGTTTTCGACACCGGCATCGTCTCAAACTTGTTGATGACTCAGGCAGTATCGCATGACGTCCCTGAAATGAAGAAAACGCAAACACGACGACTTTAGTCAAAGCGGCATGGAGTTGGTTTTAAAACACTCGAATGTCGAACTATTTTTTTAACACAGTGCACAAGTTAAGATGAGTAAGACGTACATAATTAAGATGTATCAGCAGCATTAGTCGCTCTTTCTCGCTGCCATTGCATTATTCATTAATATCCCCATTGATTGAGGTATTGGATTTAATCTGGGCAGTGGTGTATGTGTTTACCTGACTGGTTATTGGCCTGCAAGGCTGAAGGCTAACTGGGGATACAGCTCATGTTGCCCTGCGTGTGTGTTTAGCCTGCCTTCTGTTCTGACCCCTGACAGAGAATATGTCTGGGTCACAGGGTCACAGTGGTTGTTGCATAACACTCATTCTTTCTCTCAGGCTGAGAGCTGATTTATTTATCCTTGCTTATCAAATTCGCAATTTCTCTTTGCTTTTACTTTTTACTCAATTTCACCTTGCATGTCCATTGTAGTTCTTCTTATATTTTCCTTTTGTTTGTCTGTGTCACAGGGGTGTGTTTTAACTGTCAGACTCCATAGAGAAGTAACATGCGCCCCCCCTGCTAAACTTCCTCTGCCATGGAGCCCGTTTTCCTGTGTTTGAAAATAATCCTAGCTCTTGCATAATTAATCTGGAGAGGGCATGTCAGAGCACATGGCGCTCAGCCACCCCACATCCGCTCCTCCCTCCCCCCTGGGGCTTTCTGATTTTATTAGCCCTGGTATACCCCTATTCAACAGGTAATTGTGGCAACAGTAGGGGAATTTCTGTTCTTCACATTTCCACGCTGCCTTGGACAGTCTGTGAAATATCTCTGCAGTGTAACCCTATATGAAGATGTCCCTCTGGGAAGTAATAAGAAAGGTGTTCTCCCTCTAACAAGATGTGCTCCACTTTTCATCCTGACCCAGTAATGATATTGTTTCCCCACACCGCTTGTGTGCATATGTGTGTGTGTGTGTGTTTCGAACACTATTTTTACACTGTAGTGTAGCGGTTTTTAAGACAGCCCCTTTCCTGCCCCTTCCGTTTTCTTTTTTATGTCAGACTACACACATGCAGGTTTCGTAGCTTGTGCAGGAAAAGGTGCTTTGTGTAAAGCATGCGATATACTTTCGCTTCGGTCAACATCTGTTCGTTGCCCGTGCTGCTCTGCATTTGATTTGTGTGTACTTAATGCCATGTTTATTGGTTGCAATTTGCCAGCTGTTTTATTATTTGTTAGAGCTGAGTAATGGTCCCTTTTTTTTCTGCTTTATGAGGCCGAGACTGAGGGTTGAGGAAAAGTAAAACATGCAGAGCCCACTAGCTCCTTTCTGACAAACAGCCAACATTCCTCTCATACCTTCCCCTCTTTGTAACAGCTTTGAACAACTCTTTGAAAAAACCCTGAAACAAACAGAACGAACGCACTGTAAAGCATATACAGTTGGAGCCGCGGTGGAAACAGAAATGCCCCGCTTTAGTACGTTTCACATGTAACACACCTGCCTCATGGAAGATCATTAATAATGTAATATGTTCGGTATTAAATACAGTAGTATTATCATGTGTAAAGAAGAAGATGCTTTTAAAACTAATGAAGTTGCTGTGTTTATTCCACTGATGTGCAGCTGTGTAAGGAACTTGGTCAGTAGGTTATTGTAATTATCAGGTAAAATCTGCAAACTTTGGATGTTCAACTTCTCTTTTTGTATTAGATCTAAAAAAAAGGAGTCTACTACTCACTGTGTTACTTTCCTTAAAACTGTTTAGGAAGAATAATAATTTGAAACCCAGGTTAAGACCTGATTACGTTCTCACACCCGTGAGAACTGTGAAAAACCTCCCACTCTTTCAGTGGCTCTAGAGGTTCTTTAGCGTGAGACGTAAAATGGCCGTGTTCTGTGTCTGCCTTCTTTGATTTCCTTGTCTTGCGTACGGCTTTGACACCCAGAGCCAGTGAGGCGAAGCAGCAGCTGCGAGTACGAAGAGCAGCTCCGCTGTCAGACTGGCAGAGCCGCTCTCTCTCGAGGCCCTAAATCTGTCCTTCTTGATTTTAGCAGTTTCTCATATCAATCCTTTACCACTCGTGAGTGCTTTGAAAGCAGGTGTTTGGATCAGTGGGCTGATATGCCTTTGTGTGGGGAGATTAATAAGCTGCCATAGAGGATATGCTGTCATAAAGCGCTGGGGCTTTGCGATGGCGTCTTGGGTGACTTGACATTGTTTTTCTATGCTGGGAACCGTGTCCAGTAAATGATACATGCATAATAAGAACCATCGTAGTATGGAATGATGTGGTTCTCGTGCTGGGGCCTCTCACACGATGGCTGTACTTTAGTGTTGCAAGGAATATGTTTTGAAATGATAAAGTCTATTGTAAAGAAAGTGTTCTGCAGAAAAAAAAAATCTTTTAGGTTTTTACAGTGGATTTACAGCAGGTTTTAAGAGTCTTCTCAAGACGATATGATCAACGGAGCAGAGTTTTAGCCTTCAGCCATAACCGCTGTGTACATACCCTCCCCCACTGCAAAAGCATCTGGGCTGGTGGGGTTTGTAGGAAAAAAGATCACTGCTGAAAGAGTTTATGCCTAGCTGCAAATGCTCCCCCATTCCGCCCTCAGGTCTCTTTCATTCTGTACTTATTCCTTTACATGCAAGACAGGAGTCTTGGGACTGTTAATGGTCAATGGAAAAGCAAACAATTGTGTGACCTGTTATTTCCTCACATTAGGCTCATTTCAGAATTTTCTTCCTAGTTGTTAACTGACAATCTGACGAAACATGTTTATCCTCAATCATACATGTAATCCTTAGGTGAAATTTGTGTTTTCATGATTTAATGGACGTATATAGGTATATGAATGTATAGAGTGCATCAACAACACTTCTTGTTCTTCGCCTTTTGTCAACCCTCAAGTGTGCCTCCTCCGGTTAAACAGCCACAGGATGAAAATAATGTCTGTTTACCAAAAATGTAAAGAACAGGAAACTACAGAAAGGATTGTGAAATGGTAATGTTGAAGTTTTTTTTAACTTTTGCTAGTTTGCAGCAAACTTAAACTGCCTGTGGTTTATGTCAAGTAAGGTTTTGTTTTTTGTTTTTTTAAATCTGCTAACGCTGTTGAGAGCTGCAAAAACCAAAATTGAGTAAACATCACAACAGTTTTTCAACTTTTTTAGCAGGCCAGTTTATCGTGATACGTACTGGATACCTTTAAGTATTATGCTATATTTATAACATTAATGATTTTTTAAGAGATTATATATTATATAGATAAGTGGGTTGTCAACTTTGGACAGAATCTAACATGAAATACTGTATGAGAGCCAATTAACATAAGAACATAAGTCCAGTGACTATCAGTAGATTTTAAAAGTGCAGTTTTCTGTAGCTGGACTTCTATTGCACCTTTATTCATCCCCATGCATTGATGTACATTATGTTACTGAAGCCAGCTTATCGGATCACATAGTATATATATGGCTGAAGATATTAGCTCAGAAATGTTTTCACAGAATGTCATTCATGTTTCTTTTTATCTATCTTCTCTGGGTTGATAAATGAACTGACAACATTGCTTGTGTAAAAACATCGACGATGAAAGCGAACGTTTTTTAGACCTGTCGGACAAAGACAGAGCATGGGTGTTAATTACCCTTGCGTTGAATTCAGAACAGATGAGTCCATGGCACAAGTCAAAGTTTATAATGTGGAGCACCACTCTGAAACAAAAACATAACGTTATTCATAGGCAAATCGACAAAAAACAAATCGTTACTGACTGAGTGTTAAAGGTTAATTGTTGCCACCATGCATTCAGTGTTTTTTGTTTATTGGTTTTGTGTGAATCATATGTAACTGGATCTTTACTCATTTAAGTTGAGTTAATTTGTATGCTGTAGCAGTGCTTTACTGTTCTCTTCAGTGGAACCAAAGGCCCCAAACTTGTTCCAGCATGACAGTACTCCTGTGCAGATAGTGAGGTTTGCCAAGGTTGGAATGGAAGAACTTGTGTAACCTGCACAGAGCCCTGACCTTAACCCCACTTCAAAACCTCAGAATAAACCAGTATGCCAACCTCAGACTAGATCTTTTTCTTAAGATCTGTGTCTGACATTACTAGTGATCTTGTGGCTGAATGGGCACAAATTCCCACCATCCAAATCACAATCACTATCTAGTAGAAAAGCTTTTATAAGAATGGAGAAGGGGACATATCTGGAATGGGATGTTTAGCAGGCACACATAATTGTAATGATCAGGTGTTGTAGTGTCATTTTCTTTTCCTTCCCAAAAATGTCCCTGGTGAATGGAATAAACAAAAAAAACTAAAACCTTATGAAATATCTGAACTATGAGCCAGAGGTGAAAACATATATGAACAAGAGTACAACAAGAGTACAGTGCAAAATGTGACTTGTATACTGGTGCTCATTATACCAAAACATAAATCATGTGAAGGTATTCATGTAACATGATCCACTAAGGTGCAGTGGCTGATGGGTAATGTGGGGCAACCGTGGCCTAGTGGTTAGGGAACCGGTCTTGTGACTGGAAGCTCCTGGGTTCGGCCCCTGCACAGGCTTAGACACGACTAAGGTGCCCATGAGCAAGGCACCTAACTCCCCCAACTGTTTCCTGGGCGCTGTGGTTTGCGGCTTTTATTTCAGAATTAAAGAAAAACAAACAGTTCTTTGATTTTTGCTTTAAAATCCAAATACAAGAAACAGAAATAAGTCAATTTTCATTTTCCTTGGCAAAAATAACAAATACAAAATATAAAAGCGAATCATATCTCTTTTCTTCTCTTCACAAAAAGAGAAAAAGCCTTTGTTTTTTTTTAATTTTTCAAACCAAAATTGCTCACAAGGCCGTTATCAAGGCAACTGGAAGCGTGTAAAACTTGTGCTTTTGTAGCTGCAGACCCATACGTTGAAAGAGCCTTTTCCCCACGGCACACCATACTGCAGAAAATATCTTTAATTGTTCTATATGTTAAATTGTAAAATTTAACATATAGAAATCCTTTTTTTTCATGTGGTCATTTTATTTTTTTAAAAATCACTGAATTTATAGAAAACATGCTATATTGTGATATGTATCATTATATAGGGATATGAATGGACCTATTTAGGGATATGAAACTTTGGTCGTATCACACAACCCTAATAACAGGCTAAGGCAATAAACTTTTTAAAAGTTGTGGTAGGTTTTAAGTGCCATTTCTACAACTCTGTGCTTCTAGGTGATTATTATGTGGCTAGTTTACATAGGATCATATAAAACAGCTGAATATACAGGACAGCACTAAGAACAGTAATGTGAAAAATTACTACTCTATACAGTCGTATATGTAAGTAATTAGGAGGCGATGATGGACATACAGAACACACTGAACTGGGTAAAAGTTCTGCTACTGTGGTAAAAGTAAAAGTAGCGATCATTTACTCTTACTTAAGTAAGTCGTCTAATGAAAAACTATTTGACTAATTAAATAGTGCTTTTTTAATTAGTAATTAGTCATTTTTAAATATTTAAAATTTGAATTAGTTATAGTTCTGAATAATTATACTAAATGTATTTTGTGAATCATTATATTATATTGTATTTTGAACTTGTGCAATGCTAAAATTGACACTTCCTTAAATGTCTGAGACAATACATAAAGAAAGGTAGCATTAGCTGTGTGGCTCACTTAGCCAGATGCTGTTTCAGTACCTTGCTAGGTTCCTCATGTTATTTCAAACCGTTTCTATCTGTATACCAATCAACATTACAACCACAAAACCGCCAACAGATGAAGTGAATAACTTGATTATATTTTCATAGTTGCACCTGGGATATATTAGGCAGCAATTGAACTGTCAGTTCTCCAAGTTGATGTGTTCGCAGCTGGAAAAATGGGCAAACACAAGGATCAGAGACAAGGGCCAAATTGTGACGGTTGGCCGATTGGGTCACAGCCTCTCCAAAAGAGCAAGTGTTGTGGGGTGTAGTGATTAGTACTTACCAAAAGTGGTAGGAGGTGTGTAGGGGTGAAGGCTAATCTGTCAGGTTTGATCCCACAGAAGGATCTGTTGCTAATTTCTTGGTACCAGAAAAACAGTCCATGCCTCGATGGATCAGAGGACGGATCAGAGGACAGGTCTAATGTTGTGGTGTATAGGTCTATCATAGATTCCCCATACATATTATCCAGAGCATTGCCTATAGGCTGTAGAAGCACTTAGATATATTTACCGCAACATATAATTGCTACCGTCAGAGTGACATCTTAAGTTTAACACAGTACTTTGATACAGCAAAACACCAAAATATCTGACTAGCTAGTTTAGCTCACCCAGCTAGCTAAAGGTTTATCTGTAGGTTGAAATCCTAATCTTTTTGCTTGTGTAATTTACCGATCTTTATCATGCAGTTTCCTCAGAAAAATTAGAAATTGAAAATATGGGGGGTGAGTCAAAAATGGTCCACCCTACAGTTATACTAAAACATCTACTGGTGATTTGCAAGAAAGAAGACCAACGTGCAGTGAAACAGATGCAACAATCAACAGTGCTCGTTACAGTCAGATTCACACTAACTAGGACTAAAATTAGAACCAAAAATCCAAGGGTGTTGTGTTGCTGCCTATGCTGTCAACACTCTCCAAAATCTTTGTTTTGAGGTTTGTTTTCACCTGTTCGGTGAAAGAAACCTCTAGAGGATTAAGATTCATGTCTGATGAAGAGGTGAAGACAGCGGTGCATTAGTGGCTTACAGCTCAGCCTAAAACTATTTTAATGAGGGGATATAAAAGCTTGTTGACAGATGGACAAAGTTTGTTGAAAACATGGTATTTGTCTTTTCTGAAAGTTGCTTAAAAGAAATTCTACAGCCAAAGTGCAAATAATTTTTGACTCACCCTTGTAAATTGGGCCAGGGCCATGCTCATCTGTCTCAGACATTGCTGACTAAGCATCCTAGTGTGTAAAGTGTAGATGTTTTCGCAAGAAAATTGCTTTATTTTGACTGGATCTTGAATTTATATATTCTGTATTTTAATCGTCATACAAGCCTTAATAGATTTTAAATGGAATTTCTATTAAAAGTTAAATATCTTAATAAAAAACCTCAAGCAAATTTGATTACACGGAAAACTAAACCACGTACTGAAGTACTGTAATGAGAGTATGTGTGTTTTATTACTTTCCTTCCCTGGTAAGAAGTCATTTATACCTGCTGCTTTATTGCTGGTGTGTTGAGGATACATCAGTAATAATTGTGTTTTACGTTACATCAACGAGAGTGTCTTATTATGTATGTCCCTATTTATTCAAACTTAGTTGAATACTTAATTAAACGTGTAGAGGTTTTGTTGTTGCAATGGATTTATTACTATTTACATGCTATGCAGTAATGTTTATTACTGAAAGGTTAATGTATCTAAATTACACTATGATGCTGCTGTTGCAGTCTAATTCAGACTAATTAACTAGAATGTGTCTGGATGCACCTGGATTAAATGTATGTTTATGCACGGCTTGACCAAGAAAATTTGCACACTCTTATATTTTATTAGACACCTTAAGCTTTGATTATTACATGCATTCGCCATTGGATTGTTCAGACAGGCTTATGCAACATTTCATTTCCATCCGGAGCCACATTCATTTTTGACTGGGACCCTGTTGCCGACAACAGACTCTTTACTCCGTAGTGTCTTCTCCAGCATGCAAAAGTGTAAAAATAATTACCTTGAATCATTCATTCACAATATGAGCCCAGTGAATCTTACCATCATGTCCTTTTTATATATGCTCATTCCACTGATGGTTCATTTTATGCCAAGTTAAAGCCACTCCATATCATAACACGATGTTGTTTTTGGGCCAGGTAGTGAATACGAAAGCACTGACATTTTAGAAGATATCTAAGGCTTTACGATGAATCCCTTAACTATAACCGTATTACATTACTATTGAGGCAGTAGGGCGAGTGGTGTCTGTCTCAGCTGTGTCGCTGGCTGCCAGCTGCACCTGATGCCAGGAGGTGAGAACCGTAGTAATCGAGGTGTGACCTTGAAGATGACCCTGACTGACCAGGTGATGCCCTTTATGTCAAGGACACTACATGAGCTCTACAAACTATTAGGCATTAAATTGATTCACACAGTGTTTACATCTGCAAACAGATGGCTTTAGTCAAACACTCGGTGCAGAAGGAGTGCCGGGCCATCAAGCAGGCAGTCCTCACCTTTACGTACTACCTACTGGGACACCCTTTCACTCTGTGCTCAGATCAAGCCCCGCTCTAATGGTTTTACCCTGTTAAAGATGCCAGTGAATGGATTGTTTGGTGGTCTCTCATGTTTTTTGCCATTCAAGTTCGAGGTGGTCCACAGGCCAGGGACGCAGATGGCGGTGGCTGATTACCCTTTACTGCCAGCGGGGGAGTCAGCTGCAGGTCCACTGGCTCTGCATCCTGAGAGCAGTGGGGCAGTGCGGTGTATGTGGCTGCCGGGCGTTGTCGTGCATCTGCCGTGAACAGAGAGGAGCAGGCTGGAATATTTTCACCTGTGGCTTATTGGGGAAAATGATTTGTTTATGTCTGCGTGCTTTTAGGGGAGAGAGTGTTATAAACAGAAAGAGAATGGGGTTGCTGGTGGGGCTTTGCAGACCTGAAGTGTGAATTTGAGCATAGCAAAGCCATGAGCTTGTGCTCGAGCCCTTTCAGTTAGTTTTGCCTCTTAATTGTGTTGGATTTTAAAAGCGTGCTGAGTAAGTGTGAGGTAAAATAAATGCAAATAAATGTTTTTCCAAGTCTTCTTATACACACACACCAGGGTTCTACATATATTTATTAAATGCAATAAATTTTGTTAGCAGAGAGGATAGAAATCTTCATTATAGTCTATAATCATTCTTATAAGGTGAGAAGAGGTCTATATATAAGGCTTTATACTTTCAGTACATAGAGACTGTGCTCCTTTTTAACATTTCATATTTTTGGCTCACACGTTAATACTTTCATTTCCTGTTTCAGGTGGAGAGTTGTGGATCACTGACGGAGCTGGTGGGTGTGTCCAAGAATCACAGAGGACCAGGAATCCAGTCCTGTTCACAGCTTCAGGTTCATAATGGGGATGTAGGAGAGAGGCATGGCAACAGATCCTCCGAAGGCTCTCGCCCCACACAGGAGCAGAATGCTCTGGAAAACGGCCTCCCTCGCCAAGCCGCCTGCAGCATGAGCCCTTCCCTGGAGAACGGATTTGTTGTTGCCCAGGACAAGTGCGACTCCGAGAAGGACGGAGAGGAGTCTTTGCCAATTCTACCTCGCAAGAAACGAGGAAGACGGAAACTGGAGCGGCCGACTAAATGTGAGTTGTGCTTAAGCGATGTGTTACAGTAGCTGCCTGCTCTTTGAGTCAGCGAGTGCTCGTGGGCTGAGGGCCACAGTGTGTCATCATCCCTGTACAATTTTAAGCCTTTAGTGATGAATGGAGAGGTGTTGTCAAATAGCACTCCTCTAGCATTCTTTGGCTGGGGTAGTGCGTTTGGAAAGTTGGCAGTTCTGGGTTTCCAGAACGAGCCATTATTCATTTACATGTAAGCGTTTATTAGGAAAAATGTAAGACTGCTTTCTCAAACACAGCACACTCAATAATATCATACAGCAATGTGCAGAAATCTTAAGGTAAATAATGCATTTTTTTTAAATTAGCACAAACGCTGTAGATACTTCGCGATTGAACCAGAAGTGGACGTGCATTGAATTCCATCACACATTGTTTAGTTTAATAGCTCAATCACATGCCCTATTGGTGGGATGTAGCAAGTGCATGACTGTTTTAGACAGTGATTACAAATACTGAAAAGACATCATAGTTCTGTTCCATCAAATCACTTAGAAATAACCTGGTAGAGCAAAATTCTTCAGTCTTTAGTAACTACCATAAATCATTCAGTAGGTACGGTTAAACTAAACAGGATAAGTATGTTACAAAAGCAAGGAATCTAAAGACTGTAGCATGCTTAATGCACAGATGATGTCTTCAAAGCAAATATATCCTAGCTTGCTTACAGGCTTGCATACTTCAGTTCACTTTTTAATGTAGTGCACTTTTAACAATGGACATATAAATATAATATCTGTATACACTGAACTGCCAGAAAAAATGGTTCAGACGAGCCTGTTCAAAATACCTCGTGACGCCACCTATGCAGCACCATCATTGCGTATATAAAGTCATCTATGGAGGCTTTATAATGCTATAGGGTTTGCTTAGCCGGCATTCCATGGCACATTTAAATACGTCTCTGACAGGTAAACCTCCTTTTGTGTGCCTCCTTTTTGTCTCTGTTCATGTCTTGTGTTCATTCTGACCAGTTAAGATGCAGGTGGTAGCCTGTATGAAACCAGTAAAAACATAAAGGGTTGAGGATGGCATGATGAGAGTGCTAGTGAAACCTATGTGACGCTTGGTATGAATCAGCTTGGGCACGCTTTGTGCGTAATGGCCAATTACAGGCTTGGTCGTGTGGTGTGCCTGTAGAGCTCGCCCAGCTCTAAAGTGCACAACAAAATGTCTGTTTGCTCCACAGTTACGTCATATTGGCCATCTCTGCATAAGGTCTGGACAAACCCCTGGGTTGGGGGGACTGCAGAGTTATGTTCTGCTTGATATCAGAGGTGACAGTTACGGTATTATCCACCTCAATCACTGTTTAAAAAAAGCGAATCAGAGAGAAAAAGATAACCAATAGCGATGTTTGAAAGTATACGACACAGGAATGTCAACTGGGTGTTCTATTGGAAGTCACAAAAATAGTTTATTGTAATAACATTTTTATTATGTTAAAATGTCATGGTAATGATATACAGTATTAATCCCGAAACAAATAAAAAAAAAACTCTATAAACAGATTATAGAGTGCGAATATATTTTTTCAGGTGGACTAAAGCACTTGCACAGTACTAAAAGATGATCCTGCTGTCAGTCAGACCTCTGTGCCCTCTCTCTATCTCTCTCTATCTCTCTCTCTCTCTCTCTCTCTCTCTCTCTCTCTCTCTCACCATATTTCCTGGCCAGAGCGGGCTATGACCTTGATGAGAGCAGTAAATAAAGCCCAGGGAGACAGCTGTCTCCTGGCAACCTGCCCTGGGTGGGTGCAGTGCATGGAGAGACAGCAGTGCTGTGTTATGGCCCCTCTCTCAGCAGGGACTGTGCCAGGTGGATGGCACTCTGCCCAAGCCACTTACCCAGTACTCCCAAAACACAGTATGCACTCATTCACCCAGTACACACACACACACACACACACACACATACACTGTATCCCAAATGGATGAGCACTGGCCTCTCATCAGTCTGCTAATAAGCTATGTGTGCATATATATGTGTGTGTGTGTGTGTGTGTGTGTGTGTGTGTGTGTGTGTGTGTGTGTGTGCATATATATATGTGTGTGTGTGTGTGTGTGTGTGTATACCATAGCCTGTCATTTTATGCTGAGATTTTATGCTGCGAGCTACTAATGCACCACTGTCTTCACCGCTTCATCTGACATGAATCTTTATCCTCTTAGAGCTATAGTCTGATGGAGCAAGATCAGGAATAAAGGGAGGATATTTTAACACCTCAAAACGTTTTAGAGGAGTGTTGACAGTATGGGCAGCAGTGTGTGGACATGTATGCAACAACACAACACACTTGTATAGCAGTCCTCTGCGTTTTGTTTGAATTTTAGGCTTCAGCTCTACAGGGAGCACCATTGATTGTTGAACCTTTTTCACCGCACACTGCTCCTCTTATGAGCAAATCACAAGGGGGTCGGCCATTTTTTCTTGCACTGCAGTCACCAAAGTAACATGTTTATATCTGCACAGCAGTGACTGAGGAGACAGCGACCTAGCACGGAAAGCATTGCTAAGAAGTGCAGCCAGCGGATGCTTTACTGCAACTGGTGTTCGGATCATTTTTTACTCATATACACTGAAGTGCAAGAAAATATGGTACACCAGTCTATTATTTGGTAGTTCTCCCACAGGGCATGGACTCCATGAGCTTGCAAAAAAATTCTGTAGGCAATCAACATCATTCTTCACAGCATGTTGCATTGCACGTGTTCGATAACGTTGAGATCTGGTGATCTGGTGTGAATGACCAAACCCTAAACTCAGATGAGTGTTCCTCTACCCATAATTTGGCGTCTCTAGATATGTGTCCTGTTGGAGGACGCCAAACCCATGAGAATGAATACAGGACATGAACAGGTGTCAGAAAGGTGGCACACAGTGTTTACTTGTAAGAGAGGCTTGTACACATACCCTATTGCGTTACTATGTGTTTGCAAGCCTGATTGCCGTTGCTGAGATGTTTTGGTTTAGTATACATAGCCTACTCCTTCTATAATCCTTATGCTTATCCTTAGATGATAATAATAATTCTTTTCAGGCATATAGAAGGCATGTTCAGATCGCAGGTCTGGATCACAACATCCCTCTGTGTGTTATTTCCTGTAACAGTGATCCACACCTGTTTGCCAAACTCAGAGACTTTGATACACTGATTCTCAGTTGTTTATTCATAAAACAAGCCTGTAATATCATATTGCATTCCGTGCTTCTATACAGTGCGAATTGCAGAATACTCGGGTGCAGTTGTAAGTTCAGGACTATATTTATGTCATTCATCTGGAAAGCAGAGGAAGGATTTTAGCACAGTGCTTGGCACACTGAGATCTATACAGGCACAGTATATCAGCTACACTCAGAAACCCGCTGACCTCGGCAGTGGAAAGGACCCCCTCCCCTGCCTCAGTAACCGGTTATGCAGTCATTTCTTCCCATTGTAAGAGAAAGTGTGAGTGGGTGAGAATGAAAGAGTGGCGATCGAGATGTCTGTTAGTAGCCTGGTGTGAGTCAGACCAGGAAACAACCGTCTTTTGCTTTCATGTGGGTTTGATTTTGGGCCGCTCAAGATATAAATCTATCACTGCTACATAAAGAATAGCGTGGCTGGGAGTACCGGCGGAGTGTTAAATGAATATTTGATGAACAGAAATAGTGATATATCTAGGGCCCATCCAATGCTTCTCATTCTGTTCATTCTGTTCTGTTCCCCAATTTTACACATCTGATTCAATTTCCCTGGCGATTATCAAGTCAGCAGGTAATTATGGAGACAGGAGTAAAGAAACATAAGCATGTGGAGGGCTAGGAGCAATAGTCACTGCATTGTTAGGCATTGGCATGATAATTATTGCTGGATAGCTAATTTTAAAATATTATTTAGACTAAGTCATTATCACTTCCTCCCCTGGAACTGTTCTGGGGGGATGAAACACCAAGCTTCCAATCCAGTATCTCATGAATCGGGGTTAACTGGTTAATTGGTTAGTTGGTGTTGAGTAGTTGGACCACAATTGGTGGCAGATAGTGCCATCGAATGCAGCAGTCGAGAATCTCAGGTGTTCAAATAGGTGTTCAAAGCAGACAGGTTGAGGTTTGTGATCATTTTTACCACTGACATCCACCGTGTCGATGAAACCACACCAGTCAAAACAGAAATTCTTCAACCCCGTCCCTGTAAAAAAATAATTGAACACAAACAATATTAACAAAATGCTTGTGTTCGCAACTTGGTCTCAACTTTACGTCCTATTTTACTGACCCGTGGAATCAACCGCACACACTGAGGAGTGCAGTGTGACTCAAATTTAATAGAAAATAAGGAGTTTATATAGATTACAGAAGACGTCTAACAATAAAACAATGGCATATATTATAACATGCTATATTATTGGCTAATACTGGATGGTACATGTGCAAATGTCATATATAACCTTGTCAGTATGTAATGTGTTTAGTTTGTGTTTAGTGAAGCAATGACACCTGTCTAAATGTAATGCTGTTAGTCATAATCTACTGCTATTACACATGAATAAACAGCAGAGCGAAAATAAAGTTTCTTAACGAATCCTTACAGTAATTAAGAGAATTTGTATGTAATTAAAATTAAACCTTGTTTACTGATTACGTTTATTTAAAATTCTGATTATGATTCTCAAAAATTCTCTAAAATGAACTCAATTATGTAATAACTGTGACATGCCTAGTATGAAATTCATGGTTTTATAAGAAGCTAAACAACTATACTCACAGGTGAAGTGCATAGCATTATCAAATTTCATTGGCACGTATCAATAGATACATTAGACTGCAGGTGAATAGCCTGATCTCATATACTAAAAACTGGAAAAATTGTGATGGCTAGACAACTGGGTCAAAGCATCTCCAAAACGTCAGGTCTTGGGGAGTGTTCCCTATATACAATGGTTAGTACCTGTGGTCCAAGGAAGGATAACTGGCAACCAGGCAACCAGGTCACGCGCACCTGAGGCTCTCTAATATGCGTGAGGGGTGGGGTCTAGTCTAGCCCGTCTGGTCCAACCCTGCAAAAGATTTACAGAACGATCCACAGGTACCACAGCACACCTTCAGTAGTAGTCTTGCGGAGTCCATGGAGTCTGACTCGACTGGTCAGAGCTGTTTAGGCAGGTGGGTTTAATGTTATGGCTGATCAGTGTAAGTCAATTAGCAATCAGGGCAACAGAACAGTAGAACTTCTGGAAAGTAATCCCGAGATTTGATATTCGTGTGTCAGGTTGGAGGTGTAAATTTAATGAGGTCCACAGAGGGTGGCTGTCCTTCACAGGTTTTCCCATGCTCTTCTGAAGATTATGTCTTATTGCTCATGAATCATGAATCATTGTAATAGCCCTGCTAGTGTTTCAGGTCACTAGAAATCGCAGCCTCTCGTTACCCCCTGCCTGTTCTTCCCATTCAAAACAAAGCTGTTTAAGGCTTCGGGAGTGTAAATCAATTACAAGGAGGGGAAATATACACAGCGCAAGAAATAAAGGTTGCATAGATAGATTTTTTTTGCTTTTGGGAAGGCTTATATACACTGAAGTGCCAGAAGAACTAGTACAGACAAGCCTATACAAAATACATATCAACACCACTTATGCATTTATGGTTGCGTCCACCAGTGTGTATATAAAGAGATAGATATCTATGGAATGGTGTTTGTTTAGCTGGCATTCCATAGGACCACTGGTACGTCTACAAACTTCTTTGACTTTGGTGGAATAAAAAGTTTTGCTTTTTTCGAGTCAGCTAGCTGCAGATGTGCTTAGCCCAAGCGTCTCTGTATGCTAGGAGTTAAAGTTAGTATGCAGCAGGCAGTGGGGGTAGGGAGGGACAGGGCTAATAGCACGCAGCTGTGGAGCCTCAGCACCATGAGCTGTGGGGTCAGGGGTGTGAGCAAAGCCAAAGTAAACCTGGTCTCCCTCCATACTCATCACCACTCTGGCTCACACTCCCTAACCTCCCGCTTCCTTCAGCCTCAACCACTGAGTTTCCTTGTCTCAGACGCTGAGACTATACCGTCTTCATCCAGGTAGCCTGACACTTCAGAGTGCGCCAGGAGTTCCACAATGTTAATGACCCTCATTGCTCATCTGTCATTTGAGCCCGCGTCTGGCGCACACTCAGGTCTGCTGGGCTACTGGGAGAGAGCTGGATGATATAGATCCGGACTGAATGCTTTTCGTACGTGCGTAACCTCACAAAAAAGAACATTATAATCAGGACGCATGAAGTGGCACTTTATTCGGTAATGGGGATATTATTGAAATTGCGTTTTTAAATCACTGCAATGCCATTACTCGTACATGACGAAACTGACTGTGCACTTTACAGGCCAAGTTAGCTCAAAAATGACTTTTCCACATGTTCTCAATGGAGCATTAAATGCCAAAGCAACTCAAAGGTTAGTGGGCAAGAGTTTCACTTACAGGCAGTGGAATATGAACTAGAGAAGCTGCTATATGTACTGTAGTGGATTATAACAGACACCATCAGACTTTTCTGCTTAATGTCAGACCATCATGCCGTGCTGATGTGGATTATTTTAAATCATTTTAACAACATATGAATGTTAACACACACTGTTTGTATTTGTGTAAAAACCTTCCTGCGAGTATACGCTATACAAGTGCCAGAAGACTGGTACACCAGTCTAATACTTAGTAGGTCCCACATAGGGCATAGATTCCACAAGCTTGTGGAAATATTATGTAGGAAATGAGAACCATATTTCCTGCAGAACGATCAACAATTCTGTTGTATGTAGGATTTGGTGTAGGATTTCTGTGTTCTACAGCGAGTTGCATGACACCCGTTGCAAGATAGCCTTTAGATCTGGTGACTTAGGTGCGAATGGCAAAACCCCAAACTCTGATGAGTGTTCCTCTAACCATAATTTGGCGTCTTTAGATGTGCATGGAGACACATTGTCCTGTTGGAAGAGGGCAAACCAATCAGAATGAATGTGTCAGAATCATTTGTAGATGTACCAGGGGTCCCATGAAATGCCAACTAAACAAACTCCATACCATTATGGAGCCACCACCAGCTAATGTATTTTTCATAGGCTCATACATACTTTAGTATATAAACCTTTGTATGTACAGCAGTCTATTGAAAACAATGTGATACTGTGTTACTATATATTATCTATGTCTATAAGTCTATTGTCGACTTCTTCCTCCATCCCTCTACTTTTTTAATTTCCAATGCTTTATTACTCAGTAGCCTTTTATTTAATTTCTCTAGTACTTCAGTGTGCATGTGCAGAATATATACAATCAGAATGTTAGTCTATATATCATTGTGTCAGGAGACATTGCATTTCCTAACAGATATCGATCTCCAGGTTGACATCGTCTGGACAGACTATCAAGATCTTTTGCGGTAATTGTGTCTTCTTGTGCTGTTGTGTTTCTCTCTAGATGTGGAGCACCAGGAGGACGAGATCGGGGACTCTTCGAGGAACGAGGTATGGATTTCTCATGCTGCGGCCCAACAGTCCTCTATCACTGTGTGTATTTTATCTACGTGTACGTTGTATACATGTGGGTATGTATACAATATGTTTCACTACTTTTTTTTTTTTTCCAATGTGCTCTCTGAGGAGGCTTTTAGTTGCATGATTACCAAAACAGTTACAGAGCTATTTTCCTGATATGGGGTATTTGTGAAAGAAATGGTACCCTGATGGCTACTAGATTTGAAATATCAAATACACTTGGTCCTCCGGTTGAACAAAAAAGTCCTGGTCCTCCGCAAACGGTGGCTGGCTGAGGGGATGTAGGAAGACAGACCAACAAGTGCTTACACACTCTATAGACTACAGAGCTCTCTGGGCTTTTTCCTCCCCACACCCAATCCCAAACAAACAAATCCCCCCTTATCACTGTCAGAAAACAAAAACACCCGCTTCCTTCCCTTCTTTATCGATAGCACATGAGTGAATTAAACAAGCGGTTTTTTTTTCCTTTTCTTTTTTTTTTTTTTTATTTGTCCCTTTAAACAGGGAGCTCGAGGCAGGCTACGTGGGGGAGTGGGCTGGGAAATCAGTCTGCGCCAGAGACCCATGCCCAGAGTAACCTTCCAGGCCGGTGACCCTGATTACATTAGCAAGAGGACCAGGGAGGAGTTGCTGGCCAAGTGGAAGATGGAGGTGAGTACCGGAGAGATAGGGAGATAGAAAATCAGGACCCGTACGCATCGAAGGGTGCTGATCAACGATCACGTTCGCTTTACTCGTGCTGTTCAGGATCTGAGGAAGATGATCTCGGGACAGCATTGAAAGTCGGAAGATGTTGTTTTCAACCTAAGAACTTGAGAGTGAGAAAACAAAATATGCGAAAGCCAAGTGTATTTGATGACTCATCTGAAGGTACCATTTATTTCATGAGCAGTTTCACTGGTGGTATGCTAAACCTGAAGCCCATCCCTTATTTAATTACTGCTTATTAGATTTGTGTAGTGATCGATGCAAAGTGCTGTATGTCATAGTCTGGCTTGTTCTCGCATTCTCAAAGCAAAAGGTTGATGAACTTTCTGTATCAGCACCACATCACTTCTGTAATAAGACTAAAACATAATGTAAGGCTAATAGTAAAGTTTTTCAGTTAGCAGACATTTATTTAACACTGATGGAAGAAGTCTCAGTTGTCAACGCTTTGTAAAGTCTTTAGCCATGAGACAGAAGAGGCTAGTGAGCGAATGTCGGTATATAACTGTACTGTAAGTGATCATGGGAATTTGTCTTGCGGATATTCCATAACATTAAATATTACTATAAGCAATTAAAAACATCTGCTGTTCACTCATATATTAACCACTGCAATTAATAGCAAATCTCTCTAGTATACAGTTTGGGTTGTGCTGCTGTTTGAAAAGAATCCGCTTTAGCATGAACCACTTTGACCGCCATATTTAATCCGCTGTAGTGAACACAAACACTAGGGGGCAGTGAATACACTTGCCCGGAGTGGTAAGGGAGCCCAGGTCCCAGGAAGCAGTTGGGTTTTTTTTTTATTCTAGCACAGTCCATCATGTTGGTGTTCCTTGCCAACACTACAAAAAGTTATTTGCTGCGCTGAAGCCAGGGTAATAATTGGAAATCAATAAGTGGATGAAACAGAAGAGAGAATTAAGTTTTCAGGCTTGGGTTCAAGTTGTTTTACTTAATTTTCTTCACTGCTGTAGTGTGGTGTATGCATATGCATATGGCATTGCCTGTGCAAAACCCTGAAGCATGTTAATTATGTCTAACGTAAAATACATTATATATATGCCCAAAAGTATGTAGACAGCTGACCGTGATATGTTGGTCTTCCACAAGCTTTTGTTGCCACAAAGCTGAAAGCACATGTAGTGCCTCCATGTGCTGTAACATTATACTTTCCCTGCACTGGAACTAAAAGGCACGACAATGCCCAGCATGACAATGCCCCTGTGCACAAATCATCTTCATAAAGACATGCTGTCAATGCGTAAAAACACGACTCGTAACTGCACCGAGCCCTGAACATATTTGGCATTACCTGGCCTTCTGGACTGCGAGCTAAGTCATCCCTCAGTAATGCTCTTGTGGCTGAACAGGCAAATCCCCACAGCCACAAAAATCTGGCAAAAAACCCTCCTACAAGAGTGGTGGTTATTATAGCAGTCCATATTAATGCCCATGGTTTCGGAATGTTGTGACGTTCAAGGACATTGGGTCTAATGGTCAGGTGTCCACAAACCTTTTTTTGACATATAGTGTAGTTGTGATGTGATTAATGAGTCTTGGGCTAATTTGTCTGTTTGAGGCAGCGTACAGATGATGAAGTTAGAGACGTGGACAGAGTAACAGACTCAAGTGCTACTGCACAGCTCACTCTAGGTGGAAATGAAGCTTAAGATCTGGAGTCAGTAGGTCAAACGGCATTGTATGCAACGTATGCGACAACTTACTTTCATATTAATAGAAATAATGGACACCATTTAATCTCATATATCAATTAAGCACTATCAGACTCGCTGACCCACGGGAGGGCTGTTACGCTGTGATTCAGCAGTAGGCATGAGGCTGCAGGTAATCGTAGCCATCCCGACATTCAGCATAACAGCATGGTTGGGAATGTGATATTGCTTTTATACAACGGCTCTATTAATAAGAAGTAACTTATATTTCAGACACTACATGGTCTGATTTTTTGTTTAATATTTCACCGTCAATGGAAATAATTCCCAAAGTCACAGCTGGATTGGGCGTTGTTGCGTGTTGCCATGGTGATGTACAAAACTGACTCACAGTATGTACAGTAACGGTTTTAATGTAACCCATTATTGCTAGCCTCTGAATGTACACAGACAAGTGAGTGGTCCTAACAGTGAAAGGTCCCAGTGCTGTTATACTAAATATCGACAGTCTCGGAACGACACTCGACCAGTCATATTAGTGGCCCACAGCTACCAGTTGTGTAATTATTATTATTTAATGAGCGAGTCTCTTGGGGTGGAGTTCTCCTTTAAGAGGATCATGGTGTACGCGGAGCTCATTTGAGCTGCAGGCAGGCACTTGTAGGGCATCTTTCCAATGTCTTTCCAGTCTTTTGCTGGCAAGAGACAATTCTCCTTCTAGTAATGTAGGGTACAGTACAGCGAGAGCCTCCGTGTTACATAATTTTCTGTCTCCATGGCAACCTAATGGGGCCTTCTATTGGACGTCTGCCCACCCCTTCCAACCCTTCTCCCTACCCCCTTTGCCCTTTGTCCAAGCAGGACCGAGGAGAAGAAGCCATAAAAATGTCAGGGCAGCTGAAAATATTGCCAAATTAGCAGGATACACAGTTGTCTCGTGATCGTCGTAACATTCCAGTGGAGCAGGCACCCACATGGAAGTTGGGAATTATCCATTGGGTCAAGTCAGGGTATGTTTTCTCCCTCTGTCTACGGGCAAGCATTTTAGTAGAAGAGCCCATATTTTTCTACATTGTTCCGCTTGTTTTCTGAAGGTTTCTCTCGTCATGCTTACGTGCACCTCTCAGTTCGAAACAGCTCGAAACACAACCGCCTGGCAGTGTTGAAGAGCTTCTGCTTCCAAGCTTGGAGTTACCAGTGTAGAGTATGAGTTACGGTGTAAAAGTAGTGCCTTGAAGAGCACTGAGGACATGTTTTTCTGTTTAAATAAGTGTGTAAATCTCCAGTCGATTCCTCCTTCCCACCCCGTTTTCTTCTTCACGTCTCCTTGTCCCTCCTCTCTACTATGGAAATGAACCCAGTGCTATGGATATAAGGGTGAAGATGAGGTTTGCAGCAAGTTTCCAGCGCTCCTTGCATGACGGCCTCCTGGCTGCCTGCCAACACTTTGCAAGTCCTCTCTAGCCAACCAGAATTCCTGTCGACAACCACCTGACCCTGAATTCCCAGACAAAGAAATGTTCATGCTTCTATTTTTTTCCTTGCTCTTTTTTTTGAGTGGTCTCCTCTAACCCGAGAGTGGGGGCAAGGGGAAAAAAAGCCGGAGAGACACACGTTGGATTTAAAGTGCTGAGCGCAGGCGTGCATGGGTAGGTCGGCTGGGTTGTTTGTTGTTGATAGCGCCGGGTGTGTGTGTGTGTGTGTGTGTGTGTGTATGAGTGTGTGCATGTGGTGGGGGGGCAGCTTGCAGGTTTGAGTAGACTATGCTAGAGGAGGAATTATGCTGACTTCAGGTATTTCCAGGAGACTTGTTATGGACCATCTGCTCTTGGTGGCTTAAAGGAAACCTGTCTCATTCAGTTCGGAGAGGAGGGAGCTCAGGCGTTTGCTGGAGTCCGCAGGAAAAAAAAGTAGATTTGTTTGACTGTATGTAATCGCAGGGGATCGCCGCATGCTCAAAGTATTTCCTGTTTCAGTGTCTCCGTGCAGTTTCTTTCAAAGTGTCTGCTGCCATTTTGCATGAAACTGTTCAGGAGTTTAGATGTTACATGCTGGTTGATTATATGCACTTTTTTTTTTGTTCCTGTGTCTGCTTAAAGCAACAAGCTACACAGTAGTGATATCTTTTCTGCTAAATGTCATAGTTTTGGAGGAAAATATGTCTTATAGTGCAGTTGTTGTTGACTTAAGCAATGCAGATAAGCTTATCTCTTGCTCTGGATTCCGGGAAGAAATGGTATAAGCGTGTAAATATTATCTTTCACCCTGGCTTGTGTTGAAACGGAAATGTGGTGCCTGTCTTTTTAAGAATATGCAAATGGAGAGAACGAACCCAGTGAACCTGCATGGCGTATGCACGCTGCCAGAGCTGTGGGTCAAGGCTAGCAGCACCAACACGGCCAGGCTTTTACTCCTGCCTGACTCTTTAAAGCGTAAATATTTTGCCAGTTAATAAACAGTTATTAGTAAAATAAAAAGTGCTAAAGTTGTCAGTGCTAGAAGAAGGGAAAATAAGAGCAAGTGTTTGAAAGAGATCTTTTAGTAGAGCCTGGTTTGGTTTCTTTTTGCATGGCTGACCTCTGTAAAGCTCCTAATTGCTGGAGCTCTTTAAAGTGCTTTCCACAATAGAGGCCAGATGCATCCTCTGTCCTGTGCTCTCCAGAGGCCAAGAAATGAGGGAGCTTTGTTCAGCCCCTCACAGAGGTCACGTCAAAATAAATGCGATTGTCATATGATGACGATGATGGCAATTCATACTCCACAGGAATGTTGCATTTCAATTTCACACTGTCAGAGGAAGCATTGAACAGTTCTCTCGAGGGCATCTTCCTTGTACTATACTAAGGTTTTACACAGACGACCTGTTTGGTGTGTGTGGTGACTGGATACTGGTGTTTGCACACTAATTTTGTCCTCTTGTAAACACCCAGCTGAAAATAAAATTCAAAATATAGGTTCATATGAATACGTTATTGCTACGTCTGTGCTAGCAGCCCGTTCACAGTGGCTCATATGGTGTCTAATAATAAACAGATTATAAATATTTATTTAGCATGTGCATATGGTTATGTTTTATGTAAGTAAGGCGTCATCAGTGTCAGTGCTTTGTAGAGGTTCATACGTTTTCAGACGCGGGAAAGTTTGAAGATAGAGGACTTTGTTCTTTCTGGTTTCTCAGTAACACGACAAGCTAGCATTTTTTTTAGGTTATTAACTTCAAGGCTGCTGAGGGATCGACTGTTTATGGCTGCTGTTATTGTAAATGATATCAGGAACTAACGTGATTTGCAGATGCTCTATAGCACTAAACATAACTTTAAATGGTTAAAGGTACAAGATGTTTATGAATAAAGCAAAATTTGTATTTCTTGACAAATCGGTGTGGTTTAAGACAAATGAAACTCTTCGTGACCTTCGGTTAAACCAGATTCCATATTATCCTATCACAACAGGCCATTCCATGTTTTATTATCATGTACTGTTGCTTATGTTTGAGATTGTACTAAAACGTTTCTAGCCGATTTTTAGCTGATTCGTACACACCTAATTCTAGAAAAAAATTAATTATCAGCAAATAGAATGAGACAATGTGTGTGTGTGTGTGTGTGTGTGTATGTTTGTGTGTGGCTTGTTTTAAGTCATGATATAAAGAAATTAGGAGTGTAAATCATCCCAACATTATATCTGCATTATATCTTGTTACGTATATGTAAAGTATGTTAGGATATTCAAGAATAGAGCCAAATATGATGGATCGTAGACTTTTTATCTACGAGAAGATAACTAGTGAGAGTCATTGGTTTAGTCCTGCGTCTTGTGTTTTGTGACTCTGTGCAGAATTGTTTGCTCATTTAGTTGTCACTGCTCTACCATTTCAGACATCAACCATAACAACCATTTATATTTATTGGCACCCCTGGTAAAAATGAGTGGTATAGAAAATTCTCATTTCGGTGGATTCGTGTAATTTCACACAGAAAAAAAAATCTTGAAAAATCCAACCTTTATTCGAAGTACATTTACTCTAGAAAAAGATCATTAATTAAAAATAATTATACACAATAAAGAAATCATTTTAACAAAACCACATATCACGATTATTGGCAGCTTTAAAAAATCTCAGTAAATCTCTTAAAATGTAACCAAAACATTTGTTATTTTAATTAGTTAGAGTGTCTGATTTATAACACATGTGAGATTGTCCACTCACTCACTTGTTCACTATATAGTGTAGAGAGTATATAGAACCCTCACTAGGGGATAAGGACAGACAGCTGTTAATACATTTCGGACATTATAGTGAGTGAGTAAGTGAGTGGACAAGTGGATATTTCAAACGCTGTGTATTCGTCTAATAATGGCATGATTGGGATTGCAGCTGTGACTAAGCTATAATATACTCCTCTTCAATACATTAGTTGAGAATGAACATTACGTACTTAAAATTACATTAGTCCTGCCATTGTTATTATAGTTCACATGCAGACTTGATGTAGGTTGTTGCAAAATTTAGCCACCCTTGCCAAATCTTACCACCGTGTAGTAAACAAACCGTTCTTGCCAGAAATTCCTGCAGCCTCTCTAATGTTACTGTAGGTCTCTTTTCAGCCTTCTTGTCTATTCATCTATTTTAGAGTGGCATCCAGTTCTGAGTAATGTCATCCTTTGTGCCATTTTTTATCCACTTGTTGATGTCTGTCTTCACTGTGTTCCATGGTATATCTAATGCCTTAGAAATCTTTTTCTGCCCTTCTCTTGACCTTTCAACACTGAGATCCCTTTGGTGCTTTGTAAGGTCTTTGTGGACCATGACTTTTGCTGTAAAATGAAACTAAGTAAATGTTCGCAAAATCCTACTCGAACAGCTGAACTTTGTATGGGGTTAATCGGATCACTTGATGGCAGGTGTGTACTGATTGATACTATACTGATTACATTATATAGTGAGTGAGTGGACATTTCAAACACTGCTTTAGTATTTCAATGCAGGAAAGACAAGAGAACACACAATCCAAATACGGAAAAAGTGTGTTGACCTTCATAAGTCACGGAATGCCTGAAAATGTTTGTTTGTGGTTAGAGGACAGGAAAGGCTTTTTCCTGGCATGCCTTCCTAATCTGTTCACATGGAGTTGCCATCTTTTTTTTTAGGGGGGCTCTGTGACCCTGAGATGGTATATTTTTCTGTTAATTTCCAATAGTCATCTTTTTTTTTCTCTCTAATTATTCTCCTCACTATAACAATTCATGGCTCCAGATCCAACTGAGTTTATCACAGTTCCACCTCACTGAAATGGTTTGCTTTTTTATAGCCATTATCTGACGTATGAAGGTCTGCACACTTATCCTTACTTGAATTGTGTATTCTCATGTGAGTGTTTTTCCATGTTGAAGAATGACTGAAGGAATTTGACCTATATGTCACCTCATATATATGGCCCAGTGGAACAGGAAGTCCAAGACAATGTAAGAAAAGTAAAATATGCATGTGAAAAAAATTACTAAAAAAGTTATTAAGAATTTCTAGGTGTGCCAATAATGGTGGCATGTGTTGTTTTTGTTAAAAAATAATAATTTGTCTTTTTTTGAGAATAAATTTACTCTTTATTTCCACCTGGAGTTGCCTTCATTTATGGCTGAGATCTTGTTGGTGATGGGAGAGTCGAACCACTCAGTAAAAACTTCCCCAACACATCCCAAAGATGTTCATTTGGGTTGAGGTCACAACTCTGTGTTGGCCCATTTATGTGTGAAAATGATTCCTCCTATCATCCGGAGACTGCGAGTTTGAATCCTGGGTGATGCTACAGCTATTCGTATTTAGGTGTCCAGAAAGCAAAATTGTCCATGCACTCAGAGAGAGAGAGAAAGGGGAGGCGTAGTCTTTCTCCCATGGCAATACAGGGATACTAGCTGATTACGGGCATCTTTGAGTACATGCATACAGAAGTAGGCGGGAGCCCCCCTGACGTTGCATTACCAGCAGCTTAAAAAGATGTGGTGGCTGATGTGATCTGTCTCTAAGGAAACTTGATAGCCTTTGCCTTTCCTGGTTGGTATCACTTGCATGACAGGGGTGGAGAATTGTGAAGAAAATAAGGAAAATGATTCCTCATGCTCCCTGAATCACTCTTTTACAAATTGAGTCTGAGGAATCTTGACAGTGTTGTTCTGGAATATGTCCGTACAATCAGGAAAAAAAAATCCATTGATAATATAACCTTCACATTCAGTACTCAGCACAGACTTCATTGTATTGCCACATAACATTACTGAGCCTAAACCTCACCAATTAATGCTGCTTCAGGTCATAACACTGCCTGCAGAGGCTTTAAATCCAAATGGCGACTTTTTTTTGGTCAGGCAGTGGATTACTTTGGAGAGACACCATGAAATTTTAGAGATAGCGTTCATTCAGGGTGAGCGTTCATATATGTGTGTGTGTGTGTGTGTGTATGTGTGTGTGTGTGTGGTATTGCCTCTGGGATGTTCTTTTCATCCAGAGAGCAGGCTATGCTCCATTATCAGAACTGATTGCCCTCTGTTGCCTTCTGGGGCCTTTCATCACTGCTTTTGGCCCATGAGCACCAAGAGACAATACACCACATTTTTATTTGAAGAAGTCTCCACCATGTTTTTGAGTGTATTAGGGAAAAATGTCCCTCTTTCATTAGACAGCAGCCTGTCTGTGCTTTGCCCTCTGATCTAATATGAACTAAAACCAAAGGTAATTCGGATTGATTTTTATTTTGTTTGTAATGTCATCAGGAGCGCTTACTATCGGGTCCAGCAATGCAGACGATTCCTTCATTTGATTTCTGCATTGCACACGACCTGTGGCACAGATGCCTTGGTCTTGCCAAAGCAGTCAGTGGTGTGTGTGAGAGTGATAAAGACTGTACTGTACTGTACTTCCATACCCCTCCACCCTCCATGCCTCCCCTCCTCCTCTCCTGTGATTTGGAGAGTCAAACTCTTCCTGCAGTGAGGCCCCTGAGAAGGGGGCATTTACAACTGGGAAAATGTCCAGAAACAAACCCCGACTTCTTATAGCCACCTCACTCTTCTTTACTTCCCAGAGCTGTGAGCAGGGGTTTTGGGGGAGCTCGTTTTCAATTGATTTTTTAGATAAATAGCCCCTTCCGTTTCCCCCTGCTGCAGAAAGTGGGCAAGATAAGATTATTCCCCTTACTTTGCAGAATTCTTAGGGCAGCAGGCAACAAAATGGTCTTGTCTTTCCATGTAAGGCTTTTTTATGCCAACTTCACTCTTCAGTCTGTGTTATGTTATTTTCTTCCTATAGGTGTGGTTTTTGTATCATATTAAAATTCTCTACTTTCTCAACAATAATGAATCTAGGAATCAACCCCTGGCAAATATTTGGCTTAGATAAAGACATAGATTGCGGATTCTTTTTAATACATTCATGTGTGTCTACCTGACTTGAATGTCCTGGAGGTTTATAGGGATACAGTATCAATATCAGTGTGCGTACATACGGATAAAGCCGCTCACAAGGACCTACAGTCTCTGTTGAGGGTCTGCCAGACATTTTAGAGCATGTGGCCTAGTGCTTTGAAGCAGTCAGGGAAGCTATACAGATATTTATAAACTAAAGTGGAGGCCACATGTTTCTACTCCACATCATCACCCCCCTTTCTTCTTCTTCTTCTTATTCTTCTTCTTTTCTCGCTGTCTTTCTCTCTCTTTCTGACACCCATACTACTACCAGTTAAAAGTCTGGAAACATATTTTTAGCTGTCTTAAAAATAATTTGACTGTGGTAATGTGAAATGTATTTCTGGGATAAATATACATAATAAGGTTAATACCAGTTAATTTATTTAAGGAGTATTTTTGACATTAAAAATAAATTCTCTTTCCAAACAAGTAGTTTTGTGTAGAATTTAGAAAGAAGCAGCTCAGCCAGTTTTTTTTTAATAAACGGCCCTCTTGGTGAAGCTCTCGTATGAAGCTGGTTAAGAAGATGCCAAAAGTGTGCACAACTTCATCGCCAGTCTAATACTTGGTAGGTCATGCATGGGGTATGGACTGCATGAGCTAGCAGAAATATTCTGTAGGCAATGTACACCATACTTTCCGCAGAATGGTCACAATTCTATTGTATTCTGAGGTGTAGGTTTTCTGTGTTCCACAGCACGTTTCATGGCATCCCAATGTTTAGCTTTAAGATCTGGTGACTTGGATGGGAATGACAGAACCTGAAACTAAGATGAGTGTTCTTCTAACCATAATTTGTAATGAATGGGTGTAACTCATCACAAAGAAGGCACACATAGCGCCTGTCAGAGATGTTTGTAGACCTACGAGGGGGTCCCATTGAATGCCAGCTAACAAACCCCATATTATTATGAAGCCACCATCAATCTGTACCAGTTTAAACGAACTATTCTAGTGTTTCTTGCACTTCCGTGTAAAAGTCACTGTGGATAAGGAGATCTAGTAAATGTTGTAAATGTTAGTCTTATTGTAAAATCGTAAAAATGGAGAAAATCCAAACATTTGACTGCTAGTGTGTATGCAGTCTCTCACTGCTCACTATGTAGTGACTCCCCACCTCATTTTGTAGTGCTGTCTGAATGTATAATTAGAATGGTGGGCGAATTGGATATGCTAAATTGCCCTGGGTGTGAACGTGTGAATGAATGGGTGTGTGTGTGGTACCCTGTGATGGATTGGTGCCCTGTCCAGGCGGTGTTGGTGCCTTGCACTCAGTGGTTCTGGGTGGGCTCTGGAAAAACCACGACCCAGACGGATTAAGTGGATAAAATAATGACTAACTGACTGACGCTTAGTACAATTTGTATTTTTCACAAAAATGTACGCTGGTATTTATTATGGATGGTCCACCAGCTTTAATTATTCAACAGCAATGACATACTTAATAGTGTGGAGAAAATGGCTTGAATAGTGTCCGAAAGTGCATATTCATTTTGCCAGTAAGCAGGGAGTAGTGAAGTTGTGAATAAGAATGATTTCAGTGTAGGAGGATGTAAGCTACTGCTTGTTGATATGTTTATTGTAAATATACACTCCCCACCTTCAATAAACCCCCCCAAAACCTTATCAATTATTGGCTATATATTATTATAGGGAAAATGTCATCTTTTGCTTATAAGAAGCATGAGTGTTTTGATTAAAACATGAATGCGTGAATTTCAGATTCTTTGGGATGTAAATAGGATGTGCCTCATCATTCATCAACATGTGAAAGATTTCTAAAAGGGTAGCTATACACCTTTTAAAAAGCTCATATCCGCTGTTGGGCAGTAATTAAGAAGTTTTAAACAACCTGAGCTGTAATGAACCTGCATAGAAACGGATGTAGGAGTATTTTTCCCCAATGCACAATTAGCAGGAGGTTAGAAAAGCAAACATTTCTCCACACAGCACAGTTGGAAATTGACAGAAGAATTTTGGGGTTACTGAGTCTACAAATTTACAATTAGACACCACCTTCATGCTAACAAACAATTTGGACGGTGTGCCAGTAGACTTTTTTATTCTAACCACAAATGTAAGCCCCTGGAGTTTACTAGACAGTACTGGATCTTGTACTGTTTTGGAATCTTGGAAACTTAATTCAGTTCAATTCAAATGTATCTGTATAGCACTTTTAACCACAAATATTTTCACAAAGCAACTACAGAGATCTAGAATTTTTTCGTATAAATTCTGAATGTATACAGATATAATTTTTTCCATAATGGGACTCAATCAGACTCAAAAGGAAACCCAACCTCATCTGGGTGACTGTATAAATAATTTCCCCATCTATAACTGTGTACTATCTAGTAGGGCCTCCGGCAAGACTAGCTACAACAGCATAGCTTAAAGTGAGAGCCAGACAAGATGGCACACTGTCACATAAAATGGTCAATGTCACATAAAATGCGTATGTGTATGTGTGAGAGTCCCAAGGGTGTCGGCATACAAACATCCCAGTTTATTAAAACGCTAATGCCCATGAACCCTCCAGATCTACACTTTTACCTAAGAAAAAAGTTAACAATAGACTTGACTAAAATGTACTGTTTTCAGTCTAGACTTAAAGACTGAGACTGTTTTTGAGCCTTGAAGCACTAATTGGAAGGCTGTTCCCTAACTATGGTGCTTTGTAAGAGAAAGCTCCACCCCCTTGCTGTAGCCATAATTAATCACGGTACCAACAAAGAGCCTGCATCTTTTGATTGAAGTAGGCGTGGTCGATCATAAAAGCCGAGAAGCTATTTCTCAGGTCCTGTGGTGCAAGACCATTCAGTGCATAATAATGTAGGTCAGAAGGAGTACTTTATAATCAGTGCAACATTTGACTGAGAGCTAGTGTAGTGTGGATAAGATAGAGGTGATCGGATCATCTTCTGGTTTTAGTAAGGACTCTGGCTGCTGCCTTTTGGACTAACTGGAGCTTGTTTATGTACCTATTGGAACATCTAAACTACCAGGCATCACAGTATTCCAACCTAGAGGTAATAAAAGCATGATCTAGTTTTTTGTGTCATGCAGTGGCATTGTTTCATATCTTGGCAATATTTCTTAGATGAAAGAAGGCTATCTTAGTGTACATGAGCTTCAGTTGAAAGGCTGGGGTCAATAATCACACAAAGGCCATCCAGTGTTTCTCTGTAATCAGTAAGCTTACTTCTAGATGCATGTATTTCTAGTATATATACCCATGTATTATCAGAGTTTAGTAGGAGGTACTCAACATTTTATTTACAATTAATATCCTTTACATATTCCTCAACTTGGTTTAGCTGGTGTCTCTGGCTTTACTGAAACATACAACTCTGTCATCAGCAAAACAGGGGAAGCTGATGTGTTTATAATTGATCTTACCCAGGAGTACCATATAGAAAAAAAAAGCAATGGGTGTAAAAGTGACCCTTGTGGGACATCAAACTTTACCTTTACTTTGCATAGAGAAGTGATCATTTACATTTACAAACTGATAATGATCAGTGAAATATTGCTTTAACTAACAACCTTCTTCTAGTCTATAAAGAAGAATAATTATTAAATAATTAATGATGTAAAAAGCTACACTAAGGTCAAGCAACGTAAGCAAAGAGACACAAGCAGGAAACACTGATCAGTATAAGTCAGTAGTAGGTCATTTACCACTTCAACCAGCACTGTATTTATGCTATGATAAGCCCTAAATCCTGACTGGTAGATTTTATCATTGTTAATTGTGTGTACGTATGAGCATAACTGCTAACTTACAAGCATTTCTAGAAGCTTTGAGAAAAAAGGGAGGTTTGATATTTGCTTATAGTTGAGTAGCTGAAAATTGGAATGAATTATTTTTTGTTCGATTTGTTCGATTGTTTTTGAATGTATATTTGAAGAAATGTGTAGACAACTGCTCTAATATACAAGTTGATGATTTTGAAGAGGAAATTAGTGAAATTAATTTGTTTTTTAAAAGGGGAGTGAAGCATTCTAATAGCTGATCTGATATGGTTACACTGATGTCTGCATTGTAAATTAAAATTCAGATCAAACTATCTGGCCTTAAATTAATTTTAAAGATTTTTTTGCCTGATATTATGATATATAATTGAATCTATTTAGTAATTCATCACTACTACACCATGATGATGTGCATACCTCTATGGGTTTGTTAACTTTGCTAAAGTATGAAATAAAAAATAGGTTATTTTTATTACCTTCTACTATAATGGAAAGATATTTTAATCTAGCAGCACTAAGAGCTTTTCTACAGTCCAGAAGGCTCTCAGTCCATGCTGTTTAAAATACTATTTAGTTTGATGCCATTTACCACCTACTATTCAATGGGTCTATTTTTCAGGTGTGTGTATGATCATCTAGCCAGGGTGGTTTTTCCTTAACCTAGTTTTTTCTCTCTGATTATGATTCTTTTAATTAGAGCTAAATTATCTGGAAGGTAGTAGAATGTTGACTCTAAGCATTCAGTCTCCCAATGAAGTAATGTGGGGTCAGTCAATGATCGAATCAAGGTTGATAATTTGGAGAATATTGATAAAATTATGCAAAGTAGCCTGACATGATTGTAAAGTGTGTGTGTTATGGCTTCAATACATTTTAAATTACATAAACTGATCTGATCTGGTTCAGACTGTAAAAGTGTGACTTAATTTAATGTAATTTAATAGTTAGTATTAAATCAAGCAGAAAACGACCCTGTGGGTCTGTAAATAATTATTAATGGAATCAATCGGGTAGACTTTTTGTGGCTAAGTATGTTATGTTAATATAAAGAACAAACGTGGAATTTATGTCCAGGTTTTTGTGTTATGGCTAGATTATCATTAAAAATAACTCTTCCACTACATACTCATTTGATTTCATCCAGATTTCTGATTAAACATCTAATCAATAAGCAGTCTAGTTTAACAGTCCTAGATTTAGAACAAAGGTGCTAGCTATGCATTCAATATAACCTAATTCTATGATAACTATGATATTAAAACAAGCCTTGTGTATTTCTACAGACACATTCTCAGAATAGTGCGTAATCCTGTGTAGGATGGATGCCATTAAAACCCTCAAAACTACTCCAAATAAAAAAAAAATTAAAATCTTGCTGCCTTTACCAAGAAACTACAACTTGGTAAAGCAAGTTTTTGAGCCAAGCAGAATCAAAAGATACATCCAAATCCACATAAAATTATTAAGAATCAAAGTTGTTACATGGCTATCTTGGTGCTCTGTGGTTGCTGTGTTGGTGTTGTTAGTGGAGGTTGTGGTGGCGACTACTGGAAGATGTGGAGATCTTGGCTTCTTTTTCTTTATCCTTCAGTCTCATCAAACTTTATAAAAAGAGTATAGTAAATTATGTTATAAAGCCAGGTCATATGGCAGTAAATACAATCAATGTGGTTTTGCAAGAAAATAATATTCCTGATGGTTGTTGAAGGGTTGTTTTGAAGGGGTGGCAAGTTGATTTATTTGTTTGGAAAAAACCTTCAAATTAATGTTAGTATTAATATGCTTTCAGTGTGACAGTTATATAAAAGTTTATCCACCTTTACCAAGGGTGCTAATAATAATGGAGCTTACTATATATAGTGGGTGATAAAAGAGGAAGAGAAAACAAAAGTCTTCTTCCTTTCAAAACCTGCCTTGGCTGATTTACATCTGTGGTGATTGAAACCTGAGATAGTTTTGGTTGCTGGCAGTAGAAAGGAATACAGCTATAAAAAAGATTCACGTGAGTGAGTAAATTATAGAAAGAGAGAGTGAGAAACAGAGAAACTGAGAGAGAGAGAGGTTGCAGAATGTGCGCAGCTGTTGGGGATTTTCTGTGAGCAGCTTAAGTCACGACTTGGCTCGCGTCCTCTGTTGTTGACCTAATGAGTCCGGTTTGACAAACTCAGTGAACTCTGCACCATGCTGTTTTCCGTGCACCTCAACCACAACAGAAACGTCATAGCTTCAAAGGGGCCACAAATGGCTTTCTGTTTAGGGGATTTGGGGGGGGGATTGTTTCCATATTTCTTTCTTTGACCTTCCTCAGTCTCAAAAGGGAGTTGCTCACTCTTAATCAAGAGCACTGGAAATATTTGCTTCGGCATCTGGGATTACTGTAGTGTAAACAGACCTAGTGATTATCGTCATGGAGCCGCGTCATTCTCAGGAGGGGCTGTCAAAGCGAGGCTGTCTCTGCTGAATGCGTTTCACCTCCCTCTTTTCTCTGTTACTGTCCCACGTGCTGCAGGCAGAGAAGAAGGCCAAACTGGTTTCCATAATGAACTCGATGGAGGAGCTTGGAGAGATGGAGTTCAAGCCTCAGGTGGCCTGTGGCACCATTAACAGCCCACTGACCACTGAACCACCACCACCGCCACCGCCACCTCCACCAGCACCACCAACACAGCAACCACCGGCTCTTCCCAAAGCTCAACCACAAATACAGCCTACACCCCAGCAACAGCCTCCTGCCCAGCAGCAACAGCAACAGCCTACAGACCCAGCATCCCCTACTGTGGCCACCACACCAGAGCCAGTGCCTATAGGGGACGGGGACAAGACCTCACCAAAGTCCACCGACACAGAGGCTGAGTATGAGGTTGTGGCACATCTTCAGCAAGTGTATTCTTGTCATTGTCATTATGATTGATAAAGAAAGACAAATTGAGGCATAGGTCATTCAATTGAGGTCATTTCTATTGACCAAATCCTACGTCTGATTGATTAAATCATTTGAGATGCAGCTTTCTGCCAAGTTCTGCTGTTGCATTGTATGTGTGAAATAGTAGCGTGTTACACTGTAGTAATGATGAAATGCTTAGCAACTAGGACAGAACAGAAAAGCGACAGTTTATGGACTAGATGATGATGTATGTGTGGCATGTACAGGATGGCAGAGGCTTTGGCATTGGCGAGCTGGTGTGGGGGAAATTGCGCGGTTTCTCTTGGTGGCCTGGACGCATCGTATCCTGGTGGATGACTGGACGAAGCCGAGCTGCCGAGGGAACCAGATGGGTCATGTGGTTCGGTGATGGTAAATTCTCTGTGGTATGTATTTCAAGTCTTATGAGTCTTATTATGTTCATTCATCTAATTAGTTATCCTGGACAGGATTTCAGGAAAACTGGCCACATTATTCTAAATCTCTTATAGAAAAATACTGATATACAAGTGGTGCAGACTGCCTATTAATGAAGTTGTGTTTCAAATATTCCTTGTTTTGTAGGTCTGTGTTGAGAAATTGTTGCCTTTGAGTTCCTTCTGCAATGCTTTTCACCAGCCAACATATAACAAACAGCCAATGTACAAGAAAGCTATCTATGAGGTGCTACAGGTATGGCTTCAGTCTCTCAAGAATGCATTCAACTATGGAACCATAAATGTACACGGGTTTAGTGTTTCGCAGAAATATGACCGGTGCACCTGTCCGCCAAAATTGCGTTTTCAGGCAGCCAGCAGTAGAGCAGGAAAAGTGTTCATCACCTGCCCTGAGAGTGACGACACCGACACCTGTAAGTCAGTGGACATGCAGAACAAGCAAATGATTGAATGGGCTATGACAGGATTCCAGCCCACTGGCCCCAAGGGCCTGGAGCCTCCAGAAGGTAAATGCTACCGCCATGCTCTTTTGAAAGGGATTATGGGGAATATGTGGTTAAAAAACATTCCTGTACAAGTGAAGACACATACATGAAGTGGAATCCAATGCTGGGAGTTTGTTGTATGTTTGTTTCTCAGCCTTTGACATGTATGTTGTTAATCAAAACAACCCCAAACTGTTTAGTTTGAGAGACGTAGTGCAGCATACCTGGTGTGTGTAATTGTTTTCATGAAATCTTCGGGATCTTCACAACTGAGCTAGTGTTTCTTTTTTTTCAACTATATGCATATCAAAGGGCTTATCCAGAAAATGCATGTAGACAGTAGTGTTCTGGAAATAAGTTCTCTGGGTTTAAAGCCATTACTCACTGACAGGCTAATTCACATCCTGGCTTTCCGTTGTTCAGAATTTGATTGTTCAGTCTGCTTTGATTGATCTGATTTGCCGATCTCTGCCTTACACAGAGGAGCGCAACCCATATAAGGAAGTATACCCGGAAATGTGGGTGGAACCCGAAGCTGCAGCCTATGCACCCCCACCTGCCAAAAGACCTCGTAAAAGCACAGGCACGGAGAAGCCTAAGGTGAAAGACATCGTCGATGAAAGAACCCGAGGTGAGCTCTCACTCCGTCTGAGTCACACAGGGCTAAAGAGTTCAGTGAGTTCATACACACATACCCCCCACCCCCCCAACCTCTCACATCGGCACACGCCTCTAATCAGGATTATCAGCCTCAACTACTAAGCTCTCCATGGTAAACATTAGGCTGTAAACGTCACACAGGGAATCAGATAGGCCCAATTACCAGTTCTTGTCTGCTTTTTTTTCTTTTTTTTTCCAGAGAGGCTTGTGTACGAAGTGCGGCAGAAATGCAGGAACATTGAAGGTAATTTATTTACGAGTATCTGATGACTTTTAAAGAGGTTTCCACAAACTCTAAGGGCCGATTTATACTTCTACATGCACGTCAGGTCATTTTGAACAGATGCTCACACAGTGTGAAGGATTCATACTTCATGCACGTAGCATGAGCATGTTCACTAGGAGGTACTGTCACATGATCCACACCAACATTTGCAGTGGAGAAGGGCCAAAGCAGTGTGAGTCCTGTGTTTTACTGTAGGAATAACAAATAGAAAGTAGCATGGGCAGTGCTTTGTTTTGAAAAGTGCTCGTGTAATTCATTAGATTGCAAGCAAATTCTCACTGAAAGCATGTCTGTGTTCAACAACACGAGTGGCTCTTGTATTCATCAGATTAACTAGTGTTTCAATCCACAGTTCTGTCAATCACGGATTGACGGGTGTTTGAGTTTTTAATTGTATTTACTTGCTGTGGTTTACAAACGAATCACTGTATTTACTGAGAGACTGTTAGAAGAAAGAGCACGTTGTGTGCGATCCAGCAGGATTAAACTGAACTTTATAACAAACTACAGCCGTTCCAAAGCCTCACACGTTATATAATATACTTGTATTAACACAATATTACGACTGTGGTTTTCCGTAAACAGATCCATTATACAGTAATGTGATCATGTTCCAGTGTGTGAAGCAAATGTGAATCACTCACTCATGTTCATTCATATACGCTAAAGTACCAGAAAAACTGGTACACCAGTGTAATACTTGGTAGGTCCTCCACACACCATAGACTCCATAGATGTTTGTAGATGTACTAGGGGTCCTAAGGAATGCGAGGCTAACAAACCCCATACTATTATGGGGCATATTTGCATAAGTTTGTCTATATTTTCTCTAACAGTGTTCAGATTATTAAAGACAGTATAACTTTTTACATAAATTTTTTGTCTCACACTGTTTTAGGGTTTCCAATTATTCATAGTTACAGAAAACAATTTCGGAATAGGAATCCATCAGTAGAAAGCGGAAAGTTATGCATCAGGGAAAATCCGACCGAATAGCATTTTAGCATTTTATTGCTTGAGTAGTATTCCTCGGATCTAAACAATATTAATCTGAATTTCATACCCGTCGCACCGCTCCACCAACCCATCAGCGTTCATGGCATGGAAGAGATGCACAATGTGTAGTTAGCTCTTGGAAGGACTGTGGACTAGCATGTCTCTTTCTCTGTGTCCACATTTTAGTGAAAGTGATGGTTTTCTTATCTTTGCTGCAATGCGAAGACACAAATGCCTTTTAACCAGAGGTATAAGTCAGCCCTAAGACAGTATATACACACAGGACCTTACTATCTTCTTACTTTCTCACAGACATTTGCATCTCCTGTGGAACCCTGAATGTTTCCCTCGAACACCCGCTCTTCAGTGGAGGAATGTGCCAAAGCTGTAAGGTATATAAGCCAGCTTCTTGTTATTACCCTGGCACCCAGCCACATTTATCTTGCTTTTGTATCTTTAATATGTGTCTTTCACCTGCAAATGTCAAAATCATTTTATTTGTCATATACACAGTATGCCAGAGGCATAAAGTATATTAAAATACTTGTGGCGAGGCTCTGTAGGATTCACACAGACACAACAGAAAAGAGCTCACATGCCTTCTTAGAAGTGATTACACAATAATTAAACTAAATACAAACAGAACCATTAAGAGCAAATACATATCTATATAGTGTACCGTTAAAAACACACACAGCTGAAAAGGTAGATTACATCCACCTTTATAGGTAAAAGATACATACAAAAGGTGTTTGCCTGAGGGTAGCATCCCAGAGAAAAAAAGAAATAGTACATTGTGTGCATTGAGAGTTTAGATTAAGCGTGTGAAATCATTCTTTGCATTAAAAGCATGAATACAGTAGATTTGACTACAACTCCATTTCCAAGAAAAGGTGGGATGCTGAGTGAAATATATACGTAAATGAAAAGAAAATGCAAATATTTTAAACCCTATAGATAGTATAAAATAATATAAAGAAAAAGTGTAAAACTGAGACATTTCTGAAAAGTATATGCCTGCTTTAAATTTAATGCCAGCAACATGTTAAAAAAAAGTTGAGCCAGGGGCATGTTTACCACTGTGTTGCATCACCTCTTCTTTTAACAGCACTCTGTAAGCGTTTGAGCAGACCGACTGCAGTAGTTCTGAAAATGAAATATTTTCCTGATCTTCTTTGATATAGGGTTTCGACTGCTTAACAGTACAGATTGACCATTTAGTGTTTTTGGGGCAGATACCCATCACCGATTACCTTTCAGCACAATTGGCTGATAGTTGGTACCAGTTGAGGACAGGCTTAGATGACACTCTTACCTAGTGCAGTCAAGACATGAAACAAGGTTTATGCTGGTCTATTACCATTTATACTGAATGTCAGTGGCTTCAGCAACATGGGGAAAGCAGGCCTTATTGCTGCAAACGACATGTTTTCTGTCCACACATCTGAATACAATAGGGGGTTTCTTCAGTCATGCCTGAGGCCCGCTCAGGGCTTCACTTCCTAGATAGAACGCTAAATAAGAGATACAGAAATGGGCTTCATGTTGAGCTGTAGCAATCTATACCTCATGTAGTATGGCTCATTTGTTTCACACCATGGATAAATTCTCAATGTTCGGCAAAGTAAATAAAAATCGTCCGATACCGATACATAGCTGATCAATCCTTACATCTGTACGCAACAGTTTGGGGTCTCCTTTGTTGTATTTTTCATTTCATTTGCACCAGATGTTTTTATTGGATAACACATTCACCACCTGGATTCTTTTACTACAGAGCCATGCTGATATGATACATGCAGAACATGGTTTGGCATAGTTTGGCAAATAAGCAAGGCCTTCTCTAAAAAAAAAGGTGATGTTTGGACGTAGTTTGTTGCTCCAAAACCTGAATATACAGTATATTGGTCAGCATTAATGGTTCCTTAACAGATGTGCAAGTCACCCATGTCATATGCACTAATGCATCATCTACCATCATGTATGCTGGTTTTTGAACTGCACATAAGTAGCCTGGTGGTCACTCTTCTTCTTAGCCTGAAGAATGTGATGGCCATAATTTCAAGAATTTATAAATTTTGATTTGTCAGACAATGGGACATTTTTCCAATTCCCCTCAGTTCATCGTAAATGAGTTTGGGCCCAGAGAAGGCGGCACTGTTTCTGGATCCTGTTTATATGTGGTTTCTTCTTTGGTGGAGTTTTAACTTGCCTTTGTGGATTCAGAGACGAACTGTGTTTACAGACAAAGGATGTCAGGAGTCTTCCTAAACCCATGCAGTGATTTCATGTCTGTTTTTAATGCAGTGCTGCCTGAGGGCCCAAAGATTAGATCATCCAGTACTGGTTTTCGGCCTTGTCTCTTGCATATACAGAGATTGCTCCGGATTTTCTGAATCTTTTAATGATATTATGTACCACAGATGATGAAATCTGCAGACTCTTTGCTATTTTATGTTGAGAAAAGTTATGTTTAATACTTGCTAGTGCACTCTTTTACAAAGTGGTGAATACTTATCACTATCTTTACTTCTGAAAGTTTTATACCTATTCAAGTTACTGACCTCTTAAAAAAAGTGAACTATTTTGCCTTACTGTGTTTTGCACACAGAAGGAATTTAACCCATCTGTGTAGTGAAACACACACACCAGTGAGCACACTTGCCCAGGGCAGGGGGGCAGCCCCAGGCCACAGCGCCCGGGGAGCAGTTAGGGGAGGTAGGTGCCTTGCTCAAGGGCACCTCGGTCGTGTCTTGCCCTGAGTGGGGATCGAACCTGCGACCTTCCGGTCACGAGACCGGATCCCTAACCACTAGGCCACGGCTGCCCCCCCACTAGGCCATTACATGACTGTTGGACATGTCCAAACTTTTTTGAAACATGTTGATATTAAATTCAAATGTACACATTAAAAAAAAGTCTCAATTTAAACATCTGATATGTTGTCTTTATACTATTTTCTACCAAATATGGGGTTTAAATCATTTTCACATCATTCTGTTTCCATTTTCAACTTTTTTGGACATGGGGTTGAACATTTCGTATGTGCAAATTACATCACCAATGCTATGATAGTCATCTTATAAAAATAAGTTTTATGATATACATTTGTATATTGGCTAGCATGGCCACAGACAAGTACAAGCTTTGGTTCATTAGTGTGTAATGTCGTTGTCTTACAGAATTGCTTCTTGGAATGTGCGTACCAGTATGACGACGACGGATACCAGTCTTACTGCACTATCTGCTGCGGAGGGAGGGAGGTGCTCATGTGTGGCAACAATAACTGCTGCAGGTGCAACTGTGACAGACTCTTCACTTTATGTTAATGCACCACCTTGATGGCCTTTTGCACAGTTAAATGAAAACAGGAATACATCAAAATCATTTTTTCCGAAATCGAAAACCCGGTTATGAGTACACGACTATAAGTACACACGTCAGTACTGATTCAGATACTGCTACTGAAATGACTAACCTGCTTAGTATTTAGCAATCAGGGACAGCGTGTAAGTTGCTGTTTTACATACTGCTGCGGTGTGCTAATGTGTTACGGCGTTATAAAACAGTGTCTTTACTATAGATTGTGAGGATGGACATTCTGGGAACAAGGAACGTTATCAGCAAGTGTGGTCATTAAAAAATGAACACAAAAAAGTTGAATGAATTGAACCTTGAGTCTCGAAGGAAGTGTAGATGTTGGTGATTTAAGTCAAAAGGAAGTGCACGTCTCAGTGATCAGTGCTCGGAAAACTGAATTACTGCCACGTGTGACAGTCTCTCTGCATGTTCAGTTCACTGCTCTACACTCACTAGTACCTTTGTGCGAACACAGTAGATGACCATGACTTATTAAAGGTGCTAAGTAAACACCATAAGACCTTTTTGGTTCATCTTACCGATTGGAATCCTTGTATTGTTGGAAGACAATGCGATACCTCTTTTTGATATTTGTTCATTTTTATGACAAAAATATAATCAGATTATGGTATTTATGTGTTTTTTGTTTATTAGTACAGCATGGTACTAGACCTGTACCCGGTACCAGTATTGGTATCAATGCATCCTTAATCCTAACAGTACAGAACAGGTGATGGTAGTGTTAGGAATAAGCATGGATATAATGATGACCAGTATATTTTCTGCAATATGGAATAGCCATGATACCACTATTAGTATTCATTGACTTAGCAGTCTGTGCTGTTTTGCAGGTGTTTCTGTGTAGAGTGTGTGGATCTGCTAGTTGGTCCGGGTGCAGCACAAGCTGCTATAAAGGAGGACCCTTGGAATTGCTACATGTGTGGTCAGAAGCCTCAGTACGGGCTGCTGGAACGCCGGGCTGACTGGCCCAGTCGCCTGCAGCACTTCTTTGCCAACAACCACGACCAGGACTTTGTAAGTGGTATCCATTTAAATCGCAAATTATCACATTAAAACAGCTTTGGCATAATTGGTAATATACACTGAAGTGTCAGAGCATTTGGTACACCAGTTTAATACTTCCAAAAGCGAAATGAACACCATACGTCATGCAGAACAGTCCACAATTCTGTTGTATTACAAGGTGTAGGATTTCTATTTTCCACAGTACATCGCATCGCATCTCAAGATAACGCTGATATAGCAAAACCCCAACTTAGATAACTGTTCCTCTAACCATAATTTGGTGTCTCTAGACGTGTGTGGTGGCGCATTGTCCTGTTGGAAGAGGCCAAACCCATCAGAATGAAAGCACAAACCCATCAGAAAGGAGACATGGCGTTAAGGCGTCAGAGACATTTGTAGATGTACCAGTGGTGCCATGGAATGTCAGCTAAACAAACGCCATACCATTATGGAGCCACCACCCTTCTGTACCAGTTTTTTTTACAGTCTGTACCAGTTTTTCTGGTAGTTCAGTGTACAGTGTGCTATGATAATATTAAAAGAAATTGTTGCATTTTTAAAAAGAACCCCGTGTATGTTTGGATGAAAGAATACAAATGTCATGGAAGACAGTGAATGAGCTGAAAGAAAGCCAAACATCTGTCAGTTTAGGACAGTGAATAAGTGTAAAGAGTCGTAACTATGCCAGAAAATCCTCTTCTAATAGACTTAGCATGAAAAGGTGCTAAGAGGGGCAGTTTGGGGCAGTTGCTGTGTTTTAACAGCAACTAAATGGGGTAGGTTAGGTTAACACAGATCAGAAGCTGGACAATATATGTAAAACCATTTCAAATGGCTGAAGAGCCAGAGGACTTTTAAATGAGATTAGTAAGAAAACCATTATATTTTCGTCTTTAACATATTTTAATATATTATTTTATATGTGAGTACAGTGGAAAGCAAAGACTACAGCAGAGGTAATAGTCCACATTATATTTTGTCCAATGTCAAGTGGGCTGGACCATAGAAATCAATTTAGTAGTCTGATAACACATCACTGTCTCATTTTAATGTGCTCACCTATCAGTGTTTATTTGAAAAAGTACATTTTGAATGCAACTTATTGAATGCCTGCAAAACAGATATACAGACTACAGTTCTTAATACAAAAAATTGTAATATTTACCATATATACACAGTTGTGTGTAAAAATATTCACCCCATTGGAATTGGTTTTATACACTGTATGGCTAAAAGTTTTTGAATGCCTGACCATATGCACTTCACTCTACTGGGAAGGCTTTCCACTGGATTGTGGACTTCTGGCTATGGGGATTTGTGCTCATTCAGTTACAAGAGCATCAGAAATGTTTGGACCACTTAGTTCCAGTGAATAGAAAATTGTAATGCTGGACCATGCAAAGACATTCCAGACAATCATGTGCCTCTAAATTTGTGGGCCACATATGGTGGTCATAATGAGTTTTCCACATTCCTTTGGCCAATGGCCATGTAGGGTGTCATTAATCCACACACAATCCACCGATAATTTTAAAATGTGGTGAAAAACAATACAGTCTGCAAAATAGTGTATTTAATTAATTGTTTTAAAATACATACAATTTGTTATTGCAGAAATGTTCGCCGCCACTGGTGCGAAAGAAGCCTAGTTAAACCGTAGCCAAATTTTCTTCTCACTAATGAATTGAGATTTATTGCTCTGTTTTTGCCCTCTAGTGGAGTAAAAGGGAATAAATATCTTTTTCCAAATCTTTCCACTGAGTTAGTACAGGACTTTAATGTACAACACAGCTTCTAAATTTATTTGGTGGGCCAGATTAAAGTGTTAAACAGTCTGTGGCCTGTATGAAACCCCTACAGTACAGCTTTGGTTTTTTTCAGTGTATAATAAAATTTGACAAAGACAAACCCAAAAGATATAAAAGTTAATAAGATCATGACATACTTCACTGTCAAAGCTCCTAAACTCAAATCATTAAAAATGTAGAGAAGGCAATAACATGGAATAAAACCTCAAGTCAATGTTTGAGCAAGGACTGCAGTCCATTTTGTAATGAATGGTGCAGTTTGAGTAGCGTCCTGCATTAGCAAATCTGCAGTGGTCACTGAGATTATGAAAACCTATAGGCTTCTGTTAACCTACATCTCACCTGATCTCTAATTCAGTTTTGGCCAGTTCCCACCAGCCATTTGGGTCTTCCCTATCATACAACAGCTACCAATCACATGCTTCTTCCAGAACACACCAAGCCAGCCATCTTTTTGAACTGCTGCTCATGTCGGCTGGTGTCTATCTACTGTTTGTCTCTCCGTTATTCTCTCTCTCACACTCTTCCTGTCACTCAAATACTTTCTTTTTCTTAGGAACCTCCAAAGCTCTACCCTCCTGTTTTGGCAGAGAAGAGAAAGCCTATTCGTGTGCTGTCACTCTTTGACGGGATCGCTACAGGTGAAAGGAAATTCACACTCCTGTATATAGCTCGAAGTGCTGGATGATTTTGGAAAGGTCAGTTTACTCAGTATGTGTGTGTATTTTTGTGTGTGTATGTGTGTGTGTGTAGGGCTGTTGGTGCTAAAGGAACTAGGCATTCAGGTGGAACGCTATGTAGCCTCCGAGATATGCGAGGACTCCATTACTGTCGGTATCGTGCGGCACCTCGGGCGCATCATGTACGTCGGCGATGTGAGGAACGTCACACGCAAACACGTGAGTTGACCTGCTAGAAATTTCCTTCTGAAAGAATTGAGGTGTGCATTATTTATAAGGCACTTTTATTATACATGAAGATATTTTTACCACCTAATTGGCCTCCTGTTCTTCCTCGCTCTCTTACCTTTTTAACGCAGATACAAGAGTGGGGTCCTTTTGATCTTGTCATTGGCGGAAGTCCCTGTAATGACCTGTCTATAGTTAATCCAGCACGGAAAGGTCTCTACGGTAAAATTATATTGCATGCAAAATCAATATTTTAACCATTTCTGATTTATTTTATATCATTATAATTAATGTTAGTTCGTATTTTATTTTGGATGATATTGTAGAGCACAAATGTAGTGGATCCTGGGTACTTTTCTCTTAATATTTCTGTACTTATTTTCTTCTTGCCCCACAAACACACACACACACACACACACACACACACACACACACACACACACACACACACCAGAGGGCACCGGCAGGCTGTTCTTTGAGTTTTACCGGCTTTTGCACGAAGCTCGTCCTAAGGAAGGAGACAACAGGCCTTTTTTCTGGCTTTTTGAGAATGTAGTGGCCATGGGCGTCAGTGACAAGAGGGACATCTCTCGCTTTTTAGAGGTGTGTTTGCTTACACTCATCACACAGACTTACTCACACAGAAACACACAAATACAAAAGGCTTTAAGGACTTTGAGGAGGAGTTCTGTGACAGACCTATTATTCCTTAAGAGCGAGCAAAAAAACCCTTTCTTTGCTGCCACCAAGTGGTAGACTTACAGACCTGCAGTGTCTGTTTAAACCCCCAAAAATTGTCATCATCATTCCCAAGATAAAATAATATAAAATATAGAGATAGATTGATAAATAGATTGATTGATTGGCAAATATAATGGTGTTTTTTTTAAATCAGTTTTAGTAAGATTTGAATAATTCATGAACAAATGCATTTATGTACAGTAGTGTCATAGACACATGACTTACAAATCTATTAAATAATAAGCAAATAATTTTGTACAGTTATGATGACTTGGTGATTGATTTTAACCTGTTTATTTTTTTTTTATCTTTTGTGATATCTTATTTAATAAGGTGCTTTCCTCAGTGACATTTTTTTTGTAAAATAATTTTTGGAAATCTAAAATGTTTTGTACTGATTCTATAATGCAGAATGCATAAATAAATATCTATTTACAAAATTTGGAATAAAAAACAGGGTGTCTAGGACTTGCACAGTACTGAATTTAGGCCTGTATTGTGTAATGACTAATACAGTCATCATTTTGTATATACAGAAAGAAAAAAAAATGTTTGGCTAAACATAATATATATATTCATGATGTTTTCTCATAAATCCTTCCTTCCTACTTTATGCTCATGTTCAGACCCACTTCCGAACGAAAAATCAGCATCATCCTAACATGCAGTAACCTTTTTATCATTAATTGTTCATGAAAAAATTCTAACAGTCTGAAAAGTAAGGTTGAATATATATGTATTGTGCATTGTTTAAAATATACATTACAGCAGTGAATGTATACGTATACATGTATAAACTGTTTTTGCATATCCTAGCTTGTTAGAAAGTTGAGGACATAGCACAGAGTCAGATGATACAGTGACCCGGGCGAGGAGAAAATTAGGTAGTTAGGTAGTTTCGTGGTGCTGTGGCTTGTACGCCTGTCCCTCGGATCAGTAACCCACAACCTTAACTTCTGAGCCACCACTGTCACTTATAAAGAGCTATTAACTTCCTAAAAAGCAAGTTTGGTTGTAATGAGTGTAAAAGAAATTAGTAAGTATATGTACTAAATGAATTTATGAGAATTCATTATGCTGTTAAAAACACAAAGTGAGAATAATGTGTATAAATGATACTTTAAATACTATGTCCACTGCATCTTTCTATTTATGTAGACATATTTATGCTGGTTTGTATTTTTATTAGATTACTCATGAGTATAGCATCACTGATATATAATACTTAAAGGTTATGTATTGATTTTACAGATTTGGCACACCCACAAACACACACACACACACACAAACACACACACACACACACACAAAGGCACTTCTATTTCTTTCACAAAATCCTGTTATCTCTGTTCCTCCTAACAGTGCAACCCGGTGATGATAGACGCTAAGGAAGTGTCTGCTGCCCATCGTGCCCGCTACTTCTGGGGAAACCTTCCTGGCATGAACAGGTTGGTTCAAGAATGGTGAGGGAAGCAACAGTGTTTATGTCAAAACCTTCCCTCGGTTCATCCTACATGCTACCTCACCATTCTCCACATCTCCTTTACCATCAGATAGAGTACATCATTCAGGTTGTTCCTCTCTACCTCTTTCATTCTCTTTCCCTCTGTCAACTGATCTGTTTTTTCCTCAACGTAGACCTCTGACTGCCATGGGCTCTGACAAACTTGACCTGCAAGACTGTCTTGAACACGGCAGGACTGCAAAGGTAAAAGTGCCACTTAAATATCCGGACTATTCATCTGACGTGGGGCAAATAGCAAGGGCAGTAACACATGTTTTTATTTTTCAGTTTGATAAAGTGAGGACCATTACCACGCGGTCGAATTCCATAAAGCAGGGCAAAGATCAACATTTTCCTGTTTACATGAATGAGAAAGAGGACATCCTGTGGTGCACTGAGATGGAGAGGTAGGACACAATTCTGAAGCCAAGAGCACGGCTGTTTGAAAACACAGACAGAGAGACAGGCAGTGGATCTAAAAAACAGATGTGCAGATGTGCAGTCATATAATGCAGCATACTCATAATCTCTCATTGTAATATTTCAGAAATGTACGTTTATACAACAGGCTGATTCAGTTAGACGTCAATGGGTTTAGTAGATCTGGATCTACTGTAGGTGCTTTATGTACCAGTACTGAACTCGGGTAGCTTTCTGTGTTCACAAGTGTTACATGTTTTCCTCTCACATCCCAGAAAATTTGGAATTCTTCGAGGTGTGTGTATTGTGTCCTGTGATGGATTGGGGTATCCTCCACACCTGTATCCAACCTCACATCTAGTGTTCCAAGGATAGGCTTTGGATCGAGAGTGATGCTGACCAGAATTAATACAGAAAATGCATAAAATGAATGAAATCAGTCAGTCTACTGTACATGTGCATCAGCAAAACAGACTGCCCTTATCGTAAAATAATCGCCTAAGTCATTTTTTGGCATAATTTCCTTTTTTGCCTAAATCATCTCCTCATGATGCTGGGCACCTGTGGTAAAATTGCCTACACCCTCAGTTCATCAGATCATTGATTCAACTCCTTTAGTATAATGGCCTGTGTCAAGTGTGCAACTTCATTTTTTGGTAATTTTATTGTGTTTCCTGAGAAACTTGAAACAATCGCTTCAGTGATTTGATAAGCTGTTGATATATGTAAGGAATAACGGATGACAGACTGTGCGGTTATATAAAAATAATGCATGCTGGGGTGATGTGATGCCACATGATGCACAACATCATGTTACAGTGGATTATTTCTGTATAACTGCACAGAATCTGAAGTGTATAGTTACACTCTTGTTTGACCATGATGTGCCACATTCTGCATTTTAAGACAACATTAGTATCTATATTACTTATAGAACACTTAGCTGCAATACAGTTGTTCCTTCACCCCCCCCCTTCTCTCGTTCTCCAAACACAGCTTCCCATTTATTCGTCTTTCCTGAGGAATTTTTCATGCTAGGAACCTTTGCAAAGCACAATGACCTTTACAAAGCACTGCCACTCGAGACTCTTTCCATAAATGTTAAATAAATGTCACCTAACAAAAAACTTCACCGCATCAATGATTCAAATTATTTATTTTTTAACCAAAATTACCTCATTATCAGTCTGTATTGTGTGCAGCCCCTATCATGTGGAGTACCTGTGAATAAATCTCTTTGTAGAAACAATAATATCTAAAAACTTGTGTTAATTTGATGCTGTGAGTGTTAAAATCTAACCCACAAAGTGTTTACTGTAGCAGCCAACATAAAGCCCTGAGGCTGGCCTACGAAACCAAAAACGGTCAAGCTCCTCTCTACCTGATGGCAGTTGTCAAAGCAAGATGCGTACCCAGAGCCGTCTGTGCTTCAAGGACGGCTTGTCTTGACTCACTATCATCCAGGACACAAAGGAGGCAAACATTCAGACTTTTCTCTGTCTTGGCAACCAAGGTGGTGGAACGAACTTCTCCTGAGTGTCCATACAGCAGAATTACTTGCTATCTTTAAACACTGACTGAAGACACACCTTATATGAGAGCACTAACTCATTTCAGCACTACCTTTGCACTTGCAGCAGTTACTGTATATACTGTCTCGTTCTGTCCCCAGCTTGTGCAGAATTTAGAAATACTCAGGTTGTAGACTTCTGACATTTTTGTATTGGGTCATTTTTGGCAGTAGCCCAGCTTCAGGTACTTTGAATTCTGGTGTATCAGCACTATCTTTGGATGGAGTTAATGACTAAGCACCTTTAGACTATTAGCCAGGTTGAAAAAAACAACAACAAAAAAAATAAAAAGTGACTCTAAGCAAGGATTCGTCAAGCCAGGTCTGCCACATCTCATTTTATATCATCTCAGCCTCTTTTTTTTTTAACAATTCCTTACTGGTGCTCTATGCAAACCTCAGACTTGCAGTCATTAAGGTCAGTTTTCTGTGTCCGTGAACACACAAATCCTGCTGGCCTGCCACAAGGGCTGTGATGTTTCTTTTTCCCCTTTATGATATAGATGATATAGAAGGCTGTGTCGAGCTACTTTTCCTCTAGCGTCACACAGACCTGAATCAGAATCTGTAAAATATTGTACAGTTTTTGACGAAACATATTCAAGAACTGAGCTCTACAGTATAAAGATATTACAAGTTATCTGTGACTATCATGCTCCAGTCTGTTAAGTGACTCGGGTTTATACTTGTTGATGTTCAATAGATAATGTATAGATATATTTTTCTTTGAAAATAATGACGTTTATTCAGAAATGGTTTAGTATTCTTGTATAAATTGAAAATATAAAATGAGAATTAGCTGAGATCAGTGATTGAATTACTTTTTAGCTTAACCAAGTCAAATTAACACTAAGCAACTAAGTTCAACATGGCTGCTTCCGTCTATACAACACTGCTGTTTAATATGAAGAACATTCCAGTCATTCTCTCTCTCTTCACACACTCTCTTTCTCTCTTTCTCTCTCTCTCTCTTTTTGACTTCTCATTTTTCAGGATATTTGGCTTTCCCGTCCACTACACAGACGTGTCCAACATGAGTCGGTTGGCAAGACAGAGGCTGCTAGGCCGCTCGTGGAGCGTCCCGGTCATCCGCCACCTGTTTGCACCACTCAAGGAGTATTTCGCCTGTGTGTGAAAATCAGCACAGAGAGGAGTCGAGAATCCCAAACTGGTGTATTAAATGACAAGAGCCTTGTATATTATTTACAACATAAACATCAAAGTAGGTATTTTACGGTATTTTGTTTTTTTTTATATTTGACTCTTTTTTTTATTCTATTTAATTGTTTGTTTGTTAATTCATTTGACTTTTTAGCAGTGTTATCCAGACTTTGAATTGATTTATGTGTGCAAGCTATACTTGAGATGGGGCCTCCGATTAAGGCATTGAGAGACATGGGAGCAAAATGATGGAAAAATAGTGGATCCTTCATTTCACCATCATAAGTTAGGGAAAGTTAGCGACTTTTCCGATATTCAGGCTAGGTTGTGCTACAGGTCAAATGGGCTGCTTGAACGCTCGCCTTTCCTTTCCTCTGAGCATCTGAGCCTTTGGCGAGAGCAAAAAAAAATCCACACACAAAAAATGGTGTCTTTCTCTTCCATGTCAGGGGAGCTCTGTCTTAATCAATCCAAAACACCACGTCACAAATACCTCTTTGTTTACGGTTTCTATACACAATGGTAATAAAGGTACTACTGTAATAGGTGACAATATGGTGCTTCAAGGTGGTGAAAAACATTGCAACTCATGTGGTGCTACTACTTCAGACTAAACGTGGTCACCTTTAGACCATTAGCCAGGTTGAAAAAAACAAAAAACAAATAGAAAGTGACTCTAAGCAAGGATTCGTCAAGCCAGGTCTGCCACATCTCATTTTATATCTTTTCAGCCTTTTTTTACAATTCCTTACTGGTGCTCTATGTAAACCTCAGCCTTGCAGTCACTGAGGTCAGTTTCCTGCGTCCGTGCACACACAAATCCTGCTGGCCTGCCACATGGGCCGTGATGTTTTTTTTCTCCTCTATACCTTGATATAGAAGGCTGTGTCGAGCTACTTTTTCCCTAGCGTCGCACAGACCGGAATCATTACTGTACAACTCTTAGCATGCGTGGCAGTCACGGGGAGGGTGGTGTCGGGTTTGCTCCTGGCCTGCTGACCCCCTCTCTACAGTGCCTCTCGCAGGCTATCCTCAGTCAGGTGCAACACTTTTAAAATGGTGCGGCTTCACAATGTTCTTCTACCTTTTTATAGCTAATTTTTTTGTGCTGTGTTACCAACAATATCAAGCACTTTTGTAATGTATATGTACTTCTTTTTATTTCCGTTGATATATTTTTTTGAATATTTCTTCTTGACTCTTGTGAATCATTTTTTTTTTATTAATTTGTTACGTTCTATGATGTGAAATGCTCTCAGCATTATATATATGATGTAGTTCTTTTTATTTCTGTACAGTAGGGCTGTGCCAATAGATGTGAAAGAATGGGTTAGTAGGATAAGGGGAAATTCACACGTCACTCTGGTGAATAGGCTAAATGGGGAAAAAAAGCCACCCTTTCCCACATCCTCATCTGCTACAGTGATATTTGGTCATAATCCATGTTAGGAAAGTTTACTGTCTGCTCTCTCAGTGTAGTGCGTATATGAGCCGTACACCGTACAGTAAGTATGTCGTCTAGATATCCCGTCAGGTCATTTCTTTCCTAACGCTTAACTGATGCTTCTCTCGTGTTGTCAGTAGTGATGTTTAGTTTCTCCCTCTAATCCAAAACCGTTTATCCTGGTCAGAGTTGTGGTGAATCCGGTGTCTATTACGGAAAATCTGCAGTGGCCAGTTCTTATCAGTCGAAATCAAGACTGTGTGTAAAATCTAAGTGCAAGTACTGAACTTGTATTATCATAGCCCTGTATTATTATTAGGTTTTGTTTAGAATTATAGTCTGCATTCATTTAAATTATTCTGCTTAGTACAGATCTGGAAATCGACCAACTGTCATAAGACATATGATAGAAACAAATTCAATTAAAAAAAAATTAAGGCATTATAGTGCATACATACTTTTTATCAGTTACTCCTTATGTATGTTCTAAATGATATCAATGCCCATATTTTTTGTACATTTTGTACATAGAATATGTTTGTTGCTGTGTTCGTTTTAAAATTACCTATGAGATGTACAAATATAATTCTGTGCTAATATATATCATGGAATCGAAAGTCTCACGTTGCATAGAGAGGGGTCGTGGACATGCAGCTGCAACCTTAAAATTGACATAAGCTATGGAGCAGTGGGGTGGGAGGACTTTTGGTATTTCATATTTGTATGTCAAGCAGTGAATAGGAAAAGCGAAAGAATGATTTGAACAGTAGATGGACACTTCCGTCTTTACTGCACAGCCCTACATACAAAACAATATCTTTAATTTGCATTTAATTCTTTTATAAATACTAAAAGGGGGATCGTAGGTGTTTCCTAAGGTGCTAAACATTTTATCAAATTGAAAATTATGTATTATTTGGACAAACAATGACTGTTTTATGTTTCTTTTAGTATTGGAAAAGCACTATTATTTTACTCTGTCATATAAATATATTAACAAAGGCATTTTAACTTTGTACTTGAAAAAAAAAGAAATGAAAGATTCTTATATTGTTTTAGAATAGATCTTGCTGTAGTTGGTGCTTATCTGTGGGAAAATCATGTACTCATATTGGGAAGTAAGTAAAGAATTGTAATCAATCGATCTTGCTGTTAACATGTACTTGCTTATTATCCAGGCAACATTGTTTTTAAGTCCTACATTCCGTGGCATATATCCAGCCCTCCATCTTTTTTTGTTTTGTTTGTTTTTATTTTTTTTATTAAGATTAGTGTTTATTTTATATATTTTTGGCTTTGGTGGCCTATTGGTTTGCTCGTGTAACAATATATATACTCAGTGTCCTCCAGAGTTATTGGAGTTATTGGCACTCTTCATAAATATGAGCAAAATTGTGTCAAAATAAACATAGCACAAAACATATTCGATTTTCCATTCAAACAATAGGGTGTCATTGGAATTATTTTTATTAATATAAAAAATGTAAACCATATTATATGGTTTAATAAATGCAAACAAATTCTTGAAAAATAAAATACAAAATTCTCAGTTTTTATCAGTCCCCAGGAAGTGTATTCTTCCCTTTAACTATGTCTGGTGTCTCTAGTTGTTTACCTAGATGTATAAGGTATGGGTATAAAATACATTACCATTAAGCACAGCTGGGACAAAACCTTTTTTTTTTCTTTTTTTTAAAAAATGTTTTATGCGTCTGAAACAGGACCCATAAACATTCCTTTCCTTAACCCCAAGCCCTCTACTGTCCCCCAAAGACGCACATGCAGGCAGAAGGATGGTTAAACACTGAAAAAGGACCCAAAGATCAGTTTCAGGATTGCATGTTTATTATTGTGCCAGTTTCAAATTTAGTTGTTACATGCTGTCTTCATAACATCAAGTTGTGGTTGAGGCGTTGCTGAAAGAAGCTGGTATTGCACTACAGTTGGCATTGTGTTTTGTGATCAAGTGAGGAAAAAAATCAAACTTTTTAGCTATACAATCAGTGAGAAAACTAGTGACCATTGATGGAGTTGGGGCGGTTTTATGATCTATGGTTCAGGGGAACTTGCAAAGATTGACAATATCATGAATTCCTCATAGTATCAGGATATTTTGGTCCAACTCCATAGAAAGATCCATTAACAACATTGAAAAATCTCAGACTCTGAACCTTCCAAAACTGGCTCTGCATGGAGAATTGTCCCAGATCCCTACAACTTTCTCCAACCTTGTCATTTTACAGTCAGATATTAAAGATACAGTCATGTTACAGTGCTATTATTCTCTCTAGACCAGGCATCACAAAATATTCGTTATAAGGGTGCTGATCATTTTGAAACTGGCATTTTTGCACTAATAAAAAAATTGGTATGTCTGTATGTTCCAGCTCAAAATGGTGCACATTATTTTTTTTAATATATTAATGTTTGCTCATGTTCATGAATAGTGCCAATGATTCTGGAGAGCACTGTATATTTTTTCCTCAGTGACACTGTTGATTAGTGTGACCTCTTCTGTGTCATAACTGTTTTCAAGCCTTCTCTCGTTTTGAGATCAGCTCATACAGCAGATGTAGCAGTCATTCTCCACCTCTACTCCCTCTCTCTTCTGTTTTGTGCCCAGAACTAAGAAAAAAGGCTCCTTATGTACTTGTGCTGGAGAACACTTGAATAAATGTATTGTTTTTTTTGTGCAAAAAAAGCAGCTTCTGTTATTTCTCACTTTTTTAACAGTTTAGGAAACACTCCTGACAGCAAAACATTTTTCCTGAAACAGTCATGTTAATTCATAAATGTCTTCATTTACAGCCCACTCAGGAGACACCGAAGCGCAATCCAGTTTCCATAACTCTATGTTCTAGTTATTACACGATTGCCAGAATTCTAAACCATTTAAGATCTTTAACTGGTTTCATTTTCAAAACCTCAGACCTTCCGAGAGCTTATATTTGGAGAAATGGTTTGGAGGAAACTCAGATTTACACAGATTTTCCACGTACCTCAAATGTTGCAGAGACATGTTTGGCTCCAACATTAACTTGAGTATTTAACCAGAATTGCTGCAAGAACAAGGCATCTAACATGCAGGCCTCTCATATTTAAAAATAGCTTTTCTACATAACCTACTTCAGAAGTGCAAGGTATGTTTACTTTGAGACCACCAACCAACATGGATGAGGCAAGTGTGATGATTTCAGTATGTGTGGTGGCCTCAAGCTTCTCTTGCAAGCTAGCTGTTGGGCTTTCTGCTTTACTCCAAAACCAAAAGGGGAAGAAGGACCTGGATACCTAACATGTCTAACATGAGAATTATTATTGTCAACTCTAGAATTATTGGCACCTTTCAAGAGAATGGGCAAAAATATTGTATGAAATAATTACTAATAATTATTTATATTTCCACTAAATAAAATGAGAACTGGAGAGAACTAAAGAACTATTATTCTTACAAGGGTTTATTTAATAACAGTATTTATTAGTATTTATTTGCTTTGTTGATATGGTATGACTTACCCTTGAATGAAGCATCACTGGACGAGAGATTTTATTATTATTTTATATTATTCATTATTTATGTATCCATGTCTCAGACAGCACTCTCCATCACCTTAATAGAAAACTGATAACTGGTAACGGATATAGGACCTATGATATATGATATGATATGATATGATTTATGTATATGATGTATATATA
>JAOVVF010000002.1:10333397-10345498 GCA_028565595.1 Duopalatinus emarginatus | reverse complement strand
TAAGAAGAAGAGGAAGAAGAAGAAGAAGAAGAAGAAAAACAACAACAATAATAACAACAACAATAACAACAATAATAATAATAATAATAATAAGAAGAAGAAGAAGAAGAAGAAGAAGAAAAACAAGAACAATAATAACAACAACAACAACAATAATAATAATAATAATAATAATAATAAGAAGAAGAAGAAAAACAACAACAATAATAACAACATCAACAACAATAATAATAATAATAATAATAATAATAATAATAATAATAACATTATTGCTGTTAATAATTTTATTACTATTGTTATTGCTGTCGTTGTTATTTTTTATTATTATTATTATTATTATTGTTGTTGTTGTTGTTGTTGTTGTTATTACCATTTCCATTAATATTACTATTAAACGAACTGTACTAATATTGGTGTTACTATTATTACATGATATGTAATTTAATAAATTAAATATAAGACGGCAGGGGCGGTGCGCAAGGACAGTTATGCGCATGCGCAGTAGTGGCGGGGGCGGCCCGTTACAAACCACTGCACCGCGCTGTAACCGCTACCCCAGCGAGGCTAGTCTGGGATTTTGACAGGAGCTGTTACGTAGACTACATCAGGATTCTAGGCAGGAGATAATACAGTAAGTAATGAGGGTTGGTTTCATTTTTTTGTTGTTTATTAGATCAAAAGGCGTTTGGGTCGTTTGGGGGTTTGGGCCTTTTGTGGCGGTGTGAGTGTCTGAGTGTCCGGTCAGTCAGTCAGTCAGTCAGTCAGTCAGTAATAACGGCGCTTACAGGGACAGTGTGCAGCGAGCCGAGGCCTGACACGATTCACTGTTTATTTTTAGTGAAGAGGCAGGACATTTAGTCCAGACATCATCTTATAAATGAAAGGCGGGATTAAAATAGCAGCGCTATGAAGGCTTATAGACGGTAATGTCGGTGTGGGCTGCGGGCCTGTGGGCTGTGTGAAGGCTCTCTGAAATGCAGTCGTTTCACACCGCTGTCTGCTCTGTCAGTGTGGACATCTACTGAGTCAGCTGGCTGATCAAATACAGCAGCAGACCCACTTTAATATAGCCTAGCACAGTTAGCATCATGTTAGCTAGCACTCTGAAACAGTGTGTTACAGTACATACACACACACTAGAGCTTAATAACACACAGGTCATTCACGTATCAGTGCAGAGATACTGAACAGGTAACCTGAGAGCTCTGGACAAGCTGTTTAGACTTATTTATACATTAATGACCTACTTTATCTTTTGTAAATATTCATCATCAAAATAAATACGAGCAGTGGGCCACCAAGTGAAATCCCACATGTCACAAAGATCCATGAACATGCTCTCACGACTAATAAGGGTGTTATAAAGGTGTTATAAAGGTCATAATGCTGTTAGGAAATTCATCCCAGTGCAGCACACAATCAGATGAATGGACTGGAGAGAGCAGGGCTTCAGAGACCCTTTACCAGTACATTTCACTGACCCTCTCTTTACACATAGCTATATTTCACAATCTGATTAATCCAGTATATATGTTTTGTCTGCTTATTACTTTTCCATTTCTGAACTTTACACATGCCAACACATAAGGTCTATAATGTCACTATTTATCATCTACTCAATTTTTCAACTGGTTAAACAGGCTTGTGACTTTAATAACTTTAATAATACTGCGATGTGATTTCAATACAACAAAATAGTAAACAATGTACGTGGTATTCTTTATTATGTACTGGGCCTTGCTCATTCATTCACCTTTAAATGCATCAGGTTCATGCACAGAGCAGGTTCATGCACGCCAAGCAAATTGGCTTGTTTTAATAACCACAGAATTACCAAGCACACCTTTATAGTGAAGCCAAAGGCACCCTTCTATGTGTGTGTGTGCGTGTGTGTGTGTGTGCGGTAGCGAGGTTGAGATCTGTACTGGTGTAAATACTGAAATAAAACCTAGCTATACTCCACTGACCCCAGGATTTCCCTGGGAACCCCAGGTACAAACCACAGGTTGCTGAGCAGGTTGGATGAGCAGATGTGTTTTGGTATTTATTTAAATTCAAAAAAAAAAAAAAAAAATACAAACTAATCTGGAGGGATTAAATTCCAGATAAGGATTGTGCTGTGCTTGCTTTCCCTACTCTGTGATGATTCAACACTTTAGATAACAGGAATGTACAGGACCATGGCACTATAGTGTTTAGCAATTTTTATTTGTATTACATACAACTCAGTTAAATATGAGGGTAGCACAAATATTACAGAAACTGAAATAAAATCTGTGTACTTTGTCCCTGCACATGATTGATCAGTATTCATTTACCTAAAAGTCACAATTCTTGTCTTTTTTAATCTTACATGAAAAATGTTGTTACTTTTGCCTGCCCTTAAACAGGGATTCTGCAAAAAAAAAATCGTGCAGCGGTTTTATTTTCATATTTTAATAAAAGACATGTGTTAGAAATGTGAATCTAATGTGCAAATAGGTTGACAAAAGAATGGCAGTGACCTCAAATCAGTTTGACTGTTTAATGAACAGTAACGACTGAATGAAACAAACAGTAGCTATAGCAAAATTTCAACATAAGCTGCTGAAATGTAGCCGATTACAAACATCCATAGCCAGGCTAGGCCTACCTGCCATCAAATGAACCTTTTAGGCTACCATTTTATTTTCACCTCTCCTCTACTGCTGACTTGAATTCACACACATCCAGAGTGAATTTGCAGCTTGCAATGCGCACATGTTGTATGAGCATGATTACCTGACATTTAGCCTAGTGAGATTAATAATAACCTTTACTAGGCAAAAACTGGTAATTACTGGCTGATGAAAAGCCTTTAGACCTTACGCTCCCTTTGGAATGGTCACTTTTTACTGTTCAGTTAATTCCCAATGGATAAAGTCTAAAAGATAATAACTGTCTTCATTATTTTCTCCATGTAAGGAATGGCGGTAAACGTATACTCCACATCCGTAACCAACGAGAATCTGAGCCGACATGACATGCTGGCATGGGTGAACGACTCTCTCCAGCTCAGCTACACCAAAATAGAACAGTTATGTTCAGGTGAGTCTCATGATCCTCACTCTACAGACTGACTGTCCTTGTCATTTTTTTTCCTCGAAATTTTCCAACTCATTTGGAGCTGAATGATTCAGGCTGATGGTGTTTGTTCACCAGATAAAAGTGGCATTACGTACTTAAGCACAGTGACTTACAGTGAACAAGGTTTATTTTTTGTGTGTTTTTGTTTATCTGTAGGTGCAGCATATTGTCAGTTCATGGACATGTTATTCCCGGGGTGTATTTTTCTCAAGAAGGTGAAATTCCAGGCAAAGCTGGAGCATGAGTATATACACAATTTCAAAGTTCTTCAGGCAGCTTTCAAGAGGATGGGCGTAGACAAAGTTAGTCTGTTTTTGTTGTTTTAAATATTTTTGCAAAATGTGATTTAACAGGACTTTGCATTCAGCAGTATATAATGTCTTATAATGTATAAATAAATAAAAATAAAACAATATATGAGGATAAAGGTTTTATATATTAAGGGCCGTACATTGTAATATACTTATTTTTTTCTTTAATTACTGAAATACCAAGACTTTCATATTGTAATATTAGATTAATAATCAAGTCTTCAAGATTATACAACAAAGTCAGTTGCCTAGACTAAATATTATATAATAGAAATCTAAAATTACATGACTGACTGCTCTATTTGTAATTATTGTAACCCCATCAGATAATCCCAGTGGAAAAGCTTGTGAAAGGGAAGTTCCAAGACAACTTTGAATTCGTCCAGTGGTTCAAGAAATTCTTTGATGCCAACTACGATGGAAAAGAATATGATCCTCTACAAGCTAGACAGGGTCAAGACATCGCTCCCGCCCTGAATCCAGGTGAACACTTTTCCCACAAACCCAAGAGAACTGGTCCAGGTAACCCCATGATTCTACTGCACCTCTGCTGCATCCATCGCTGAGCTTTTACCCTGCAAGTGGCCGATTTGTGCACGGTCTTGAGAATGACTGCTCCATGCTCAAGCTTCCATAAAAAGTGAACAGTGTGAAGACGCATCTTGTGGTGTATTCAGCTAATATTCAGCTCAGTGCCATAGAGAAAGCCTTCAATGCTGCTCAGTGATGACTTGGGATAATGGTTTAAATTATGTATAGGCCAAGTTCAATTCTTATACAGTGCAAGGATTTGGGGGTTTTCCAGTCGTTGTTTATATATATAATATTACCTGCCACAATTATCTCTTTTGAGGCCAGGAATTATAATTGTAATTATAATTGTGCCTTATATATATAGGACAATATATATAAAAAGTAACCTACACATTAAAAATGTTTAACAGTTGACCTTTGCTGTGATGTCATTGGGCTGGATTGGAAATGTGTCTGCAATTCAGTCTCTATTAACATCTAATAATCACATAATGATGTGACTTTGGTTAAACGTACCCCAAAAGAAAATGGTTCACCGACTTTCTGCTCTTGTGTGTTTAACCAATGTTACAGAATTAACAAAATGTCCATGCTATGGCTTTAGACTAGAAGGCTGATCTTTGTCAGGCTTTAAACACCAGATTTAGCCTAGCACGTCATTAAACGTTGCTACTTCTGCATATTTAAGGTACATCAGCTTACTGCATGAAATGTGATTTTCTATGTACACTCGGTGGTTATAAGACTATGCTCATAACTGCAGTTGCTATAATTTCAGGGCCACAGAGAACATCCCCGACAGTACCCAAAAACATGCCTACGCCACAGAGGGTGATGAACACTACTGTCAGGAAGAACCCCAGTCTCACTCGAAATGGAGGTTGCGATGCTGAGATCATGGAGCTTAATCAACAGGTAGAGTCACTGGGAGGGTAAGGACGTCTTAATCTGCCTTTCAGTGTTTCACGTGAGTTGGGTGATGTATAATTGTTTCTTATAATTCTACACAATTGCAAATGTATCTTTATTAACTTTGTCTATTGATCTCAGCCTACTGCTTGTACAGATGGGTGAACTTTTTTTTTTATAGTCATTCATATGGCGCATGTCTGATATTCTCATTATAGGTTCAGAACTGTTTGGCCTGTTTTTAATGACCTATATTCCTCAGAATAGGTCTACCTCTACCTGCCCTCTCTGAGTAGTAACAGAAATCGTCCTTCCTTGTTTTTTTTTGTTTCCTTTGCAAAGTTAATGGAACTGAAGTTAACTGTAGATGGTCTGGAGAAGGAAAGAGATTTCTACTTCAGCAAACTGCGAGACATTGAACTGATCTGCCAGGAACACGAGAGCGAGAACAACCCCATCCTCAGTAGGATAATCGACATCCTTTATGCCACAGAGGTATGCCTGCCTATTCCCAGCCCCAGTGCATATTAGAATAGATGGATGAGTGGATAGTGATTAGGTAATAGTTTAATGAATATGCCTTTAAAAGACACCCATTCATTTTCGATACACACAGCCTGGACAACAAAAACACAGTTTGGATTTGGAGACTCCAGTGTTATGATTTGGGGTTACTTTTATTGGTAAGGTTTAGGCTTGGCAGTGTTACGTGGCAATAAATTTAAGTCAGCACTGTACTGTATATTAGCAGGTTAAACATCAATAGTTTTTTTTTGTTCCTGATGGAACGGGCATATTCCAGGACAACAATGCCAAGATTTATCAGGCTCACATTGTAAAAGAGTGATTCAGGGAACATAATGAATCATTTTCACACATGAATTGGCCACTAAAGAGTTCTGACCCTAACACCATTGAAAGTTTTGGGGATGTGCTGGAGAAGACTTTACAGAATGGTTTGACTCACATGTGACCAACACGATCTCTGGCAAAAATGAATCCAGCTATGAATGGAAATGAAAGATGTGACACAGCATAAGGTTATTAAAACAATGCCACAGTGAAAGTATGGCGCAATCAAAGCTAAAGGCAGTCCAACAAATTTTCTACGTGATTTAACAAAATGCTGGACAGGTTGCACCCTCAAGCCATGACAGTAGCATCAGCTACATGCCCACAAGAGACAAACAAAATGCAACATGATCAACTAGTTGCTTGTTAGTGTGAATGTAAAAGCTTAGATATAAAAAGTGATGAGAATGAACTCTAACAAATTAAATGTTTCTACAAATGCAGGAAGGATTTGCAGCGCCAGAAGATGAGGAAATAGATGAGCAGGCCCACTTGGATCAGGATGAATACTGAGGGCTCCCTTCCCTTCTCATTCCTCCCTCCTTCCCTTTGTCCCCATTTTCCTGCCCCTCTAACCTTCCACCCCTGGTAACCCCTCTCCCCCCATCCCCTTCACTTTGGAATTATTCCCCCTGTTGCACGCTGTTGATATCTCCTCCATTACCTCTGTATCTATGGATGCCCTGTATGTACTAAGTATCTGTTTGTCTACTCCTGCTACAGTTCATGTACTACACCTCAGAGGTCCAGTACTACCCGCTTTACCCCCCTGACAATAGCAACAGCAGTGATATATCCTAGTCATCTCAGCATGTTTTACATTACCACACAGAGAATGAACATGAACAAGGCATCAGACGCTGAGGGTAGCACAATGAACTCAACACAGTCAATGTTTCACTGAGAAAATATTTTTGAAGAAAAAGCAAAAAGAAAAACAAAGGGATGCTGCCTGGAATGCAGTTATTTGCCTTAGACATCCTGCATATTTTGTCATTGCTCTGTACTTGCTCTGGTCATTAAGGTCATTCTGCAAAATATTTATGTTACTGACAAGCTAGCCCAATAAGGCATTAAAAACAGGGTCACTCCACGAACACCGCAGCCATTGCGTCTGTGTTACTCTTCTTGAAATATTATGCAGGGTATAGTGATGTCACTCAATTGATATATATACAGAGTACCAAACCATTTTCTATTGGATCAAAAATAAAAGGTTATCTTGAAATATTCAAGTTAACATCTGGATTTGTTGATTATTATTATCTTACTTGTGTTTATGTTATTTATCAACTCCTCAAATCTTTCCTATTTTTCAAAACGTTTTATTATATATTTGTGTGTCCTTGGTACATGTGCAATGCCTCATAACTCACAAAATACAAAAGATAACTTCGTGTTTGAGTGGACTGTTGACCCTGATGTTACTATGTCTGATGGTAATGTCAGCAGGTCTTTACCCTCATGTCTCAATCTGGCTGCAGTTTTCCTGGAGTGACCCAATCCTGTGAAATACTATCAGTCTGCCACAGAAGGATTTGCTATTTTGGGTCTTTTTGGATAAAGCAGTTACAGATATATAATATAGGAAGTGTAGGAAGACAAAAAAAAAAAGAGAGAGAAAGGGACATTATAAAAAGTAAACAAATACTAAAGAAACCAAACTCAAAGAATGTAACATGTTGCCCTTTTCCTGTTTAGTTAGTTACTGCATATCTATTGGGAGCATGTGAATGATATACATGTATAGTGAATGAGTGATATATTTTTTTTTTGTTTCTTTTAATGGAGCTTCGGTTCAGTTTGATTGATGCAGTACTGCTCACACAGTTTCAAATAGTGAACTTACTGTTGGAATGAAAAGTAGTATTTGACACTAATCAATCAGAACAATAACACTACTGATCAAATAGCATTTAATTGCGGGTTTGCTGCTAATTTTACTGCATTTGTGTATGTTGTTTTGTCATTTAATTTATTCTGCTATTGAATAGCATGAGCTGTGTTTCTGTGACTGTATTGTATGTCAGGAGTTAAGGCCCAGATGTGAAGGAACTGAATGCCGTTTGCTAGAAGCATTGTGCTGCCTTTACGGTCTGAATCCTCACCCATCTGCATTGAGACTGTCTCACTCATACTTGTTTTGTCTATATTTAAAAAAAATGGACATAATAGTGTTCACATAAATTGTTTTGCGTTTTATTAAACAGTTGTAAAAACCTATGTCTCCAAGCCTGTTGTTGTTCAGGCTAGTTTAGTGGCTTTATAACTAAAGGTCTGGGTTTTAAGTAGTATTTAGGAATTATATCTATTCCTTGTATGTACAGACAATGCAATCTCCTGTACATAAAAATATAGTGAACAAGATTTGGCTACATTAATAGTCAAGTCATTTAATACATTTAAAAGACATCTGGCATCTTTAGGGTGTAGGCATTTACCTAATACACATAAATGACTTGGGTACAGTCCAAACACTTAAATGTAATTATAACTGCAACCAGCAGTGAGGGGGTCAAGCAAATACTACACATTTCATAAAGCCATACTTATTTCACTAATGTAACATTTGATTTATGATTAACATGGATTGTTAAGCAAGTGGGGCTTTTGTGTGGTGAAAGTGACAGGGAAACAATGGTTTTGGATAGCTTCTTGCAAATGGTGGTGGGAGAGACAAATTCCCATGTGTTATCATGAATCAGTTATTTATTCAGTTTTGTGTGGTTGTAGGCAGGCATACTGAGATTTGTGCTGATTAAGCAGTTTTGCAGGGATTTCACAACATTTTCTGTTTGCCAGCTTTGTCATCAGATTGGGCCTTTTTCACACATTTCTGAGCATAAAGTGAGCCAATTTTAAGAAACACTTATAAAAATGGTGGTCTTAGCTAAAGAAAGACAGGAGTGGTCTTTTTGGACACTTGTTAGTTGAGGTTAGTTGAGGGTTAGGACTGTCACAAATACATGCTATGAAATTTCAAAGATTTAACAATTAAAGTTTATGAGTCATAGTCAAAAGAAAATCATATTTTGCTTATCACAACACCCCCTAATGCTCAAACTGCACAAAAACCCACCTACCAAGCTTTCCTGTCCACTTTGATGCCTCAGCCATGCTCATGAAACACCAAATGCCAACATGGACACTAACCACGAGATATCAACGGACTTTACAATCATGATTTTACAAAAATTATATGAAGATCAAAACCATGTTTTTCCATATTCCACCAAGTTTAGTGTAGTTACATACAAGGACTACTGAGAAATCGACTCACAATTATAGGACCTCAATAATTAAACTGGGGCTATAATTTCTGAACTCTGGACTCTGGACTCTTATGGTGGGGTCATGGGTCAGTCCTCCAGGTTTATTGTCAACACATTGAAGCATTGTTGAAATATGAGCTTACTTTCTTTTTGCCTTCCCAGTCGAATTTGATTGGCTGTGACAGTGGATCACTTTTGAAACCAAAAAAATCCATTTGATAACTATGGTGAAGATTGATATGAACATCATCTTTGGCAAATTTGGTGAAGATTTGACAATGTTTTTCCAAGGAATAGCAAAAAAATCAAATCACATAAAAAAATCTAATATGGCAGAAAACCCAATATGGTGAAAATTGAGCTCATGGGTGCGCTGAACTCAATTTGATCCAAGGTTCTAGTGGTACCTAAATTCGGAAAATTATATAGGCACACGGTTCAAAGGTTGTATGTAGAAACGTACTTCAAATTTCTCCTGTTTTTAGTATTTGATGCATAGACATAAAAATTGGTTAAAATTCAGTGTACCAAATTTATTGCGGCTGGTAAAGACACCCTCTTAGATGAAGAAGAAGAAGGAAAGGTCGACACACAGGTGTCTATGCAGCTTTGTTGCTTTGCCCTCGAATAACCAAGCTTTTCAGCAAGAAAAAGCAAGAACCTACACTGTGGATCATACATAAGTGAAAGTGAACTACTCATCTGACTGGTGTCCAGTGCAACTGGCCTCCACATTTGACTCATCCATGCATCCAACACACATGAGGGAGTAGTAATCCGGGTGGTGGGCAGCCCCTATCTGCAGTACCTGGGGAACAGCTGAGGGTTAGGTGTCTTGCTCAAGGTCACTTCAGTCGAGTCTTGTTGGTTGTGGGGATCAAACTGGGGATTTTCTGGTATACATATTGTTATATACTTACTGAGCACTTTATTAGGAACACCTGTATAACCTGTTTAACCACTTACAATGTAACCTGCCATTTCCTAGGTATTTAAAGGGGGTTATGTGGGAGTCGATTCTTTAATTCGAGTCATTTAGGAGTCGAGAGTTTATTTATTTATTTTTTAATAAAAGTGAACTATTTTGGCTTACTGTGTTTTGCACACAGAAGGAATGTGACCTCCGCATTTAACCCATCCTTGCAGTGAAACACACACACCAGTGAACACACTTGCCTGGAGCGGGGGGAAACCCCAAACCACGGCGCCCGGGGAGCACTTAGGGGAGTTAGGTGCCTTGCTCAAGGGCACCTCAGTTGTGTCTTGCCCTGGGGATCGAACCCACGACCTTCCAGTCACAAGACCGGTTCCCTAACCACTAAGCCACAGATTCCTGAGCTTTGTACTCGATTCCACAGTGTCTGATTCACCCAAACTCGATGCATATCGGTGTGAAAAGGTGTTGACAATTAAGGATAACAATGGTGTAAACGGTTAAAACATACTGTATTAAAGCAGCAATTAATTCCTGTGTGCGAGTGGTGTACTGCTCTGTTCAATACACGAGTGCCATCTACAGGCCCAATGTGGTAACTGCAGTCATTTAAGGAGAGATGGCCATTTCACATAATAAACTGCAGATTTGTTTACACATATTCGGATTTTTTTTTGTTACCCAGTTCAACTATTTAAATATTAAACTCATTATTTAAAGTGATAGTCTGCTTTTTTAATTGGGACCACTGAGCTTTTATTCTGACATATCAGGCTGACATTCTTTATAATTTGGTGTAAGCCTTTTCATTCAAGTAACCATTTAAAGAGGTAATTCATTATTATAATAAATATTTTACTGTGTTATTGTACTGTACTAACAATTAGCAAATGAGTTTCTCTTCTCTGTTTGAAATATTACAGCAATTTAAAGTTGTATTATGCATATAGTATACATATAGTGTTAATAATGGGAAATAGAATGAGGAAAGAAACTTTCATGTGTCTGTCTGTTTTGTGTGCTGGGATCTGTAAGCACCTGCTGAAGGGGAGGGGTTGTGTTCAGGGTGTGAGAAATGTGTAATCTGTCCATTTCCTGGTTCTTAAAGTGTACAAGTCCTGGAGGGTAGACTGGAGGGAAGCACCAATGATTCTGTATCTGTCCTAACTGTTCTCTGCACATTTCCCCTGTTTTGTATTGTGGCTGCTCCGAACCAGATGGTGATGAAAGTGCACAGGAGAGTGTGCAATGTAGAACCGTCTCAGCAGCTCCTGTTAAAGACCATATACAAGTTAAAAAATAATCCACACTCCAGTTATACCTAAACTTCTTTTAGGCTGCAGTGTCTTATCCATGCTTTCTGTGTTACATCAGTTCATTTGTGACTGCAGTGCAAGAAAAAAATGTCTGCCCCCACTTGTGATTTGCAAGAAAGAAGAGCAAAAAATTTAAAAAAGGTTCAAAAATCAATAGTGCTTATTACACAGAGATGTTAACTGTAGAGCTGAAGCCTAAAATTCAAACAAAACAATAAGGACTGCTATCCAAACGTGTTGTGTTGTTGCATACACGTCAGCACATCGCTGTTGATACTGTCGACACTCTCTAAAAACTTTTTTTGAGGTGTTAAAGCATCCTCACTATAGTCCTGATCTTGCCCAATCTGACTATCACCTGTTTGGTTTACTGACAGAAGCCTTAAGAGGACATAAATTCACGTTTGAGGATTTGAGGACACATTTTATTGTCACTACACCAGTAGTACAGTACAGTGAGTGTGCAATTACACATAACATTCTACAGACACATTCTAACAGAACTTTAAGTTCAGAGACAGTAACAGTACAGTAACAGGCAGTATGTAGTACAATTAAGTCAGTAGGTTATTGCGTATGGATGTGGACAGTGTGCAGGTTGTGTGTGAATGTACATTTTAAGTTAAAATAAGGTGCAATAGAAGGCAAAGGTGCATTAGTAGCTCATCCTAAAACATTTTAATGAGCAATGCACAGATGGATAAAGTGTACTGAAAAATAGTGAGGCTATGTTTTATTTATTTATTTATCAAATAATTAAATAATTAATAAAATATTAAATTAAAGCTGGATAGGGTTGGCTAGTGCTTGAGCTAGGAAGGTGATTAATAATTAATGGGAGTGCAGTGCCTACAGGTTGCAGATCCTA
>JAOVVF010000002.1:10318103-10333297 GCA_028565595.1 Duopalatinus emarginatus | reverse complement strand
ATCATTGCATTCAGTTTTTATTCACAATTTGTTTAGTGTCCCAACTTTTTTGGAATCCGGTTTGTACAACATTGATGTTGCTCCCATTTCTTTAAAGAAGACAAGCATGATATCTTATATATATGTCACAAGACAATTGTATTTGCAGGCGTCTTGTCTATCTGTCTGTTGGCTCAGATTCAACCAGTCTGTTTTGCTGAGGCATCTGGTGCCTTTGTGGAGTCGTTCTGCTCCAAAACCTTTTGTTTTCCTGAGCTGGCTAACGACCCGAGTGAGGTTCAGTCCATTAGCACAGATGCAGTTTATGCAGAGCAGACAATGAGGTCATTTAACATGCTGAGTGAAGTGATGCCTAATAACTTGAGAAGTGAGCCATGGGAATAGCTGAGGACGTGGTAGAAGCCTCTAGCATGGTGCACTGAATCACTTTGGATCAGCGTAACATTTGCTATGGACTGAATTGAGTGCATCGATCAACCTGATTTCTGCCATGTGGGCGTCTCGCTAACATATTCCTAGTAGAGTTCATCCACAGGGGGTTGTTTAATTTTGGTCTCTGGACTGGTAGATGTTTCATTACAGTTCTTGTAGAATGTAAATAAGGTATGTTATGTACTTTTCTTTTAGACCCAATTCGGTTTATGGGTGCATTCAGTGTTATATTTCTATTTTCTGGTCACGTCCATGTTTTTTATTATTATTATTATGTTTAGAAACAGGCACTGGTAGTATCCGTGCTTCTAAACCAAAGTTTTATTTTTGCTACCAGCGTTATATCTGATACCAGCTTTTAATCTGACATAAAAATGTAATGTATTTTCTCCCTGTCTGTTCTCTATAAAGCTGGTGTCTACTTGTGGAGTGCAATGGATGATGGGAAGCCTGTGTGGGCACCCCATCCAACTGATGGGTTCCAGCTGGGGATGATAGTAGACATTGGTGCTGACACACTCACTATTGAACCACTCAGTCACAGGGGCAAGGTAAGTCAGCAAACAAAATCCTGTAGCATGGTTAATGGATTATTAACTCACTTATCATGGACGTACAGTGCAAACTATACTGTGATGCCATGTTAATAAAAATTAAGGACTGATTTGTTAGGAATAAGTTAAGTATAAGGTGCGATTGTATTTTATGTGTGACTTTTATTTATATGGTGCTCATCTGTGCTATTGGTGATCATACAAGATATATAGGGACTTTTTAGTAATAGCACCATTTATGAAACATCTATAAATATATGATTAAAAAAATAGTATCGAGAATGAAGGAATAAGTCAAATGAGCAAACTGGTTCGGCCTTGTGCTGTATAAAGGTGTCACTTGCAGAGGTAGTTAATAAGTAATGACTCCTACCTGTAGCAGGTGTGCAGCTCATATTACGCTCAGGTTGGGTTCATTAGATGAGTAAGCCACCTGGGTTTTTACCACCCCCTTAGAGAATCCACCTCTAGTGCTGTGCTGCCACAGTGACATAAAACTGACTACACTTTTGTTACTTTGCCTTAATTCTATCACTTTTATTGTGGTTTCACCAGCAAGTCTCCTAATCTGTTGCTTTATCGGATCTCGTTCTTAATTTGGAGTTACTAGGACTGAAATGGTGCTTTAGTGAAACTGAAAACTAAGATGGGATGAGCTCATTGCTTTTTTTTTTTTTTTTTTTTTTTTTAAGAAATGGAGCAGTCAGCCATGTTCCAATTCCCCTCCATAAATTATGTACTCTTGTGATGTGTCTCTTGTGATGTGACTAAAAAACTGTCTCTCAGAACCCTTACTCTACTTGAATTATCATCTTAGACATTCAAGACTATTTTGTCATTGGTCTTTTCAGGTCTAATTATAACATATTTCCAAACAAATATGCTTATGTCTCTATTATAGCATTGCTTATTAAGCATATGATATACACTGATGTGCCAAAAGGCATTTGATAGCAGCGTTTAATTGATTATGTAGTGATGTTACATCAGGAGATGGTTTAGGGAAGCCCATACCTGTGTAATTTGTGAAGTGTTGTCTTGTGAGAAAAGTGGAACACTGGCCAGTGTGCTCATCATAAGACAAACCGATGTTATTGCAATGTTTCCAAAGTTTTGTGGGCCTTTAACATTCCTCAAACCACAGTGTTACATGAATTTGAGGAATACAACTTAGAAAGCATTACCATCCACAGTCAACAGTGCAGTGGCCACCCACTGGTGTGATCGTGACCGGAGGTGCCTGACTACAATTGTCCGTGCAAACAGACAAGCAACTCTGACAGGAAAAAAACAAACGTTCAATGCATGTCCTGCAAGTCAGTGCAGCTTTCCTTAACTTTCATGGGATACAGGAGCAGAAGATCCACCAGAGTGCCTCTGTTAACACCATGACACCTGACACAGCGTCTCACCTGGGCTCGTACGGTTGCTTACCTGACCCTAGAGTACTGGCTGCATGTGAGTTGGTCCAGTGAGTCACGGTAACAATTGTTTCAGGCTGATGGTAAGATTTATGCATGGCAGAGACCCCATGAAACCATGGATCCCAGTTGTCAACAAGGCACTGTGGTTGTTCCATACTGGTGTAGGGTGTGTTTTTATGGCATAGGTTGGGTCTACTGGTCTGCCTGACCTGACCAATAAAACGGTGACCATTTTTTGCCCACAGAGTAGGGCCTCTATGACTTGGGTGGCTGTGACATCTCCCTATAATATCATTTATCTTTTGTGCTACTTAGGAATCCATTGGCATGGTTTTATAAAAGTTTTGTTTTAAAGGTCTTGCAACTGAGCATAAATTAAAATTTGTACAGATGAGGGGATAAATTAAAGGACCGAAAAAGTGTGTTAGTAAGATAATGGGCTGGCACAAATCACCAGAACAAATTCAGCATGTCTTCAAGTAGATTAAAGTCTCTGAAATGGAGTGATGAACACTAATCATGCTAAAGATTTTTAATCACTTGGTGTTTAGACGATAGTGGTGGAGAGTGCCGTTTAACTCATGGCTCCACAGTCTCTTGTAGGTTTCTGACTGGGTTAAGGTCTGAGTCAGAAGGCTATAGCATATTATTTACATTGTTTTTGTTCTCATTAAACCTTTCAGCGATTCTCATTCCCTGTGGATGTGTGCAGTCATCCTGAAAGTGTGTCCATCAGGATAGAAATGTTTCATTATATGTTAAAATTGAAAAATTGATTAGTTAGAGGAATGTTGTATTGATTTGCAGTTCATTCTAAAGGGACAAGTTGAAGCAAACCATGCCAGCAAAATAAATACCCCCCCCCCATTCCGCGGCCTTTAATTTGCTCCGTGTCTGTATATAAAAAGGTCCATATTAATAGCAGCTGTTCCGAGAAGTAGTACTTATATGTGTGATTAAGTTCAGTTCATGGATCAAGAATTCACATAAAATTTGGTAAGTTACTGAACCATTCATGATTCATGAGAATATTTTACTGGAAGGGCAGGGTGGATAAACCTGTTGATGTTCTTGTGTGAATTTCAGACTTTCCTGGCTCCCATTAGCCAAGTCTTCCCAGCAGAGGATGATGTCAACAAACATGTAGAGGACAACTGTAAGCTGGGACACTTAGGCTATTGATGCAAATTATGATATGCCAAGATTAATGCATTAATATGATTGTGTAGTTCATCATATTTTGCTTTATCTTTAGGTTCACTTATGTACTTGAATGAAGCCACTCTTCTGAACAATGTACGGGTTCGTTACAGTAAAGACCTGATCTATGTAAGTCGGATTACATTCACTTGCATTCTCTGGGTTTAAAGCTGATAAAATGTTTGCTTATTGTGCCCTTGTACGAGGAGTGGATATATGTGTTGTTGAGGATGGGCTTGTGCTCTTGCTTTTCCTCATAAGTATGGCCTCCCCTTGCCCACAGACCTGCTGTCAGTGCTGTGTGTGTCATGTTGAGTGTAGAGGCTCTGCCCTGCTGTGGCTGCCCATCTCAGATGACCTGCCTAATCCTGCCCAGACGCTATCGGGTTGCCTGTTGCACTTAATTAGGTCCTGCGAGGTAGCACTAGGCAGCGTAGCAAGGCTAACCTGACAGCCCTGAACGGCAGCAGGTGGAGAGGAGCCTGTTTGTGAAGACTCCACTAATGGGCTGCTAAGGGAAGCTTTTATAATGGTCACTTGATTGTTCTAGATTGTTGTGCAGAAAACATCAGCTTGACAGCAGGTTTTCATATTTAGCCCTGCAGTGTATACAGTATGTGTTCCTTTGGACTTAATTTATATTACTCTTCACCATGTTTTATTTCTTTCAGACATTTGTGGCTAACATCCTAATTGCTGTGAATCCTTACTATGACATTCCTAAACTGTACGCCCCCGAGACCATCAAAAGCTACCAGGGCCGCTCTTTGGGAACCCTCCCACCTCATGTTTATGCTATTGGTGAATGCATGATATCATTAAAAAAATTATTTGAAATTTAAGAATTCACCTTGTAAATGTTTTGTTATTAATTTCCCTCTTTCACTTTTCCCCTGTTTCTGTCTATCCCAGCTGATAAGGCATATCGAGATATGAAGGTGCTGAAGACGAGTCAGTCCATTATTGTGTCTGGTGAATCTGGTGCTGGAAAAACTGAAAATACAAAGTTTGTTCTCAGGTCTGGTAAATAGGCTCATATTAAACATAATGAAATGCGAGGAAAGGGTTAGAAAATAAATTATAGTGAAACTCAGTAAGGTCACTGGCAACCGTGAAGGTTACAGTGCTGAAAATAGCCTTGGGAGGTGTTTTAGTTCATTGTGTGGTGAATGATTTTCTGTCTACCCCAGATATTTAACCACATCATATGGTACTGGTCAAGATATTGATGAGAGGATAGTTGAGGGTAAGTCAAATTAATAATGTTTTAAGCTTCAGCTGCCTCATCATATGTATAGATGACATGATCTGTGACGTGTATCATTTTTTTTGCAGCAAATCCATTGCTTGAAGCATTTGGAAATGCAAAGACAGTCAGGAACAACAACAGTAGCCGTTTTGGAAAGTTTGTGGAAATTCATTTTAATGAAAAGGTATAACATTTCAGTGGTGATTATATGTGCTGCATAGTTTTAATGACAATATATGATACAATGTATTGAAGCAAGTAATTATTACAGTGTTCACTGTCATTTATGGCTTTTTAACTGAACTGTTTCTAACCAAATTCACGATGTGATATACGATGTAGGGCCAAAAGTGTGGACACACAACCGTCACACCCATGTGTGCTTTTTGGATATCCCAGATATCGCTCTTTTGTGTTATATCTTTCTGGAAAACCTGTCCTCTAGATTTTGGCTGAGGGGATTTGCCCATTTAGCCACAAGATCCTTAATGATGTCAGGCAGTCATGTCAGGGTGAGGAGGCCTGGTGTGTAGTAGGCATTCCAATTAATCCCAGAGGTGTTAAGTGGGTTTCAGGTAATGGTCATTTAATTGAAGATCATTCGACAAACCATGTCTTCCTGGACTTTGTGCACAGGAACATTTTCCCTTAGTTCTAGTGAATTGAATTGAATTCAATTATTTGTATAGTGTTTTTAACAATGGGCTTGGTCCCAAAGCAGCTTTACAGAAATAATAAAAAGGGTTAAATATACATTTATAGAATTTTTAGAAATTTTATCCCTGATGAGCAAGCTGGTGATGACAGTGCCAAGGAAAAACTCCCTGAGATGACAAAATCAAGAAACCTTGAGAGGAACCAGATTCATAAGGGAACCCATCCTCATCTGGGTGACACAGACAGTGTGATTATAAATAAAAGTGCAGGTAGCCAGGGAATTAAAGTTTGTAATTTAACTTTAATCTAATTCATGGTTTCTACATTTGTCCATAATGGTGTTTTGTAGACTGCCAATTGGATTTTATAACGCTGCAGTGTTCAAAGACAACTGTGTACTCCAAACTTTGTGGTTGGAACCTCCTGGGATTTCTGCACGCAGTCATGCGAGTGACAGTTCCGTGGGTCGAAATTCCTTGTTGATAAGAGATGTTAAAGGCCAGTTTGGTTCAAGCTGCCAGGAAGGATATAGAAACTATAGTAATGTTATCACTCTTTACAACTGTACTGGCCAGAATAGCATCTCAGCATGCCCAAAAACGTCAAACCTTGAGGTGGATGGGCTACAGCAGCAGAAGACCATATTGGGTTTCACTCCTATCAGCCAAGAAGAGTAATCTGAGGCTACAGTGGACATAGGCTCGACCAAACTGGATGGTTAAAAAAAACCAAGTCACCTGGTCTTTTCCAGTCTCCATCCAGTTTCTAATTAGTTATTTCAGCAAGACTCACAACCTGCTTACAGGGTTTTTTCTTTTTTGCCCGATTCTGTGTCAACTCTAAAGACTCTTATGTGTGAAAATCCCAAGACATCAACATTGTCTGAAACCCTCAAACCAGCCTCGTTAAAGCCACAGAGATAATTTCCCCCCATTTCCCCCATGTGTGATGTGAACATTAACTAAAGCTCTTGACCTGTATCTGTATAATTTTATGCATTGTGTTGCTGCCGCATGACTGGCTCATTGAAAAGCTACACGAATCTGAGTAAGTCAATGAGTGTATTTCTTTTTTTGATTGTCATTTATATTGATATACAGAATGCAGTCGTGGGTGGATTCGTCTCACACTATCTTTTAGAGAAGTCTCGCATCTGCATGCAGAGTCCAAATGAGCGTAATTATCACATATTCTACCGGCTCTGTGCTGGTGCCTCTGAAGACATCAAGAACATGCTGCACTTAAACTCTCCAGACAATTTCCGTGTAAGTTTTTTTCTCTCTGTCTGCTTGTTTCTCTTTTTCTCTTTGTTACATACACACAAAACAAGATTCTCATAATTTATAGTATAACATAATTGAAACAAAGCTAAAACTAATGTCTGTTTCTGTCTAAACACCTCCGACATACTATTTTATCAAGGTTACAATATATGACAGTGTGAGAAGTTAAATAAGTAGATTTAATTAAAGTAGATTTAAAATATTTTTGCATTTGGTTATTTGTTAAGATTTATATTATTTAACATTTATTTTTATGTTGTTGGTTTTAAGTGTTGCTGACACCACTAGATGGCACATTTGCTTAAGGTTTATTGGTTTTGAGAGGGATTGCTACAATCAGCTATACAACTAGTATTAAACCCATCACATTACAGGCCTGTAGTGCAAAGTTGTTATCTTACTAATCTATCTTACTAATAAAATCATTGTTTTTATTTAGTATCTGAACCGTGGCTGCACAAGATACTTTGCGAGCAAAGACACAGATAAGCAGATCATGCAGAACCGGAAGAGTCCTGAGGTATGTCACATGTCTACACTGCCACAGTGTTTCAGCAAGCTGTAATTTGCTGCTGTTTTACTATGCAAGATCAGACAGATCATTTTATTAGCAGTCTATTCATTGATAGCTAGGTGCTAAATGGTGGACTTAAATTAGGGTTAGGGCAGGAGAGGTTACTTGACATTAGAGTCTGCATAAAGTGTTAACAGTAATTATGTTTCTCCGATAAAGAATGTGCCATAAATGTACAGGCTATGACAGGGACTATATATCAATATTCTGGGCCATGTATGTTATTTAACTCTGGTGTAATACTTTAGTATAAGATTTGTTGTATCAAAACTATTTTAATTAATTATTTGTGCTTCCTGGGCTTTGATTACCTGTTAAATCCCAGCACTGATATTGTGCCTGTAGATCAACCTCCCTGGAGGAAATTTTACTACAAAACACTCGCTGTTATTGTTATCAGGAGCCATTAATAAAAGTAATCTTGCCTCTTCCTTTTGTAGATTATGAGAAATTAATTAAGCGTAGTCTCTGTAGGCAATTCTTAATCCAAATACTTAGAATACATGTTTTTAATTATTATGATATCCTGCTTGGGCTCATCAAATAAATGAATTCTGAAGACATTTCATCTTTTAACTGTGTTGAGATCAAGGAAACCTGGTAAATGTAGACTTTTAAACTTATACAGCCACCATCAGACACCATCTATTACTGTATTTATGTATTTTCTTTGAAATTTTACATTCCACATTTTTAGAACTTTTTTGAAGGCTTAGCATGTAAGTCCAGTTAAATTCACTTAGCTTTCCTAAGATCCTAGTCAGGTTAAAACTCAGCAGGTCTTATGGCTCCCTCACAATACATGATCAATCTAAATGGCGTAAAAAGTTCAAGTGCATTTTCCTGTTATGCAAATCTGTCAGTAATATATAATTTATTTTATACGATTATGTATTCCTATACTGTTATTATATAACTGAAGATTACTGTTTCTGTGTTCTCATTCAAATCCAGGACAAAAAGGTGATCTTTTGTTTCTAGGGCTAGTGTTGAGTACATTGCTGTTTCTTTCCAAGGCTGAGTTTGCAGTGATGAAGATGCATGCCTGTAGATTTACACTCCTGAGCCAAGTTTTATAAAAAGTAGTATCTCTTGCATGCTGGACCAGATTCTTCAAGGGCCACTGTACTGCAAGGTTGAGCGCTCTACCGTACCTGAATTGGCACCTGAAATACTTACCATAAATTGAGTCCTGTGTGGTAGAGCAAGGATAACACCAAGCGATGCAGTATGTTAGCCCTCTGTGAATGTCATTTGACACAGCTGGGATGCCTGGTGGTTCATTTCAGTGCAATTCAGGGTTATGTAAAAGTAGAATGGATTGCTTGCTCACTAAACTGCAGATTTGACACTGATTAATTGATTATTCAAGATGCATGCGAACAATGGCTTGTCTTTACACCTTCATGTGCACATGCTGGGATTCTGTGTGTTTCAACATTTTTTTACTTTATTCCAAATTGAATTTAGAAACCTGGAGGAAAAAGAGGCTGGAAATCAATTAACAAGGCTGAATGTGTAATTTTGACTTTTATTTGTGCTCTCTTTCTGTAGCAAATGAAAGTAGGAGCTTTGAAAGACCCTCAGCTGGATGATGTAGGGGATTTTAATAGGATGTGCATGGCCATGAAAAAGATCGGCCTTGATGACACGGAGAAGCTCAATCTCTTCCGAGTGGTGGCAGGCGTACTGCATCTTGGCAACATAGACTTTGAAGAAACTGGAAGCACCTCTGGTAGATACTGCCATTATTTTTTTATTCCTTGCTTTTCTAGATGAGATTACATTTTATTATGTTATTTATATGTATATACCTGTAAATGTAAACATTTATTTTGCATAAATAAAAACCCATATATGCATGTATACAGGCTCACAGTCCTGTTAATATAAATGAACATGTGTGTATAACCCATCAAATATACTGTTACAGTGGTTACTGACAGGAACACTGTTTACCTCATTCGGTTAATCATCTGTTTTTTAGACACAGACACATACACATACCCACCTTCACCCACTCATCTAACACTTCACCTCAACAGGGCTCATTAGTGAGGTGTGGAAGGTTTTTTTTTTTCCATTGTTGCCAGACTGCATCAGCTGGTTTTTCATTTTCTAAAAGGCACTAGGGCATATTTTAACAAGCTGATTTAGAAAAGAGTGACTGAATGCATGGCCTCTGTCTTGTTTTGTCTTGTGTGGTCTTGTTTTTCACAGGCATCTCTCAAATGAGAGATGAAAACTGTTATTCACTATTATGTAATATAATTACAACAGGCATATTGAAGAATATTTGCACAAGTGTTTACTGTAGACACATTTAATCAAAATCAGTATATGAAATAACAAATAAACCTGATATGCAAGGAATAAACACAGCAGACCGTGCTTTTATGAAAATATTAGTGTGTGTTATTTTACTATTCCAGTATGGTCTGGAGTGTCTTATTCTGCTTAAACAACAGCAACCTGCCATCAATTACAATGTTTAATTTATTAATGAACGACACGTCACACATACTAATGGTTTGTAGTTGAAATGAATATTGTGTAATGTTTGAGAGGTAAGGTAATTTCTGTTCTCACTTACATTATACATGTGACAACATTAATCGCCCCATCAACTCGTTCTCTCAAAACATGACAGAGAACCTGGAAACTCTCCTCACCTGACCTGGACTAAAACGTGTACTACTTCCATAAATGTTCAATAAATGTCTCCTAAAAAAGATGAGAGACTTTCATTTGTTACACATGTATTTATTCTGTTTATTCTAAGTATTTGATTATCTTGTGTTTCCCCCTGTACGATTCCCTGCATATGAGCTGCTACTATAGAACGATTTGAGCATTCATAGGGAATTGTATTATACAGTAAAAGTTGTGTCAATGCTCTCTTCTGTTTTGGCTGGCAGGTGGCTGCGTTTTGAAGAACCAGTCGAATCAGAATTTGCAGTACTGCGCTGAGCTCCTGGGGCTTGACCAGGATGACCTGAGAGTCAGTCTTACCACCAGGGTCATGCTCACCACTTCAGGAGGCACAAAAGGCACAGTCATTAAGTATGAGTCACTTTGCATAGACACACACACACACATACACACACACACACACACATATTAGAATATCAGCCTGACCTGGCATTAATTTGGTGACATGATTTTTAGAATAAGGGAAAAGGACTTAGAATTCAGTAACAAGTTATGTGATAGTGGTAACCACAGTGTTAGTGACTAATATGTAGTTTTTCACAATAAAAAAACCCCAAAACATTTACTGGAACTCATTTCATATCAGAGTAAATATCAGTGCTTTAATGGACATGTAAATGTTCATTGATTTGAATTAATGCATCAGGCTAATTGGATACTTATTGGATTTACAGCATCAAGCAGGGTTAATGTGTTTTATTCTTTCACAGTTTTCATTCTTTTTCTGCCGTCACCCCTCACTGCTAAACAGAGAATGTCATATAATAACAAATTGCTTGCTTGAAATTGACTTGATTGACATGTTTGTCTGCTAAGAAGCACACATTACAGAAAATGTAATTCCAGACAGGATGTTTGAGATGTGATGAGATGACATTGTAGTGTGGCCCTGATTTTTCTCTCTGCTCTGCAACTAGGTTGTGTTGATATCTTCCTATTATTATTATTATTATTATTATTATTATTATTATTATTATTTTCTTTTTTCTTTCAATCACTGTCACATATGACATGTATCAGATCTTTAGTTCAGTACTGAGGTCATGTTGACGCACATCATTTTTTTTTTTGCATATTCTGATAAATGTTTTCTTTGCATGTAGTTACTCAGCAGCAGAACCAGAACCTGTCTGTTCCTCGTTTTGATTTTCTAAAGTGTCTGTTCACATTACGGTTCTTCAGATGACAAGCAGCGGTATGCTGTATCCTGTGCTGAGAGCTCCACTTGAACTAAACAGGCTCCTGCAGCATATTCATCATAGCTCGCTTCCCTGTGATGTGAATGTCCTCTAGCATTACCTTTCATCAGTTCATCCTGATCCGCATCTTCTTATTTAATTCTCATGCTGTAATTGTGAGCGAGAGTTTCAAAAAGTGACCGATGTCTGCCTCTTCGGATGAGAGGTGTAGTCTCTAGCAGGAGCCATATTAGCTGAGGCACTATAATGTTCTAGTTGGCATTTAAAGCCTTCTGCTGTATATCTTTCCATTCATTGTATAAGAGAGGATGTTTTTCAGTCAGCATATTTTTCTTGGGTAGTAGATCCAGAACTCATTTCAACCTTCTTCCAACCTTCTTCAGTAGCAAGTGTGCTTTATAGTAAAGTGCTGAAAGAGGCTATAAATATCAAAACTTTCTTGACCTTTTTTTATTTTGTGTACTTCAGAGTTCTTCGATTTGCTGTTATTTGAATGACGTACTGAAGCGTGGTCAATTAATATTTAACCGAGAACAGATGTTGTTAAAGGGTGTCTGTATGCAGGTTTCACAGGCACGTATCATATTCTCTCATTTCACTAAGAACAAATGCACAGCCATGTTGTGTTTTTATCATATTCTGTAAAGAATAGCAAGGGCACTTTTCCAGCACCACTGATGTGACCGATCCCATCTCATACCTTAAAATACCGTATTATTGTTACTTTGCCATATGCTGAAGCATTGCTTTTATTTTCATCATCTTCTCTCAAGTAATGTGATTGGAACAGTTGCTATGTAGTTGCGTAGTGCTATGCATTATGAGAACTGTCAACGCCACTTATGGCACTATAAAAATAAATATACACATTTATCTGCTCAATCAGATGCAAGTAGCAAAGGGCATTTATACTGCATTGTGCACAAGTTAAATATCTCTGGTTTCACAGATTCAGGCTTTAAATATTCTGTTATATTTATTTTCGTTTTATCCAAGTAACTTTCATAAGGATCATAACTAGAGGTGAAAATAATAGAAATAAATTGATTAAAATGGATTCAACAACAAAGCGTGATAAATAAAAACATGCTGAATTAAATGCAAAAGAAAACAAGCAGTGAGTGGATTTTTATAAGTCCACTGTTGATTTGATTAAACAGTGCAGCATGTATACCACCATGCGCTGCCTTTTATCATTCATACACCAAAACAATGTGGGTGGATGCAGGAAGTAACAAATATTTTTCAATAACAAAATATGATTAAAAAGTATAAATTAATAAAATATAATATAGTAAATTAATAGTTAATAATAGAAATTATTAACAAAATATTAATAGAAGTGTTTGTTCACACTGAGCAGGTAAATCAGGTGGACAAATGCTTAACTGATAACCAGGAAAACAAAATAAAAAAAGCAATATAGTCATAGGCGGTTCTACACGGGGGCCAACAGGGGCCAGTGCCCCTGTAAAATTGCTCCTGGACCCTGCTGTGGCCCCTGTGCTGAACAGATAATAAGTTTTAGTAATTTCTTACGGCAACGTGCGCTGACTAGAAGATCGGAACTGACGGAGCGTTTTACACGAACTCCTTAAAGCGCTACACGCACACTGTTACCTGCATCTGATATACCACTAGCAGCGTGAACGTGAGACATAACAGGGATACACCTGTAAGGACTACTGCAGAGAGGTGAAGGTCAGGAAAATCATTCAATTTGTTGCGTCAGTATTTGCACATATCCACGTTTTACTGTTGTTGTTCACTACGATAATAAATCCGCTTTATTGTGCTTAATCACGCCTCGCCTTGGTCTTGCTATGTTTGTGAATTAGCAAAGCCATGGGAGTCAACATGATATCATGTTCACCAAGTTACTTTTTAAAAGTCCACAAACAATAAGTGGCCTACTAGTTAGGGCTTAGGGCAGCCAACTGTGCTGGGGTAGTGTGAAGGCTAGTACACTTCACTGTGTGCTGTGTGTATTTCACACATTCACCGTTGGGTTAAAGGCAGAGATCTAATTTCCCTCACGTGAACAAAAGAGTAATAATTAGTTAGCAAATTTATTTTTGCTTTCTATTTTATTTTATAACTGTACATTAAAGAATGAGATGCTGAATGCATCAGTTAAAAATGTGTCATTGTACAGACAATGCTCAATGTGTGTTGTTTTGTTTTATAATTAACTAAAGTAAACATTTTAAATGCTTAAATATTGGTGTGTTTTGTCCTTACATATGCCCCCCTAAAAAAACACTGGCCCTGCCTCGCCCCCCCTAGTAATTTTGGTCTAGAACCGCCCCTGAATATAGTAATAAATGAAATCATTCTAAGGACAAATTCACTTTTTAATCCACAGTCTCTTCTGTAGCTTCCCCCTTCTGTTTGACCTCCCTGGACACTAATTAAGCAATATTACATGAGCAAGAGTGCAGTTATACTGAATATTGGCATGGCTGTGATTTGCCATAGACATACACCCACAGGACTGTTGCTTTTATCCAGCAGTTATAAACAAGAAATTAAATAATGAGTCAGTGACATTTCTGTCACAGTATGGCCAAATGTTTTCTTTCTTTCTTTCTTTCTTTTTTATTATTTTCTGTTCTCCAATACTGGGAATAAATACAAAGGAAGTCTCACTTCTTTATAACATGTTGGCCCGCTTGGCTGGCTAACCCACAGTGATTTGTGCATTCGTGTTAAATGTGTTTCTGGTACAGTTGGCATGTGTTATAGGAAGTATAAGCACTCTTTGAATGCTGCTTAACCAATTGACTTAGTCGTCCAGACCTATCTATTGTGTAATGCTAGTTTTCACTAGGACTGTAACTATATATGCGGTGTTTCAGTGAGATGCTTCGTTAGAAAGGCTTTATTTGGTTGTGGGAGCTGAAAACATGTGCTTCATATGGAAAGCAGTAGACATGTTAAGAGAACGAATTCCAGTTCTTACACTCTTATAGCTTAGAACCGGTGAAATAAAGAGAGTCAAGAATGGTCTGTGAATGTCGGAGCCTTTTCTCGTCAGTTCAAAACAGTGTTCAACGAAAATATACAAACTGTATTATACTGAGCTGTAGGTTTTTTGTCCTTTACTTTTTGAAGTCTATCCATCTGGCAGTGATGGATAGTTTAAGGTAGAAGTGGCTAACGGCTGAAGTAAAGCTGAAGTGACATATATTGATGAGTTTACATTAAGAAGAGTTCTGGCCCAGTTTTTGACTCCTGCTGGCCCACTTTGCTGTTCTCCAGGGTGCCGCTGAAGGTGGAGCAGGCCAACAATGCGCGTGATGCCTTGGCCAAGGCCATTTACAGCCGCCTCTTCGATCATGTGGTCACACGGGTCAACCGGTGCTTCCCCTTTGAGACCTCTTCTAACTTTATTGGAGTGCTGGACATTGCTGGATTCGGTGAGTGTGTGTACAGAAGCAATGGTGCATGTCTGTATTTTGGCTGTGTTTTCTCAGATTAAGTATCCTGCACTTCCTAATGATCTGTTTGCCAATTGTGTTTAAAAACCTTCTGTAAACATTAATAAGAGCTATGCTTTAGGGCGGTGATTTTTAAATATCTCATTATTTCATTCTTCAAAGCAGAAGGAAACTAGAAAGTGCTCCTCTGTCTAAACTGCATTACATTTACACAATGTATTGTTAATATTATTGTTCTGTTATATTGGATGGTTTCAGGTGATATGTAAATGATTAAATATTGTACTATGTTTACCTCTAGAGTATTTTGAGCACAACAGCTTTGAGCAATTCTGCATCAACTACTGTAATGAAAAGTTGCAGCAGTTTTTTAATGAGCGCATACTGAAAGAGGTGAGTCAATAAGGTTAATATTTGTAGAATGAATAACTATATGATTTGGTTAACCTGGATAACATTGTGTAAATACA
>JAOVVF010000002.1:10272532-10304247 GCA_028565595.1 Duopalatinus emarginatus | reverse complement strand
GGTTAAATGCGGAGGTCACATTCCTTCTGTGTGCAAACACAGTAAGGCAAAATAGTTCACTTTTATTTCATTTCATTTCTTTCATACTTACCTTCCTCTAGCGCTTTCACTGCCTGAGCTAGAGCTAGGCTAGCTGCCTGAACCACTGCAAAGGCGTACGCTGATTTTCTCAGTGCAATAATGTGGAGTTATTATAAAGGTTCAAATTAGGGTCTTGTACCCAATTAATGTGATCAATGTTTCTTCATACATTTCCTGTATAAAAGCAACTCGTTTCCCTGTTTTACTGTGTAAATGAGTTTGATTCTGTGCTTCCAGGGGTCCGCAAGTACAAGCCAGCAAAGCAGCCACTGGGGTGAAGAAATATGACCTGAGCAAATGGAAATATGCAGAACTTCGAGATGCTATCAACACCTCCTGTGGTAAGAGCATAAACTCTTTCTGATTGCTTCCCTCACATCTTACTGCCAGCAAAGATTTTTTTTTGGGGAAAAAACATTTTGGTTAGAGAGATTTGTAGGAAATGTAAATTCTTATTCAACATAAGGACAATTTTTTTTCAGTACTTTGTTCTGTATTTACTGAGAATTACACAGCGCGCATGATAGTAAAGCAATAAAAAAAAATTCCACGTCAATTTTTTTAATCCAAATGTCACTCTTTTGTAGATATAGAGCTCCTGGCAGCATGCAGAGAAGAGTTTCATCGTCGTTTAAAGGTCTACCATGCCTGGAAGTCAAAGAACAAAAAGCGCAACACTGAGACTGAGCAGAGAGCTCCCAAATCTGTCACTGACTATGGTATGGTAATATAAGCTGTTGCACTCAATGTATACACAGTGGATACAGTATGTACATCAAGATTAATAGTCAGTGTAATAGTGATGTACTGTTCACCTATTGAGACTTTCTCAAAATTGCCTTTGTAAAAGCAAAATGTCATTCCTGTAGTGCACAGCAGATGAGGATGAGACCATACAGTTTGTGTGTGTGTGTGTGTGTGTGTGTGTGTTTTCACTACAGGTAACACGGATTGTTTTTTTTTTTATTTCCCCAAGTTTTAATGAGCCTCTCGGGTTCTGATTGGTTTACTGATGTGCTTAAGCAGACAGCTAGAAGCAGCTTTCACAGAATACACTTGTGTTTCTCTGGGAATTAAAATTCATTGTGACATTTCATTTTAAAAGACATGGTGGTCTTTTTTTTATATATTATTTTTATTTTTATTTATTTTTTGAGAGCTTTTCACAGGTCATGAGAGTTCACCTGCATAAAACAAACTGCTTTGTTAGAGCCACATATTCTTTGTTGCTCCTGCCAGCATGCAAATCTTACTTCAAACAGACTGTATTTTTCATCAGATATCTTGCTAATGTAATTCTCTGATTGAATCAGGTGCTAGCTTGCGGTTAGTCATTACTCTGTCTTCAATCTTTTATTCATAAATGACACTTCAAATAGAGATCAGAACCAGTCGTTTCTTATATTTTTTCTTCCTTTCTTTCTACTTTGTATACTCATTTTAATTTTACTGGTGATCATTCCAGCCCAACAGAACCCAGCTCCTCCTGTTCCTGCCAGACAGCAGGAGATTGCTGTGAATAGGCAACAGCGCTACTTTCGCATCCCTTTCATCCGCCCTGCAGACCAGTACAAAGACCCGCAAAATAAGAAGAAAGGCTGGTGGTACGCTCATTTTGACGGCCCGTGGATCGCAAGACAAATGGAGCTGCACCCAGACAAACAGCCTATTCTACTGGTAGCAGGTAGTCAAGGTTTCGAGTCCTTAGAGGCCCGTCCCCACCACCACCACCATCACCATCACACACAACACTTTCACATTCACTCTTTATGCCATTTAGTTGAAGGTGCAGTCTGCACTTGCAGAATATCTCCACATCTGTTGTGATTATCACAGACAAGAATTGTCTTATTCAAGGTAAAGGTAAACATAGTTCTTTAGTTTTGTTAATGTATTTCACATGAGCTATATTAGTGTCTGCTCTGAAATATACAATACGTCACCCTTTGTAAAGATAGGTAAAAGGGTAATGGAAAAATGGATATGGTTGATTAGCTTAATCTTCCACTGAAAGAGAAACCACATAGTTCATGATTAGTGGCACCACTAAAGTTCTTATGAACAAAATGTTACCATTAATATTGTTAACCTTATTGTTAACAACATATTGACATTTTTATATATATATAGCTAAGTATAGAGAACCACGTAGCAATTCATCAGAATAGGGAAGACTTTGGGAATGGGGATTTACGTGAAATAAGACAAAAGAGTGTTAACCTAAATAAATAAGGCACTGGCTGTAAAAGATACCTCTCCACTTGAAATGCCCATATCCACTGTAGAGTAACAATTAAGTTAATAAAACAAGTTATAATGAGCCTGCCTAGAACACACACAAAGAACAGAGGTGTTTTTCTAAGGATCATAATTTGGATATTCACATAGTAACGCTTGGTAGCGTGTTGGGGTCACGCTGTCTCCAAGTCTCTATGCCAATGCACTATTTGGAAAGAAATGGCAAAGAAAAGTCTCGTGATTCATCTAAGCTCAAACATAAGTGTGTGAAGTGCTGGGACTGGGTTCTAATGTCAGAAGATTTGAATATAGAAATTCTTGGCTGCAAACACTCAAGAAGGAAGGTTATATGGAAAATAACCAAGTCCCTACTGTTAAAAAACAAACAAACATTAGTTTGCATGGTGTCACAGAAACCATGAAATACCAGGAGATTGTAAATGAAATGAATGTGGAGCAGATCCAAGAAATGAGGATCTAGGACTCTGGAGGATGTAGAGCTACTCAGTACTGAGGACGGATCTCCTGTCCTGTGTTCTTTAATTTTAGGAAAAGGACTCGTTGCTTTTATGTTGATAGGCGGAGTTGCACAAATTACTAAATACGAGATGTCAATAATTGATACAGGATTTAGTATGAGATTGTACAGTTCAGTACTCTTAAATTCAGCATAAGATTACATGCCAGGTAATTACATGATATTCACCATCATGAGATTACATAACACTCACCAATGGTGGCAGTAATTCTGGAGCTGACTGAACCATTGACCTCTAGCTATAAAATGCCTTGGATGACAGACATTACGTAATATCTGCATTTAAGCTGTATTTATGTAATATTCAAACAGCATTACAATAGATGTAATATTGTAGTATTGCTCATTATTATTGTAAAGTTTTGTCATATTCATGTGAGATCAGGCAGAACCTGAGGCATTGCTGTGTTTTTGTTCTATACTGATTACCCTAGACTTGCCTTCTGTAGGATGAATTACACAAATTAATAGGTTAATTTACATACACCTCAGACTGAATCATTTGTGAAGGGGTTCGGCAGACAGGTTTTGCCTGAATGTTTATTGACTGCACTGCACACACTGTAGCGTTAGAATTATTACAAATGGATTTTGAGTGAATGAGAAACATGTTTATTTTGTGTGGCAGTAAGGTACAGTCCCCTCTGTAAGTACTGGAGTGACAAATTTCTCCTTCAGGCTCCCTTTCAGGTGGTGAAATGCATGCTCACAGTCTAAAACCTGTGTCCCCTTTGTTGTCTTGTTGGTGTGATTTGTGCTGGATAATGAAATCCTATCCAGTTAAATTGGATGGATTACTTTGTAAATTAGCAGACAGAATGTTTATATAGATTATAGAATTTATTCTCCTACTACCATCATGAGGTGCATTGCCAATAAGGAGTAGGGAGCCAATTCCAGAAACAGACATGCAAGCCCAGGCCATGACTCAACCTCCACCATGGTTGACTGATGAGCTTATATGTTTTGGCTCATGAGCAGATCTTTTCTTTCTTACACTTTGGCCTTTTAGTCACTGTACTGATCTGTACTGCTGATTTGCTGCGAGGTTTGCAAGTTGTGCTGAGGCCTCTATGTTTTCGCATTTCTTATGTCTTTCAGGTGAGTTGAAACAAAAGGTACCATGTTGTACAATGTTTAAGAAATTTAGACGTAAATTTCAGGAAAAGCTGAAATTCTTATTTACCATCTAATATTCATCTTCAGGGTATAGCAGAAAAAGAACTGGTCTTGTTGTTCCAATACTTTTGCAGGAACTGTATGTGATAACAGATATCAGATGTAAACATTTGGTTGTAAAATGATGGGAGTATTTTTTTCTAGAATGTGTGTTGTGCTGTTTTGTTAGGAAAGGATGATATGGAGATGTGCGAGTTGAGTCTGGAGGAGACGGGGCTGACACGGAAACGTGGAGCAGAGATTCTACCACGCCAGTTTGAGGAGATATGGGAGCGCTGTGGGGGGATCCAGTATCTAAAGAACGCCATCGAGAGCAAGCAGGCTCGGCCCACCTACGCCACAGCCATGCTTCAGAACATGCTCAAATGAAGAGCAACTTCAGATCTTTGTAGCTTTCTATCAGTCCTAACTGTCCATATCGACACATTACTGCACCAGAGCTTAAACACAGGGACCAGCACCTCTCTGTCCCAGTGAGTATCTACATGCATCTACATGTAGTTAATGACCAATGTAGATTTTTTCCCCCCTTCTTTTTTGAGATGACATGTTTTCTGTTAAATCTTTGTTTTTTGGTTGATATTAATTTTGCTGTGGTGATTAGCATTTTTAATGCCTTAAAGTTTTGTCTTATTATTTTAAAGGGAATTTTGGTGGTCACTGAGTTTGATCTTTTTAATTTACAGTTATTTACATCGTCACTGTGTCTTTTGTTTCATTGTTAGTAAAGATTGTGGGTGTGCTCTGCTTTGGAAAAGTATTGTGCTTGCAAATCTTTTCATCCCTGGAGTACATTTTCAGAACATTCATTTTGTACATCATTGTTAATATTACAGTTAATATCAATCCTAGACATTTTGCACACTGGAGAATTGCATTTATATCACTCCTGAGGTCTCAGAAGAAAGAACAATAAAAATCTAGTGATTTATGTGTTGGAGTGCATTTGTACTTAAAGGCACTTTATTGTACTTAAGAAATGATTCTAGTGTGCTTTAGGGCCTATTTGTGAGATATTATGATGTTATTCTCATTTACTGCAAATTCTCTGCTTTTGTTAGGCTTCAAGTGACATATTTGTTAACGTGCAAATTAAGGAACACTTTAGTGTCCTGAAGTAGGCTCATTACATGTGAAATCACAAAATTGCTTTCGTAAAATGGCTTTTAAAAACATTCCTAATTTGGAGGTGACAGAAGTCCATTACCATCTGAAGAACATGTCATCTTTACCGGTGTGCCCACAATTTTTGATTGCTTGTAAATTTTCAGTCTGATTTGTGTGTCCTCTATTAGCGTGTTGTCAGTGACCCAATAGCCTCAAAATTCTTGACTCCAGTGGTTTTGTTGGATTTGAATAAATCCAATTCCTAGAAAAATGTTTGTACTGTGTGTGCATATTTTACACCTGCTGCTTGGTGCAAATGTGAAGGTATGAAGGTTAAAAAACCATTCATGAGGTACATAAACCACAAGTCAGTTCTATAATACGGGCAATTCATTAGTGTGGAAACTCTGTTTTTTTATTTTTTATTTTTGTTCTGTTCCCTGTAAAAGTGAATATTAAAGTAAAATATTAAAATAAGCCTTATTGTGTATGTTTTTTTTTATTCTGAGGGTTAATACATAAATGATAAATGAGAAATATTTTTTATGCAAAAACAGACCCTTTTTTCTCTATACAAGTTTATTTGAGCTAAGATCATTATCAGAATATAACTAAAATGCAGAAGCTGATATAGCTTTTTAAAAAGCTTAAATGAAACACTGTTTAAACACAAGATATATTATTATCTAAACATTATACTGCCACTAATGCCACAAAATGTATCCATTTGTAAATAAATACCTCACGGTGAGGGGGAAAAGAACCTTTAGCAAGAATACATCTTGACATATTACATATTTTTTCTGCCTCTTAGTGCTCTGCTGGCATTTGCTGCCAATTTCTGCTCAGACATTGCAACTGGCCATAAACCTGGTGTCATAACACAGTCACTTCAATCCCATCGCTGTCAGATTTTTCGAGAAGACAACATGAAGTCCTGTGTTCATTAGACAACCGCCATGTCTGAAAAAAATAAAAAAATTGAATAATATTAACACAATTCATAATTTCTTATGAATTGAAGTAGGACTACCTGTACTTACCAGCATCATGTTATAGATAAACATGTGCAGAACACTTTATTAGGAACACTAATACTCTGCCTTCCTTTGCTCTTAAAATATTGCTCTCAAATTTTTCATGGCATGGATTCCATAAGATTTAGGAAACAATGTGACCTCCGTACTTAAGCTATCCATGCAATGAAGCGTGCACACACACACACACACACACACACACACACTAGGGGGCATTGAACACACTTGCCCAGAGCAGTAAAGGGGGCATTTGGGGGGTTATGTGCCTTGCTCAAGGGCACTTCAGTCATGTCTTGTCTGTTGCGGGAATGGAACCTTGGACCTTCCGGTCACAAGACTGGTTCCCTACTCACAAGGCCATAGCTGCCCCACTGCCCACTGTTGCCACAATGGTACATGCTGTTGGTGCCAAACTGTGACCCTACCATCTGTGTGCCTCAGTACATCCAGATTCATCAGACTAGGCTATGTTCTTCTGGTTTTTTTTTTGGTGAACCCACTGCAGCCTCAGCTCTCTGTTTTTGGCTGACAGAAGTAAACCCTGACATGGTCTATTATTGTAGTCCATCTGCCGCAAAAAGTTTAGGTGTTGTGCATTCTGTTCTGCTGCTTTTCTGTTCACCAAAATTGCACAGTTGCCAAGTACTATAGCTTTTTAAGACTGGTACAGACACCTTTCTCAGAGTAGACCAGTCAGGCTATCAACAAGCTGTTTCTGTCCACAGAACTGCAACTTGCTGGATGTGTTTTTTATTTCTTTTATTTAACTTTCTTGCTCTACTTTGAGTAAACTCTAGAGACTGTTGTTTGTGAAAAGCCCAGGAGATCTGCAGTTACAGACATACTCAAACCAGCCAGTCTGGCACCAACAACCATGCCATGGTTCAGTCAAATAAATCATGTATAAAATATAATAATATAATCATATAAAATATTTTGTATTTATAATTTTAACACCCAGAAAATGTCAGATGTCACATACAATTATTAAACTTTTATATTTTGTCCCCTACTATTTTTCTAAGCTACAAGCTTCTATTTTAATGCCTGTATTAGCATTTGTCTTTAGTTTTTTTTTTTTTTTTTTTAATAATAAAGAGTTTTATGTTTAAATAACCTTTTCCTAGTTTTGTTGTGTAACAGAAAATATCACATATCACATTTCAGTAACATTCATGCAGAAAGACAGTGTGTTTGCCATTACTACTACAGCACTTGCTGTCAATCTACTGCACAAAGCACCAACAGTAAACCAAGTAGCCTGCCTCCATAGACACGCAGAATAAAACTGTCTGAAATATGTCTAACCATGATGGTCAGAAATAAGTTAAATTCACATTTTATTAATGCAATAAATATCTCGATCAATTTAATTTGTTCAGCATGGAACAAGCTTTTAAATCCAAGAGAATCTCTTGTATGTCCAAGATTATATCTTAAATAAAAAATAAAAATGCCAAGCCAGATTGACAGCAGGGACCTGATTGGATATGCAAGAGATTGTTTACATTGTTGTGTCAAAACAATTCATGTCACTTAAGATTTTTTTAATTAAAAATGTGAAGATCTGAGAATGGAGGACAGGTCTGGTTCTCAACAGAGTTGGAGGAGCCGTGAATAAGTAGAACAGAGCTGAGGGCGAGTAGAGAGGGGTGAAGTGTGCATGCAGGAAAGCATCCATGCATAAGTCTAGTTCTGTTTGATGATCACTGAGAGGAGGTGTGAACTTATGCTCCCACTCACCAGGGCGAACATTCTTCTTGAATCAAGTTGCTTTTTATCAGGATGTCGAGAACAGAGTAGGTTTAATAACACAGGCACAAATAATATAGTTAATGTAGTCTAGCTTTCTTCTGACTAAGATGATATATAGAGAGAATCTTAATTGGGTTTGCACTACCTAAGTGAGTTATATGGGGTATTAAATAACACCTCAAATCCTGTGTAGTGCTTTATACAGAGCTGCTGACATGATATTTAACAATGTGTAGCTATTAATTTTTATATTGAGGTCACATAATTAGTAGCTTGTGCTCACCAAATGCCAAAGTCATAACCATTAATTGTATAACTAGAGAAACATCACATTTAACACTTGCCCTTTAGTTAATGAATTGGTGGGAAATGGTGAAGGCTGTCTAAAACATATTAAATATATTAATCTGTAACCTCGTGAACCTTACCTCATGGTCAAGGGGTGTTAACCCACTGTATTCCTATGTTCCCCTATTTTAAAAAAACCCACCATGTTATCTTACCAGTGCTCTAACACCACATATTCACATATGGCCTTTATACATCAATATATGTCAAAGTTCACTGAAGCTGTTCTAGCAGTTTATTAAGGCTCATCACCAAAGGTACTTTTGGTTGTTTTTTCTTAAATTTACTTTATTTAATTTAGGAAAACTAGAAGCTCCCAGCTTACCTCGACATGTGGCATGCATTGGTGGAAACCAACTATTTCTGATACTAACTTTTCAGACCGTGTTGTATAGAGTTGCCTGGGAATCTGTGAACATAATCATATGCTGCCATGATTACAAATGTAGGGTAAAGTAAATATCAGACATCCTACAAAGTAATTGTACTTGCTAAAGAAACATAAAAATATGTCTAGACGTTTGTAGATGTAGGACACATATCTTAATGGAAGCAAAAATGCATTACATGCACTTTAAATGTGACGTGGCACTTAATGTTATGACAGAATTATTGGTTTGTTCGTTTTAACATATACATTCATTAAGAGAAATGATTTTAAATCTGCAAAATAACTTTAAACATGGAATAATATCCTGCCTTATATCTGATAGTGATCATGATGCATTCAAATTTAATGGTAAGGATACATTGGATTATAATAACACCTGTCTCTACATCAGCATATCTCATAAGCTCACATTAAATATCAGTTAGGAAAGCTTACTTACTGTGTTGGAATAAAACTGTGCAACAATATATTCTGTTTAAGAATTTTATCCTGCCTCTACATGTGTTCTAGAGGTTTGTCTAAGCTTACATTTTGGCTGAACATTAATATTTATCTTCAGCCTGTTTGTATATAAGACATTGCTGTTCTTAAATGAATTTCTTGTACAATACATTCATTATAATTTATCTATATCATATAATAACGATCCTGGTTATAATATATTACCTGCCATAGAAATTGTATGGTGTTAACACCAACATTACACCATGTTTTTAACCCAAGTTAATTAGTACAGAGTTTAATATAAAAATGCAGTTATTAGTGCAACTCGTAGGAAAAGTTAGAAACCTTTTGAGTTTTGGACTTTACCTCAATGCTGAGCTGCATGTTTTCCAATGAGTAAAATGAGCTATGGTCAGAGGGTTGAGATGAGCCAGAGCCAGTGATTGTGGGATAGCTGATGCTGGACACATGAGTCAAAACACCATCATCATTCTCAAAGACTGGATTAATTCTCATAATTCCCTCCATAGACAGGTGAGAGTATGAATGGCTGTAACACACATTAGAAGAGATTTAACACCAATATAAAAGAACAGGGACAGGCCAAAACATAGATAAATAATAAAAATGTAAATAATGATAGACAGACAGATGTATTGGTCTTACACTAATGTCACTGTCTTTCTGGTCCGTATACATTTTCTGTTAACAAACACCAACAGGCCTATCACAGCACACACCAGTGTCAGGCTTCCCGTCAGACAAAGTACTAATATGAATGGATTGACTGGTAAAGACACCAGCTCACTGCAGTGCTCTCCATCATAGTACCAATATTTACCTGCAGGACATCTAGAAACAGTATTAGTGTAAGAGTAACAGTACAACGACATGCATCATTCAGTAATCAGATTTCTTTCTTTCTTTTTTTTAGTAATGTCACTACTGCTATTGATTGAATGCGGGGAACAATAAAATGTACTCAGGTAAAAGTACTTTTACTAACTAATCTAATGACTTTTTTAAAAAACATTTTTAACCTTTGGGATGATTTTGTAACATGCACAGTGCATAATTTTTTATGATATTCAGCTATTTCATGCATTGTTCTTGATTTGTTCAGGCACCCTTGATTGAGATTTAGAGATTTTTTTTTCTTAAACATTACAATAAATAACTTATTTCCTTTAGTCATATAGTAAAAGGAAGATATTATTTGTAAGAAGCATTTGCAGAACCTTGAGAATTTTGAGTTACCTGCAGCTGGCTCCATGTCCTGGTATGTTCTCACATAGACCCCCATTGAGACAGTAGTTGGGTTGGATGATGCAGATGCTCTGACAGGGCAGACCATCCACTGTGCTGTAGCCAGCATCACACAGACACTCAGCTTCAGTAGTCAGTGTGTTCACCTCACAGTGAGAAAACTCATTACATTTAATGTACTTGCATGGATCACCAAGATCAGCTGGAGAGAAAGAAGAGGGTGGATCTTTGAATTACCAATAAACCTTACATGGCTAAAGGCATCAGATCAAAAGCAGAGATTTGCCAACTCCTTACCTGACTGGGTGTCAGTTTCACTATCCATTCTCTTTGAGGCAACATTAATAAAATTATCAGAAGTGTAATGCACAGCCTTGGTGATATTATCCATCACTGGTCTGACTAAATTCATCTTGTTGTTTACTATTAGACTGCCATTTCTGTAGCTGAGGATGTGTAGCTCATTAAATCCATTCAGATTGGGTTGAAGAAACTGGAGCAACTAAAGAAATAAAGGTATCAAATCAGTCAGTGGCATCACTGATCAATTGTATATACACTCAAATACATACAGTCTATCATTTACTCATTAAAGTTCATCAGTAGAGATAAAGTGTAATTTATTTTTGTCAGTTGGTACAAAACCCTAAGCAAATACTGAAGGTGTTTGCATTTGATTAGTGCTTCTGTGTCATTCTGTCTACAGTTCCCCTGTGTGAAAATGAGGTGTTGGGAAGAAGATGGATATAAACCAGTGCAAACTAATTTGCATTCTTGCCTAAAAAGAGCTAGAGACTAATTTTATCTATTGTATGTTTGAGATGTTTTGTTCCTCTAAAAGAAATGTTTGTATGTATATTTTAGGTAGGGTTTTTTTTTATCTATCTATCTATCTGTCTGTCTGTCTGTCTGTCTGTCTGTCTGTCTGTCTGTCTGTCTGTCTGTCTGTCTGTCTGTCTGTCTGCCCATTATGGGTGAGCTTTGTCTCTGCTGCCTCTCCTTTGCTGGCTTTCACAGGTAACTGTAACCGGTAGCTCTACAGGTAGGTATTGCACTTACACACACTCACTTACACTGTCTCTGTTGATGAGCAACCCCATTGCCTTATCACACTTACGTCAATGTCTATTCAATTTTCCTATGGCAGTTATGACTTTTAGGAAGGTAAGTGAGAAACCTATTTTTATCCACATGTTATTTTACCCATACTCTGACACAGACAGATAACTTCATCATTAACTACATTGTGCAGCATAGGAAAGTCCCGGTAGGTGACTAACTGGCAGGATTCATTATACTGTTTTTTTTTTATGAACTTGATTAGATGCTTTATACTGAAATGTAGGAGCCAGTTCTATAGTATTACATAGAGTCATGTGCAAGCTGAGAGAAAAAGGGACCTTCATGATGTGTAATGAGTAAAGCATTACAAGCAGTAAAATGTAAAGCACTTAATTGACTACTGAGTATTGTATTCAAATGTTGTATTTACTGTCTTTGCAAAGGACATTTTGTACATTTTATATTAGGTACTATATGTCTCATTTCCACCAGCATTCTGGCTTCAAGTACTTTGAATCTGCACTAGCTTCAGATATTCCAAGTAAATCACTAGGCACTTTTGTAAGAGTGTATGGTAAATGCCATAAATGTAAATATAAAGTTTTTATTTTCTTGGAAATGTAATAAGAGTACAAGTAGGCAATTTCAAATAATAAGCAAGTAAATTATAAATGTCCCAGAATAAATTACAGTAACTAAGTATGATTAAATACAAGTGTTTTCCACCCCTGCCTGCACTATGATTTGTAGTAATGTTAGTGATCCACAGTTATGGGAATAGACATTGGTTGGTACAAAGAAAAGAGAAGAAAGCAAGAGAGAAGTAAGAAATCAAGTGAAAAAATACAATAGTCATCAGATTGGTGTCTGTATTCCCTGTCACGTCAGCTAATGATTATAACCTATAGATAATAAGTAATAATACTGTGAAAAAAGACCATACCTTACAAATCAGCTTCATGAGTTATAACTATTTCGCCTTTCTAGATCAGTCTTAAGGCAAAGAGTCATGCAGCACAGGAGTCTTCCCATACCGAGCACCTATGCTTCACAGCCTGCCTAGATTATATGTTTTTTTCAGCCATTGATACATTTGGGGGTATATTTTAGAATACCACACTATTGCATTATATTTAGATTTTCATCTCATATAGTCGTCCCACTTATTAGTATACAAAACCCTATACAGTGCCACTGCTTTAACCCGATAAACTAGAAACGTTGTGCTATTTTGTCATATTGCAGATATAATACTGGCTGTCAGAAAAGATCACTTCAGCCTATGTACATGATGCATTTTGGTCTGTCTCGATTTTGTGTCGTGATGAATGGTGCGACCATCCAGGGAATATTCTGCACTCTGCAGGGCATAATAATGCACTCTGGAGGGCATGACAGGGCACCATGCACAAACACATTCACACACTCATTCATGCCTTGGGGTACTGTTAGTATAGTCACTCCATCTCCTGGCACAGATCTGGAAAATCAGAGGAAAACCAGAGAAACCCACAAACACACAGGGAGTATATATATAAAACTCTGACAAAACTCCCTTGAGCTACACCACCATGCTGCTGGTATGTGAGTGTAATACACACCCTAATCATTATCCAGGCTTGTTCACTGTAATTAATCTTATGGTTCACTAGTCAGTGTATTTATGCATAATTGTGTCCTTTGGTTACTTGAGTTTCCTAGACTACGTCTGGTTTTTGCTGGATAACTCCTACCTGCATGAATAAAAAAGTGCCTGGACAGCAACTCTACATACAGGTGCTGGTCATAAAATTAGAATACCATGAAAAAGTTGATTTCCATTTTAAAAAGTGAAACTTGTATATTATACTCATTCATTACACACAGACTGATATCTTTCAAGTGTTTATTTTTTTAATTTGATGATTATAACTGACAACTAATGAAAACCCCAAATTCAGTATCTCAGAAAATTAGAATATTACTTTTATTTTACCAATAAAAAATATTTTTAGAAATGCTGACCAACTGAAAAGTATGAACATGAAAAGTATGAGGATGTACAGCACTCAATACTTAGTTGGGGCTCCTTTTGCCTGAATTACTGCAGCAATGTGGCATGGCATGGATTCGATCAGTCTGTGGCACTGCTCAGGTGTTATGATAGCCCAGGTTGCTCTGATAGTGGCCTTCAGCTCTTCTGCATTGTTGGGTCTGGTGTATCGCATTTTCCTCTTCACAATACCCCACAGAATTTCTATGGGGTTAAGGTCAGGCGAGTTTGCTGGCCAATTAAAAACATGGACACCATGGTCCTTAAACCAGGTACTGTAGCTTTGGCACTGTGTCCAGGCACCAAGTCTTGTTGGAAAATGAAATCTGCATTTCCATAAAGTTGGTCAGCAGCAGGAAGCATGAAGTGCTCTAAAACTTCCTGGTAGATGTCTGCGTTGACCTTGGACCTCAAAAAACACAGTGGACCGAAACCAGCGGATGACATGGCACCCCAAACCATCACTGACTGTGGAAACTTTACACTGGCCCCACTAATTTTATGACCAGCACCTGTATGCATAAATTATGAATTATAATTACAAGTCCCTTTTCCATAGCAATGTGTAGATTCATTTTTGTTAATTACATTCATGACATTAAATCCAGAAAATTCTCAGTGTGAGATTAACTGAGAAGTTTAAGCCAAGTTTAGGCGGGCAACACAGACATATAAAAACAGACACCGCATTGGCTGTTTGACGCGATACATGAATGCTTTTGCCATATTGATTTAGGTAAAACTGGCCAATAAACATTATACAAGTCAACAGGGAGCTGCAGTTCTTCTGGATTCGATCTGTTTATGATCAATGTGTATTACAAAAAAGTTTTTTTGTCTACAATTAGTTAAAATCTTGAAAGCTGGACTATAATCACTGCTTGAGGATCAGCAAACGAGTGTGTATCAACATTAGGCTCACATAAATACTTAAAAGTAATGAATTGCCATAAGGAATTGTAAATAATTGCCATAAGGAATTGTAAAGAAGCATGGACTTGGCCATTTTCCTTGGTTCACACTTGTGGGACATCTTTATATAATAAAATTTAACATACCTGAAATGTACAGAAATGTACAGTTTTTTATATTGTGGAAATTCTTTCATTCAGGTGTCAAAATGGTATGTATGGCACTGTGTGCATATTTTCAAGTATGCTAGAGGTAACTCATTTATTCAATGACCCTACTCTGACACTGATTTATACCCCCAAGTAGCACCCAGTAATTTTTAGCACATACTATTGTACCTATGCCCTAGTAAAAAAGAAATACCCTACTAAACAGAGATGTAGCGGGAATAAAAAACATTACTATTTAGAATTCTTATTCTATTAGTATTTCTTATTCCATTAGTATTCCTACAATTCCAATGATTCCAATGTTTCCACCATGTAAGTAATTCAGTTCATGTAAGTTTATACACACGCCTTTCTTGAGGCTCTCTAGCAGCTATTATTACCTAACTACTGTTGTAGTGTTTTTTATCCAGAAATACATGTACTTATAATTACTTACAGACTAGTCTTGTTCTATTTAATATAGCATGCACTTTAATGTATGATTCAGCGACCAATGCAGCATCTACATATAAATGTTGATTTATAAATTATATGAGAAAACACTGTATTTATTAGATTTTAGATTTTAGATGAAATAAAACAGCAAAGTGCACAGGCATAGCTTGAGTGCAATATAGAGACACACCACTAAAAACTGTATAACAAATCGTAATGGAGGTTAGTGCAAGGACAATATTTTACATTAGGTGTGTATGGTTTTTAGTTCAAATAGGGCATCTTTTATTAATAGTAAGAAATCAACAATTCAGTCAGTTCAACAAAGGTTAGGTTACTGATAATAGTTAGTATATGAGATGAAAAGACTTAAAGTTTACTGATACCGGTATTGAGGCTAATATCTGCTGTTCCTGCTTGGGTTGTTTACTGGATTCTGAAGATTGTCTCTAAAATTATATAAAATATGAATGTAATATTTGCAAACATTTGTGACCCGTTCATTTAATCCATATATTTACTCTATGTAATAATCGACTAGTTCTGCAATAAAACCATTACTAGCTTGTGTGTTTCTGGATAAATAGGGATAGATATAGGAAACACCCTATAGGGACAAGCTGAAGGACTGGCCTTTGATATGAAATTCTCAATTATAATTCATCAGGTGTCATTAAATTAAAGTATAAAAATTACAAAAAAAATCCTGAAAAACCTTAAAAAACAAAGAAAATATTTAAGAACAATATCATTTTGCAACTATAATCTTTTAATGCCTATAGACCAAATAAATGGCCATTGTGCAAACAAAAAAAATGTGAGACTACTTACTAGTTCAAGGAATGTGTTCTCCAGGGATTTATATCCAGATGAGTTCCTATCTATGATATCCTCTGAAAAGATTGTGTTGCTAATATGTACACTGAAGAACACCCCAACACCTTTGTCTAGAGAGGGTAGTGGGGATTGTGGACTATTTGTATAAGATGGCAAGCTGTTAATAAAGTCCTGATAATCACGTGCTTTAGTCTCAGGCGTGGACTGTTTTTGGATAAACTGTCTTTCTTTCTCAATGAAGTTTCCAGGAAGGGCTGAGGGCAAAGATGGCAAATCTACAGAAGATACAGTCTGATGAATTGAGGTGGGCTGCATATTCTGGATAGTACCTTCAGTCCTTGGTAGTAAAGAGTACCTCATTAACTCTGTGGGGTCATTTGTGCTAGGTACCTCTGAGCTCCTTGTAACGCTGCTGGGTTCCATGGCCCCAGTTGTAGTGCCTGCTCTGTCCTCCGCTTTAGACACCTCAGTTTTAATAACTAATATTTCTTCTTTAAACGGAGCTTTTGATACATCAACAAAACTCTCTGAATACTGATTTGAAGTAGATGCTCTTAAAGCTTTAATGGAGTTCAAATCCAGTGAGCTGGGCATGGCAGCAATTTCATTTCCAAGAGCCTGTTCCACTTCAGACACCTTTGATGGGGAATCCAAAGTAGTTTTCCTCTTATGGTCTTCAAAACAAAACAACATTATAAGAAAATGGCTCTCAACATACAGCAGATTGTGTAGTGTAAAAATCTAAGTAATCCTTTTTTCATTTTGCAGTTATTAAAAACAGTCTAATCTGCTTGATGCTATAGGAGTTTATAAATTGTCATGCTGTTTCATTTTAGATATAAATAGGGCATTACCTATAGTGTCAGGGATTAGATTTAGTTCCTCAGCTTCATTTGGACTGGGGCCACCACTTGATTCAGGTGGAGATGACTCTGTAATGATCACCAATGTAGTTGCAATGGGCAAATGATTAGATGTTTCCTGTGTAGGAAATGTGCTCCCGATTGCCTCCTCATCCCTCCCCTGAGTTCCATTAGGAGCTGCTTCGTCCTCTGAGTTGTTAATTGTCTCAGTATTCTCCTTGGAGATGGCCACTGCTTCTTGCATATTAAGAACCCCAGGTAGATGTCTTGGTTGGTCTGTTGGTAGGTATCTTAAATGATTTTGTGTAGTTGATTCAAAGTTGAGAGAATGAATACTCAAAGGCAGGGATGTATCTTCCCTTAGGGCCTTTAATACCATGTCCTGCAGGACTATCTCTGTGCCAGATTCTCCAGCTGTCCCAGAGGGTCCTATTTTTGTAGAGTCTACTTCAGTCTCAAACACTACTGCATAGTGCACTGCAACACTTCCAGGGCTGCTCGTTCTTATAAGGAGAATGAATGAATTAATTTATTTATTCACATTTAGCACAATTTCTACAAAACATCAAAAATTCCTAAGAAAATATAGTGTGAAAAATGTTTTATTCTATAGAGGGATGACTATTATGACTGGAGGCAGTTATAAAGGCAAAGAGCAGATAGGTTGCTAGAGTACATTTAATGTAATGACATTTACAAAAAAATATATTTTTGGACTTTTTTTTTATTCTTAGTATCCTAACATACTCCACTTCCAGGAACATCTGCAAAATGTCTTATTGCTTTTTGTATTTGCACTGTACATATACAATAATGGCATTCATGACTATTATTATGCATATATTTCTTTTCCGCACTTAGTTGTGGTTATTACAGAGTTGACGTAGTCCATTATAAGATAAGTAGTTATTAGCTCTGTTAGTCACTTGTATCACAATGTATCCCAGGGCTTTAGAGCACAATTTTCTTTTACTTTACTTTTTAAGAGGAAGGGAAAAGAAAGAGCACTCTTAAGCCAAATACTCACTTAAGTGCAATACTCATGTTAAGTGAAAAGTCATTTATAGATGGTGAATACTCACTGAATACCCAGTTGGCGAATCTCCTTAAACCCAACAAGTTTGCTAAAAATTCGCAGCATCTGCAAAGGTACAAAAAGCATGTCAAGAGTCAGATGCAGAAAAGCAATAACTAACTGTAAGACAATGCTTATATTATATAAGTATTATATAAGTATTATATAGATATAGATACCAGTATTATAAGTGTTTAGATATATTATACCATAACCATAATCTGATCATGGAAGCTTGGCAAAGAATGCTAGATTATATTTATTTTTACAAATCTGTAGTTTGCCAATTCCCTGCAGGTTTTTGGCCTCTTTTCCTTGAGTTCCTTTCCAGCTTGTTTTGGATTAAGCATTACTATGCCCTTGTAGTCACAAGTATAAATCACTTGTGTTAGCGATTAACCCATAAACACTGTAAAATGTGCTTGACAGAAATAAAGCATGCTGAATTATGAGCTCATTAGTGTAAAATAACAGAGATGACTAAGGAAGTTATCTATGAAAAACACAACTCAGTTGTGGCCTAGTGGGGGTAGTCATGGCCTAGTGGTTAGGGAACTGGTATCATGAGTGGAAGGTGGTGGGTTTGATCCCCGGACAGAACAAGACATAACTGGAGTGCCCTTGTGCAAGGCACCTAACCTCCCCAACTGCTCCCTGGGTGCCATGATTGGGGCTGCCCTCCACTCTGGGCAAGTGTGTTCTTCGCCCCCTAGTGTTGACTGGTGTGTGTGTGTGTGTTTCACTGCACTGATGGGTTAAATGCCGAGGTCACATTCCTCTGTGTGCAAGCACAGTAAACAAATAGTTCACTTTCACAACTCATTTTTTGAGACACAACAAATGGTACAAAATACTAAAAGTTTGACCTCACCTGCTCTTGAAGACTGTGGGGGGCATCCTGATATTGAAAGTTGTCATGGTTTCTCTGTAGCTGACTGTGGTCTGGATCCGTCACAGTCACACTGAACTTGATTATGTGCTGCACAGCTGAGACCTTGGTCTTTGGGCAATCGTAAATCAAGCTACAGTTGGTTTAAAAATAAATGATAACCACTTTTAAAGCACAATGATGTAGTTCATACCTTTTCTGAATCCACGGAGAATTTCTCTTTAGGGGTTTCTACACCTGAAATGTTCATTGTTATTAGTTAATTACTTGCCACATATGAAATGTCAAATCATGTTTAATTAATAAGTTAGGCATACATTTCTTGTGTGGTACAGATGTAGTCATGGCACTGAAAAACAAAACAAACAACAACAACAACAACAAAAACATCATTACATTTATGAAGACATTACAGAATTATTATTTCAGGTGTTTTTGTTCCTTTCACTTGGTTCATTTTGACAAGAACAATCTAAAAATGTGGCTTTTCTGGTTCTCTGGTTACAATATATACTCGAAAGTAGAACAGTGGTCTAATTCAACTTGTAAATTACATACAAACTTGATGTTCTAACTAAATACAGTATGGTCTACTACAGTGGTTCTCAACCTTTTGCAAGCTGGGCCCCCCCAAAGCTGGCCCCCCTTCCTCCTGCCCTTGAAATGAAACTGTGTGTTCGATTTATTGTAATATCCTTGAGATGAAGGACATACAGACAACAGGTTGGTAGTCAGGACTTTTTACTGAACATTGAACAGTTCATCGAACATGCCATTAACACACCTACATGTGCCACACACACCCGGATCTCACGCGCTCTTCTTCACTCACTGCGGCCTTAACCTCTCTACCGCCACCAACAGGTCACTTCACAATATGACATTCCCCTCATCCTAGCCTACTCGCGCCCCCCCGGGAGAGTGTCCGCGTCCCACCGGTTGAGAACCACTGGTCTACTACAAGTCTGACTCTTTTGTGCCCAAACATACAAATATTTATCCATGCTTAAGGCAGCTTTAGACATGTTACTTTCATTATTTATTTAAATGTTAATTTAATAAGCACATTTATGTAGAATTGACATATAGCAATGACAATATATAAAATAAACTGTATGTTATTCTTTGATTGCATCTAAATAGATTGAATACTTACTGCTCTTGGTTATCTTGAATGCTGTGGATTATCTGTGGATGACACAAAGACCTGATATAATATACATTATGTTCTTGTTTGACATCAGATATTTTATGTGTTAATACACGTTTGTTATGTACTAGACTATCCTCACCCTGGCCAACATATCAAGGTGTTCCTGGGCACTGCTGAAATTATGGGCCAACTCCTCCACACACAGTGAATCTGTTTGGCAGGCATGTAGCCACTGGTTAAACTCTGTAGTATCAGGTACTCTGTCCAGGAAAATCTGGAAGGCTTCCCATACAGCTTTCTGACAAACTTTTTAATATTAAAAAAACATGGTATGTAATGCCATCATTATAGTCTGTACCATTATTCTAGTAAAATAATAACAACAATGCCATCACTGTTTAAAATAATTAACTGTCGTTTGTTATTTTCCAGCATTTGTTTCTTGTTATAAATATATTTAAAAAAGTCTTAAAGGCAAAAAAGTGACAAGGCTCAACTCAATATACTTTTTTACTCTCTTTGCCTCTCAGCTGCATTTTTGGCCTTGGTTAATGCAGCTTCCTGTCCCAGAAGGCTTCTGATGACAGGCACGCTAAATATGATTTATGAAGGGATGCTCTGTTGAAGACAAATTTAGCCCAAATTTTTGGTTATGTCCCTCTTATAGCTTGTAATATTTGATATCCAACCTCTCAGTTTGTAGTAGGATTTGTGGCTGGCGATGACCTCTGCCATAGTCTCCTGTGGACATGCTTTGACTCCTGTACTGAATAGTGCTGATTTCTTCACTCGAAGCTTATTCAGGATAGATGAATCTCGGACAGCTGACAGATGCCTGGCTGTTTGCGGGGCTTCATAGAAATGTCCATATTTGACATCCTTGTTCCCCCCCTTCATACTAAGGTCTGAAGACAGGAAAGAAGCTTTTTTCAATTCAGTTTAGTTTAAATTTATTTGTATATAGCTTTCAATAACAGTCACGAATCAACTGAATGGAAATCGCAAAATACTGTATATGTAGATCCCTAATGAGCAAGCCAGAGGTGAGGAAATGCTCTTTTCAGATGGAACCAGACTTAAAACTGATCCCATTCTCTTCTGTTGACAACTGATAGTAATATACACTATAATGTCAAATAAAACAGGTGTGTTAAAAGGATGTTGAGTATGATCATCATGGTCTTTATTACTATAGCAACAAATCTATATTAGGTACAAATCTACAGTATCTAGGTAAGTTTTGTTTTTAAGAAGTGATTATCATTAGAGTATGTGGAAACAATCCACAACCGTACAATTTTAAGTATATTCTGTGGGAATTATAGCCAGTGTATAAGTCTGTGTTGGACTGGAACTAGTTGACTGTACGAGTACATTGCCATCAATGTTAACTGATCCTGGTGAGAATCATGTACTTCATAGCAGTAGCATTGACTGATTACTGATCTCGTTAGTTAGCAATAAATATTGATATGCATTTTAAAAAAATTGTGCTAAGAGTATTAAACAGTATAAGTCTACCAATGCGGACAATTTGCGTATACTGTTCTAAAGTGTACCTTTCATTGAATAGTAGATTAACAGTAAAAATATTGTCTTCAAATTAGGTCATAGCTTATTTTCATCTGTAAAACAAAATCCGTTCTTGGCCGCCTTCCACCACTTTTAATGGTGCTATGTTGTTTAGTCATTAATGGAACAGTCCATTCATTCAGAACTAGGTCACTACAGTGTTTCATTATAATAATCAGCCGGCAAACTTTGACTGAGACTGTCTCAAGACATTGAGCCCTGCTGAACAAAAAGCACACACAGATCTAGAAATCTAGTAGCATTGGAGAAAGACCAGGTAAATTAGATTCACTTCATAAGATTACTGAAAAACCTGAGTTGAGTGAACTTTATTTTTATACAAAGACAAAAATTGTGGAAGCCCTCTCCACAAAATCAATACAAAAAAATTCCACTGAGGTTTTTTTTTTTTGCTCTCTAATGGCTGAAACAGCATGTGTGGCATGTGTGTGAACAAGACTGTGGCTTGTATGAGAATGAGATATGAGAATGAGAATAAACATATTTTTGTTAATCAAAATAAATTGGAGTAATGTCAGAGGTTAAGTCTGGCCAATGAACTCATTTCATGTCATTTATTTACTTTATCGTGTAAACAAGATCCGAGTCCTTGTGTCTGCTCATATATTAAAAGCTAAACATGGCTTGAACTTGTATCATTTTTGAATACATTTTTTATACCTTATCAAAATTACAAAACTGAGGTGATTCACTGGTGAACAGTGGTCTGGATGTGAACACAGTCAAGTAGACTGAACTGTATACTTGGACAACATCACCAACCACAAAACCTTCTAGCAGAGCTGGTAAAATGTATGAAAATATTGACTTGGACATAAATAGTTTGAGAAGTGAAAATCAGTGGCTAGACCGGAACCAGCCACAACCGTACAGTTTTTAATGAATCTGGACATGAGCCCAGTGAAGTATTTCAGCACACTGAACTGTGGTCTTAGAAAACAATACAATAACAACCCTCTAGCAGAGGTGGTAAAATGTATGAAAAATATCAGCTGTAGTTCAGCAATGACCAATTCTAGTTTTCTGTAAATGTACCATTATGCATTCTGTACTGATGCCCTGCTTGAGCTTAACCAATCACATACATTTATGTAAATTATGCACATCATTCCAGAAAGTAGCTATAGAACTTGGAACTAGGTCAGAAAAAGGAGAAGCCCATTTTCATCTTTTCTTATATGATTATCATCTGAGAATCAGTATGGGGTTAACGTTTCTATTTCAAATTCAATAATTTTATGCAACTAAAACTAAACAACTTTTAATTAAAATCCTCTGCCATAGCCACATTTATATCTTTAATCCTGGGGAATGTTGTGAGGCTCCATAGTAAAGCTACAAGTCAGAAAATATTAGTGTCTCCCACGGCTACGAAAAATAACCTTTTGTTTTACCTTTTGTTTACTAATGAATGGAATGCACAAAAATAATGGCAGAGCCATGCAAGCGCAAGCAATTAGTTGGAACATTATGTATAAACATTACGTCTGCATCATATTGTACCATTTTGACTTAAAAAATAGCAAAGTTAGGTGCATATATTGTAAATATAAGGCTTTTATTGTATACATTGTATAATGTCTATAGGTGATTGTTGTGTATGTACTGAAAAGTCTTCACCTGAGTTAAAATGCATTTCTCAAAGTTCTGAATATTTATGTTCACCCAGCTTATTATTTAATTATTCACCTTAAAGCACATTATTCAGTAATGCTTATGAATTATTCAATAGTTACAATGAGACTAATAGAAAAGGTATGTAGTTAGCAGATGATTGAATGTCTGGACAGGTCCTGGGGGTCAACTTATTAAATTACCATACCATATGCCATGATTTTCACTATGTGTGAGATGGAGTGTCTGTGAAAGGAGACTAAATCACTGCAAAGATTACAACATAGAGAAATTTTGTAGCTTCCCAAGAACACTAAAGAAAATGGGGGAAATAAAGGTTTAAAAGCCCAGCACTCTTTTTTATAGACTGGGAGCACAGTTCCTAAGCTTCTATTAAAGTTTGAGACAGGGTGCAAATAAGGTAAACACCATTCTGCAAACAGCTTTACACCTTCCTCCTGACTGCTAGCTTACCTCTGATTCTGCTGGCTTGGAGGGTAAACAAGAACAAGGTGAAGAATAGCCCTCTTTTCAGGGCCATCACACAGGTCTCTATTTTCTTTTAGACACAAAACCAGTTATATTAAGAATGAGAAATGTAGTGACTTATCTTAAATCCACTGAGTGCAAAATTAATGTTTCCACAAACACTTTGCTAGGGGTTTTTTTATGGAAGGTGTTGATTGAGGAAAATCTGATCGATGAGTGCAGAGTCCTTGGTGAAAATGTAATCCTTGAGGCCAGCAGCGGTGTATGTCTTGAAGCAGGCTTTGTGCGAATATAGCCATTTGTGTGTTGAAGATTGATAAAAAGAAATGTGAGAAGATTAAAAAATATAGCTTCTGTTCACCACACACTTGTTCCTAATCATGCTGGCTTGCAGAAAGCAAACTATCTTCATCCTATTAGACACCTTCTCAAAGTTGCCATCTTCAACATCTAGGACTTCTTCTAGGACTTGCAGTTCTAACCAGTAAAAGCTCTTCTGCCAGTCTTATTTTGTCCGTCTTCCTTTTTCCAGTACTTGCTCCAAAGCAGCCCATTCAACAAATATTTGCTGCATGCCAAACTCTGCTGGCTGAGAAGAGGAGGTAAGATTTCTGTGTCACGTGACTTTTTTTTTTGCTGGTCTGATGGACATGTTTGTGTGTGTGTGTGTGTGTGTGTGTGTGTGTGTGTACTGTTTTCTTTTTGCTGCTCAGAAATGTATTCCTGATAATGTACAGTATACATTTTACATTTGATGATACAGTCTGCAATGACAATAACACTGCAGAATCACGTCTCTATATGTAAAATGTAGTAACGTCATGGTAAAAATGTAACTAAGCATTTATTTAATAGAGCAGTTTTAACTCATAGTTAAACCATTATTAAAGCAGGGGTGCACAGATCCTATCCTGGAAGGCTAAAGATGTGCACCCCTGTATCTTCTGAATTATCCACTAACTACAGTGAAATACTGGGAAAATCCTATTACGAGAGTGAGAAGTATAAAGTCTGGTCCTTTCTGTAAATTCTAGGAACTGTTAGGGTTATTCTTGTTTATGGTCAAACATAAGCTGATTAGCAGGCAAACTCTTTCCTGTTTATTAGGAGCAACCTGCTGGAACTATCTTTCACCATAGCTGTGATTTTGCTCAGCAAATGAAGGTCAGCATAATGGTGTGCTCACTCTGATGTGCTGCTCAGCATGTAGGTTGCACCACACACACTTTTCTTCCTGTTGTTCCCATTGCTCATCAGTTAGTTTTAATGAATGGAGTTAAAGATAGGGACAAAGAATGAAAACCCATGACAACATTAAGTGCCTTAACTCTTTGCCAAATCCCTCTATCCAGCACAAGATTTCTTGAATTCCACTGCACAGTAGGAGGTTCAGAACCTCCAACCAGAATGGCAAGACTCCCTGTGGGCCTAATTTGCTCATCAAAATGGCAAAGCCTATTAGGGCGTCACTCTAAAATGCATTGTTCATCTTGTCAGCTTTGGTGATTTTTCTTTCTTGCTGTCTGGCACAATTATGAAACAGTCTGTAGCACCTCAAGCTCAGCTTAAGTAGCAGTAGCATTCAAAAGTTATAAACAGGCTTTTCATTGACCTTGAACAGTTTTGCTGCTGTTGAGATTTGATGTTTGATCTCTTCTTCTGTACGGAAATACTGGTCAATCAAAGGGTCGGCTACAACGTTAGGGTGGATCTTTCAATTAAAAAAAAGCTATTGAGAGAAAGAAAGAGAATGAACGAGAATAGTGAATATGCTGATACGGTGAGGAATTCTAATTATAGACCATAAGTGCATGTATATGCATATTTTTGCTAATACCAACTAATACTAATAGACTATATATTGCTAGGGCTACAATGAAAAGCCCGAAAAGGTATAGCATTGATCTGAAATCTATTTTAAAGATTTATGATGGCAGGTACAGACACTCATGGTCACTCAGGTTGAACACAACTGCAGTTGCAGATATTTAATAGATGAATTTATTTATTTATTTAGTTGGTGATCTATCTATCTATTTTTATTTTATTGATTATTTGTATTATTTGAAAAAAAAAACCCTGATGTATTGTAGTCTGCAACATAACTTGTTAGTTATTCAGAATATATTTTTATTCCAGTTATTTTGCATTTATTTTTGCAAATTTGTTTTTTGCAATAAAATTTTTGCAGGGTTTTGAAATTGAAAGTACTCATTGTACTGGGTATTACAAAGGCAACCGCTTATTAAAATCAAACTCAGACCCTTCTTGCTGTGAAGTGACAGTGATGCCCAGTGTGCTACCATACTGCCATTTTTTAAATTAATCTTTAAATAAATCTTATGTATTCTTTAATCAATAGATGCATTAGAAGACATCATTACTAGGTGAGAAGAAAAGAAAAGAAAAGAAAAGTTGAAATCTTTTATTGGATCTCTCCGAACTGATGACTTTGCAGGTTCATGGTTGGGATGTTCTGAAGCACCAGGGGGTGAAGTGAATTACATTACAAAACTTTGCCCTTCTTCCCAGATTTTAAAAGATCTAATCTCTCCATTTCCTTAGTGCATAATGAAAACTGTAAATGACAGTCTTTGTCTCTAAAGAGACACTAATGAGGATAACGTAACAAAATATAATTACATTCTTACCAGATAGAAATCAGTAATTTCCAGACATTGTAATATCTTCTACCAATTAGAGGTTTAGTGTAAGGCTTGTTAAATACTGTTATACGAGTCATAAGAAACAATGTAATTGCAGCACTCTTTAGGGAAACTGCCTTCTACACTATATTCTGATGTACTGTAGATTCTGTAAAACAGTGCTGCTTTTTCAAAACGAGCCACCTACTGTACACCAACAGTGACACACCACAGAATAAAAAAGAAATTGTTGTACTGCTAGTGAAATCTTTAATGGAAAACTGCTTTAAGAGTGCAGTGGGAAAATGGTCACTCTGCCCAACAGAGGCTGTGCTTTCACTGCCCTTAGGAGTGTGTCACAGTCAAGCAGCCTGGTGCTAACACTCACAGCACTGGACAATATGTTAACAGTACAGGGATGCTGTGGCTGAATTCAAGCAAACAGCTTGGACTAAATGATTTTTGCTAATAATATACTTTGACATCTGTATTTAATAAAACCAGGCCTGGTCTAGACTGCTCAGATGCACAGTTGTCTATACTAGAAATGACATCCTAGTTGATGTATGTTAATGTACAAATAATGTATAAATAGTTTTCTCAAAATGATTACAGGTTATTGTAATCATGAAGAACAGGTTAAGATTTTCATCAAGAAGTGTCAGAAGTGTGAGCACTTACTGATTTCTGGGGTAAAACAAATTTGCACGTGTTCATTTTTATATTCATATCTGAACTATTTGTATACTCTACATTATGTTTCCATAGTCTAATCAGGAAAGCTGTATTTTTCTTCTTCTTTTTTTCTTTTATCCTATATGATTTTTATGAAGTCTTTGGGATGAAAGTGTTTGCTAATTAAACTAAAAAGCTTATCTACCAGCATATTAGAAGTCGAACTTGTGAACTGATATATAAGAACATGAGGGCTGTTGTAAGATGGTGGACGTCTGATCCCACCACCAAACTGCCAATGTTGGGCTCTTGAGCAAGGCCCTTAAACTTCAACTGCTCTGTTGTATGAATAACAAATGCAAGTCGCCCTGGATTACGGTATCTGCCAAATGCCGTAAACATGAGTAATATAGTGATAAAAAGCATTAAGAACCAAGTAAAAGTCAAGTAATTGTTTGTTTTCATATATGATTATCTGCAAAAGAATAAAAAAAACTACACATCTTGCAGTCACTTTAAAGCATATGTCTTCTAGTTCTTTTGGCAAAAGCCTTAACAAACTCATCCATATCTGTGCATGTTGTTATTGATTTTTTTCAAGAGCCAAAAGCTACAAATTTCATTTCCTGTCATAGCATAGTATAATGGAAAGGATACAGGACACATTACAGACTCAGCATCATGCTGCTCACTAGTGCACTATTGCTTAAAAATTAGAAAATACTTCTTTACAGACCTGTACATGTTAAAAGGTTCACATTTTCATAAGAGAGTTTCTTTAGTGACATGGATTTTGCCAACAGAATTTCATGTAGCAGAATATTGTTTGAGGCACTAATATAAATGAGAAGCTGAAAGGGGACCAAGGGGAAAATCTAGAAAATGAATTTGTCTAAAGATGACAACAATTTACACTTGTCAGGTCGAAAACTTTTGTTCGAAATGTTTAAAATGCTTAAAGACTGTCTGGAAGTGCTTAAAGAATCTGTGTCAGTCTGAACAAAAGTAGAGGGAAATAAATAATGCTGTATGTAAGATATTTGTTCATGGTTCTCTTTCTTTCAATCAATCAGCAGGAATATTATCAAAATCATCCGATGAACCATCATGTCAGATATCTTTCAGTGATTCCAGAGAAGCGCTTATGGCTTTCCCAGCATGACACTCATGTATAGACTGAGCTTGCAACTGCAAAAAAGAATTTTCTAACCTTAAAAAACTGATGCTTCTTAAACTGTACTAGAAGCCCCACTATCTCTGTGTGAATAGCCCTGTTAGCCACTCTCTCTACAGAAACCTGAGCAAAATGTTCAAGGTACCATCCTGATTCTCAACTTGCCCTTATTTCACATCAAAATAATGACTTGGCCATCTTTTAAGTGAGGGGGTATTATCATTCTGGGCTATATATATCAATGATGGAGGAAAGTGAGTTACTCTTCTGACCACTGTGCAGTGGAATCAACCTCTGTATTAAACCCGTCTGTGCAGTGAAACACACATACACACTAGTTACCACTAGGTGACAGTGAGCACGCATGGCCACAGCAGTGGACATCCCCTAATCCACACCACCCATAGAGCATTTGGGGCTTAGGTGCCTTGCTCAAGGGCACTTCAATCGAGTCTTGTCTGTTGTGGGGCTCGAACTTGGGACCTGGTTTAAAGCTGGTTCCTTTTAGGGGAATCCTACAGCTGCCCCTAAAATTGAGTATCAAGTTGTTTTTTTAACAATGCTTGCACCACCCTTCAAGCCCAATTATGACTGATGGCTTATAACATTGGCTGATTATAGTATCAGAACTGTAACCTTTGGTGGATAGTTGTCTGATTATTTCTGTCATATGTTTCACATCCATCTGAATCAAGTTCAGCAAACCAATTGAATGTTTTTCAGCAACAGAGTTGCACACAAACTGTACAATACTGACAGCTTCTCGACATCACATCTGTCTCGTGTCCACTCACTTTTGTGTTATCTGCATCTTCATATTTTCTTTTCATTTCATACAATACTAGAATGACAAGACTGCCAATGATTTCGATCTGTATGATTTTTTAATACGTACTTTGTGTTTTGAAGAACACTTTTTGAGCAAAAATTTCAAAAGTTTGAAATTCTAGGACAATATATACTCAAATAACTTAAAGTCCAGCAGAGATGTCATTACTTGTGTGCGATTGGGTTCCACATTGGGTTCTTTAGTGCTTCCACAAACAGCAAGGTCATTCACACAGAGAAACTGCACTATGTCCCCTATGCTTATAATGTATTGAATTTTTTCTACCTGTGTTTGTCCTAATAAGTAAAATAAAATAGGGATCCACTCTGTGTCATGTTTAAATGCCAGTGACAAACTGCATGCTTTTGGTGTCTCCTTATCTTTTCCAGTGTGGCTTTCCAATAAGTATATCCTGTCTTGCTGAGGAAGCATCTCTGTTGCACCAGCAAACTGATGACAGGAGAAGCAAAAGCATGTATCTGGTTTAGCTAGTATTGGTTGGGATGGTGCACTATTATTCAAATCACTTAGATGATTTTCAGCAGATTTTCAGGAACTACACCACTGACTGCACTACAAAATATAACAAATTTATTTTTGTTTGAACTGCTCACTTGATCTGAATGTGCTGGTCCTAAATCCATTGAGTTCTAGCTGACAGCAGCTGTAACTGAATTGCAGGTAGCACGCTTTGATTTGGCAAACAAAAAAATTTTGCATGGTGTTTATGGTTGTGCATGGACGAATGCAATCACACGTTACTTCCCAGTCGTATGAACAACCGTGCCCTCTTTGGAATAAAAACAAATACCATGAAATTACCAGTGGCAGATTAGTAAAAAGAGGAACACCATACCTAAAGGTTTGTGCATTGCATTTTGAACATACCATACAGCAATAAAAAAAAAATGTATATATATATATATATCAGGCCACTCACAGAGAGGAGGAAAACGGTAAAATTATTATTAACCTATTAAGCTTGTTAATATTAGTGATGTAGCTAAGTACTTTACAGTAATATCACATTGGACAGACTGCCAAAACAACAAAATAAAGTTCGTCAATGACATGATAGATACTGATAGATATTGGAAAAATGTTTCCTGGTGATTCAATAATGTCAGGATATGACACCTCAGGGCACAGAGGTTTATCAGTTTTCTCTATATAATTTTGACAACAATTGTTTGCCTCATTTTGGCTCCTAATACCTAAAAAAATCAGTAAGGTATTTTTATTGTATGATTTTATGGCAAGCAACTGAGCAAAATACCCTAATGCATTGCAGTCATCCATGACCACTTTAAATGCAGTCTTGTACAGAATCAGAATATGTGGCAACCTAAACCACTACCAGCAAACATATTAATCCAACACACCACTACACCGAACTACAGCATCAGTAAGATACAATATAACAAGAATAAGCTTAAATAAAAATGAGCTGATATGCCTCATCCAGTGTCACAAAATTCTCAGCAGATTAATATATATCATTTAAGGCATGTTGAGGCAGTTTAACACAGTAATAAGTAATGCTGTCAGTCTGACAAATGTTGTGGTGTGATGCTTGCTTAGGTGTGATTTGATTGATGTTTTATGTTGTTGGATAGCTATAGCAAAATGAGTATGCATTATCCATAATATCTGTGATAGATCTGTTCTGCACTGACCCTTATATAATCACCTCCAGGTAAGGTGCGTAAGTACACTTTATATATTTGAATGAATTAATGCAACCAAAAGACATTAATTAATTTGTGATTATTTCAATACTAATATACAGTTTAGGCCAAATGTCAGTTGTATCTTGTTGCATCAAAGTATGTTTATTTCCATATGAAATATTAAATGATGGATAAACTTATTTGAGATTTTATTTACTATATCAGTTTTAGTTGAACCTTGCAGACCAAAGTTTGTTCATCCCTTGCTTTTTTACTATACACAGTGTCTGGCTGCTTTCAAGATTTAATATTTGCATATAATTGGTTGTACCCATGCTCCTGGTACCTTGAGTTATTTTTTTTTTAAATTGCTCCTAATGAGGAACTGGGCTTGTGGAGGTTCACAATTATTTTCTGAGGTCTTGGCTGAGTTGCTTTGATTTTGCCATGCTATCAAAAGGCAAAAAGCCACCTTGTCTAAAAGGTAGGCCCTTGGACACAATCTTATTCCAGGTTGCCTTTTAATTATGACATCTTCCAGATTGTGAAAAGAAACAGGGAACTTAGTGTGCAAACATTTTGATCCATACAACCCACTAGAATAATAACATAGTGAAATCGCACTGAAAGACAAGTTTACATAGACTTAACATTATGCTACCAATACTTAACAATATAAGATCCTATAAGTTGACCGGTTGTCTTTAAATAGCTTGGAAAATTTTGACAACGACATCATAGTGTTAGAAACTTCTGATAGGCTAATTGACATTGTTTGAGTTAATTGTAGGTGTACCTGTGCTAGTAGTTTTAAAAGCTACCACCATGGCCTACTTATCTCTTTGCTTAACATCATGGGAAAATAATAATTAAAAAAATGTCAAGACTTCAGAAAAAGGATTGTAGACCTCCACAGGTCTCGTACATTCAATTTCCAAATGCCTGAAGGTATCACACTGTTTAAGCAATAATATGCCAGTTTAAACAAAAGTATTTATAACAGCATCAACATGACCTGAAGTTAAAGCTTGGGGGCAAATGTATATTCTAAATGTACAATGACAAGTATAGTTCCAAAGTTGTGTCAAAATGGCTTAAGGACAACAAAGTGAAATAGAAAGGTCATCACTAATTCAATTTCAATTCAATTCAATTTTATTTGTATAGCGCTTTTACCAATGAACATTGTCTCAAAGCAGCTTTACAGAAAATAA
>JAOVVF010000002.1:10257061-10272432 GCA_028565595.1 Duopalatinus emarginatus | reverse complement strand
TTCCCATAAGTAAAACATACAGGTGCTGTATAATTAATAAAAAGAAATTAAAAAATCTCTAAACACCTGAAGGCTTTTTGTTGTTAATTTTATTCGCTTGCTGTGTTTTACACTTGTGACATTTGAGTGGGATGTTTGATGAGAGCTGTTTATGTACATTTGCTAAATCCCTACGAGTTGGCCTTGAGTCTAACAGCCTGTCACACAGCGCTCATTCTCGAAATGCTGTGTTGAGAGTCACAGAGCAGCAGTACTGCATGGAGAATGAAACAAGATAGCAGGCTCTGTTCTGATAACAGGTGATTAGCGCCAGAGGTGCTGAAAAAGAACCTATCTGGAACAACAGAAGGTGACAGACAAGTGGAACGAATCAGTGTCACTAACAGCACCTACAGCATGAAAGAGTAGCATGATATTAAAGATGAAAAACAGTCAGAACACCAGAGGTGGAGTGTAATTGGACGTTTTGTGCTATAGTGTTTATTGTTGGCTTAGAATATATTTTAAGTGAAAGTATATTTCTCTTTCTGTCAGTACGGTCACACACAAGCATCTGTGTCCATAATCAAATGTGTGTCAAGGTTAGAGTGTAATGCTGCTTCCTAATATGCTTACTGATGTGTTTTTTATTAAAAGAGTTGCAGTTGATTTTACATTAGACTTGACTTTGAAGTACACTTGATTGCCAGCCAAATTTAGGTCGATTGATGTTGTCTATTATTAATGTATGTACAATATATGTGCCACTTACACTATGTTGCATTTACACCCTAAATAAGAAAACAGGTCATCGTAAATCACCATACACACCATACATTACACTCATACATTTGTTCATCTGTTGACACATGGGAATTTGACAACATGGGATGTGGAAGGAAACTGGAAAACATTAGGAAACCATGGGGAGAAAATAGCATAGTATGCATCACATTATAGTCCCGTTTATTTTAAGATTACAGTAAACCAAATATTAGATTATTAAAGTTACTTATAGAGAGATATTTTACATTTTAAGTGTTCAATAAGTGTTCAATATTTTCAAGTTTTTTTTAAAATAATTGTTTAAATTTACAAAATCGAAGACTATTTGAGCTTGGAATACGTAGTCTAGAACTAGGTCTCAATTTTAGGTTTGGTTTATGTATCTGAATATATTCATCTCAAGATTAAGGATACAACCAGGACTCAAGACTCAAGCTCAGGATTCAACCAGGAACCCTGGGCATAAGACATTTATTCACATGAATTATTTCACCTTTGGCTGTTTTTTTTTTTTTTTACTGGACACATACAGTGTATATCTGTGGATATTTAGCTTAGAAAATTGTGGTACCATGTAATTGAGGTGCAAAGATGATACTCCAATAATGACAGTAAAAACAGCACACAGAGTTAAAAAATGGTGCATGGAGGAAAATCTTGATGGTTCACTTAACAGGACAGGTTATGTGTAGTTATAGCTGCTTCAAGACATGTGAAGCAAGAGATCTTTTGAACTCATGCGGCTTCATAAATGAAAAAAAAAATACTTTTCACATGCATGAGCTCACCTATGACTGGATAATGTAACTCTTATTAATAGGGCTACAAAATGAACAAAAATTCAAGCTCTGCTTTTCTTTCAAAAAACCTGGGCACTCGCCAATCAGTGTATACAGAGCTGTTAAGTGACATAAGATTTCAAGACTTAATTCATCAAAATACCAAGAAGCACCTAAAACTTAATATATCTTAATATAAGACCCTGGTTTTCTCCTTTTCATCTTTGTAGAATGTAAGATATAATACCATAGATAGATTACATGAAATCACACTTAATTTATCAAGTGGACTACAGTCAAATGGCATTTCACTGCAGGTTGTACCGTGTACGACTATGTATGTGACAAATAAAACTTTAAATCTTTGAATCTGTGAAGTGGAATTTTTGTATATGTCTTGTTAGTGAAAAATACATATTGTGTATAGAGCTGCAAGAATCACATAAACATGGCCATTAAACTGATGAAACCCCTGAGGTAAAAAGACCAGACATGGCCGGCCATTTAAATTGTAAACGTGTGGCTTGTTTTCTAAAGTGTGGAAGATCAAAAAGGAGAAATTGCAAAATGCTAAATATGAGAGCTCCAAAACCTCTTTGGCAAACACATATTTCTGGCATGCAGGACATTGACAGAGGGATGGCCTTGATGGAGAAGCTACAGATTTAGTTAAAAAGTCTGTGCAGTTGGCACAAATATCCTATGAATGATTGTAACCACTGCACATTGTAATGTTTTTTTTTTTTTAAGATTCATTATTGCAAGTTAAAATCCTATTCCAGGGACAGAAGTATCTTGTCAGAAGAAATTTCTGAAACTAAGTTATGCAGAAGAAATTGTAGAAAACAACCCACAAGCTATGATAAAATAAATTGCCAATGAGCACAGAAATACACCCGATTATACATTCATATCAGGTATGCAGATATTGTGAGGAACAAATTCATATAATTGAAATATTTTACTGACAGGTTGTGCTTGGATGATATCACCTTCCAGCAACATTTGCGAAAATATATGTGAAGTGTTTTATTGGAACTAATGCAGCATTCAATAAATAAGTATGCTAAAGGAAGCATATCCAAATAGCAATATTTCAACTCCTGGATTTTAGTGGAGTCCAAAGCAAGGTAGAATATAATTAACCTATATTTTAGATCTAAGACTTCACATGCCTTTGTGCAATTTCAATGTTGATTTTTAAGCTGTCACTGCTATGCACCATTAATAAAGGTGCCGCTGTGCTTATTCTTTCAAGGCCTTTTAGTTTATTGTTTGCAAGGTGAATAAAGATAATAAGTGTGTCTGTGCATGTGCTACTCAAACAAAACCAGATGGAAAATCGTGTGGCCAAAGTGTTTATGCTGGATAATTATATAATTGGAGCACTTTATTGACATGATTAACATGAAGACAGCAGCAGTTATACTAGAGATATACAGTGATGAACTGTACTGAGTGATGAAGTGTTTAAAAATGACATCTAACATTGACTGTCAGGCATGACTCTAATGGCTATCCTAGGAAAATGATGACAATTATACAATCATACTGGTAATGTCATCACATCCTTTCACAGGTCAAAGGTCAAAACTCTTAAAGAACCTCCCTATTTCCATAATAAACACATCAATACCTTCAGCGTTTTGGGAAATCTATAATATTTGTGGGAAAAATAGAAGTCATCACCCCTGTTTAATGGCTCAGCCTCTTGACTGTTGCTCTCCCATAGTTCTCTCATAGCAGGAAACATAATAGAGCTCTTTAGATCTGTGTGTGATACTGAAAGTAGATGTGCTTGATTTATTGCAGTGCACTGAGCTTACTTGCCCTATATATAACAGCATGAGCCTGAAATGTGAGCTTTGTAACCCTTTTTTCAACCCCCATTAGAAAAAAAAGCTTTAAGGAATGGCTTAAATATCGCCTATTACACTGAGGATTTTTGGTCGATTTCCATTTGTGTTTGGCAGGCCTGCAACTTGACTTAACCTGCCCTGTCACTTGCCAAGTGAGATTTCACAGACAGCCAATAAGTGAATCTATAGGACATACGGCTTCCCATTGGGTTAAGCTCATTTGCTGTAATTTTAATTCAATACACATAGACTCAACTGGATCCAGGTATGAGAAACTGTTTACTGACGGAAAACACTTTACCTGAATTAGGAGTTTTTTTCTTTCACACAAACAGATCTTAAGCATGTGTTAATTGTATAATGAGTATAAAAGGCTGACGAGATGTGTATTTGATCCTGAACATTTAATTTAAGTTTTTTGCCTCTAGATTTTTTTTTATTGAACTCTTCAGCTTTGATGTGTTAATACTGTATTTATGAAGAAGACTAGGAAACAAGGATGGATGGAATGATGGAAGAAAAGGATACATTGTATTATAGCCGCACCGATGATTCAGTGATTTATTTCTGCTCAATATTCATCGGTTGCTTAGCAGCAATGATATAATAGCTTTTTTTTTTTTTTTTTTTTTTTGTACCGTGATTTATAATATTGAATGCAAAATGACCACAATGCACCACTGACACACACACGATACTGCTTCATGCTTTGTTGGCTATTATTTGCGCAGGATGATAAATTACCCGGGCATCATTACGCCTGACTATATGAACGCTGATTTAATTCTGCATTAGAGTTTATTTCACATCAGGACACGCAAAATCGAAAGCTGATGAGTTTTTGGAAAGCTGTTTTAAAGTCATCGTTCGCCATTGTGTATATGATGGGATTGATGAGAGAGTTTAGGTAGCCGAGCCACGTAAAGAAGTCAAATAACTGCTGTTGGGCATGACATGAAGGACACAGGGGCACCAGCAGAGTGTAGATGAAGAACGGCAGCCAGCAGATTATATACGCTCCTAAAATGATGCCTAGTGTTTTCGTGGCTTTCCTTTCTCTGGCCGCAGAAATCCTCTTTTTCTCCAAAAGCGAGTCGGAAACAGTGATTTTCACCTGGCTCTCGCTGATCACCGAGCCTGCGTCGTCCTGGCGCGCCGAGGCCAAAGACGTCGACCCTGGTGAGTTTGAGACCAACTGCGCAGAAGTGAGTCTTTTCCCAAACTTTTTCGGCGACTGTCTTAAGATCCTGCGCCTTGCCTCCACGTAGATCCTCCCGTACAGAGCGATGAGTAACAGCGTGGGGATGTAGAAAGCGCCGAAGGTGGAGTAGATGGTGTAAAAGACGTGATCCGTGTTCACCTCGCAGCTCGTCACTGCTCCAGCTTTCACCTGGCGCCAGAAAAACGGAGGCAGACTGATGGAGATGGCGATCACCCAGGCTGTAGCTACCATGGCCGCAGCGCGGCTGGTCGTGCGCCTTTTCGCGTACTCCACCGCGTCCGTGATAGCCCAGTACCGGTCCAAGGCGATTACGCACAGGTGAAGTATCGACGCTGTGCAACAGGTGATGTCCGACGACAGCCAGATATCGCACACGACTTGACCCAGCGTCCAAGTGCGGCTCACCGTGTAGAGCGCGCTCACAGGCATCACCAGCACGGACACGAGGAGGTCGGTGAGCGCCAAGGACGCGATCAGGAAGTTAGCCGGCGTGTGCAGTTTCCTCGAGCGGGAAATGGTCGCGATCACGAAGGCGTTGGAGAGAGTTGTGGCGAGCGTAATGACACCCAGCACCGAGCCTACAGCCGCCTGGAAAGCCACGGCGGTATTTGACGCATTAGTGGAGACATTCGTGTCCATGTTATAATTTGTTGGAGGTGCGGTGAAGCTCTCCATAGCAGGCAGGAAAGGCGCACGGACTGGTGCTTTCTAGATTTTCTTCTCATATCAGCGCACAGCACTTTAGCATCTTCACAGTTCTTGTGGGATGCGTCCAAGGTCTTAAACCCAATTCGAAAAATACAGTCAGTCCATTAGTTTCAAAGACATACTTCTCTGAATGAAAAAATTATATATATGTATATATGTATCATTCAAGTCCTGAAAATCTGGTAACTGCAAAAACAGACAAGAAAACATCTGGAAAGTCAGGCAAATATGATAGACCAGCATCCATGGTCTGTGTTGTCCTTGATCCACTTAGCAGTCTTTTGCATGAATGAACTGTAATGTGATTTTTCCTGTTCCTGAAGTGTGTGTACTGGTGTCAGTGATAAAACCTCTGTGTGTCTGTGTCCTTCTTGTCTCTGATATAGAACTTAGAGCTGATAATGACTGTAGATCTCAGTGAAAGAGAGAGAGAGAGAGCAGGCACTGCTGGGTCTTAGTGTCCCTACATCCAGTAGTAGTACCTATAAGTGATGCTGATTCTCACTGCAGCATTTTATACCTCTCTGCACTAAAGCACGTATGTATGTATTTATTAGAGACTTTGTGACATATAAAATACTCTTTACAGGTTGTACATAAGTAAAAAAAAAACTCCCACAAAATCACAATGTCACCATGTCCTATTTTATGAAATAAGGCTAATTAGTATTGCAGTGAATCTTTAATTATATATATATGCTGATGATTTAAATCCACATATATAGTATATATTTAATCCTAAAACAATTAACTCTGGAGATAATAAAAAATGGCTCAAGTTTGTTGAACTGACATCTAAAGGATGATTTCATTAAATAAACAAAACAAACAAACAAAACAATACAAAACAAAAACAAACAAACAAAAAAAAAACTAACTAAACTAAACAAACAAACAAACAAAAAACAACAACAACAAAAAATAAATACAAAAAAATAATATTTCACTGCTGTTCCTTCAAATGCTTGTGGCATTTTTTTTTTATTGCTGGAGACTTTACGCAACACTCTAAGGTACACTCTGGGACATGACATAAATTTTACTACTATTTGTTCAGCCATTTGTAGGTTCATGGGCCTGCAAGCCATATGTTAATTTAAAACAGAAGCTCACTACATCTCAGTTCAGGTTACAAGACAGAAACTCACCAAACTGACAGTTTTAATAGTTGGCATTTGTCAGGTTCGCAATATTATGCAATAAGCAAAGCTGTAAATGAGGTGCCCAGGTGTGTACTAATCTGTTCTCACTGCAGACCTGGTCTAAACTAGATGAGTATTAAAACTCAAATGCTTGTACACTTAAGATTTCCACAACCTTACTACAATCATTTTTCACATAATGTGATTCTGAGTAATCTGTATGTCCTTGTATGCACCCATGCGTACCAGGTGATTCCTCATCCATTTGCACATTTCCTGCTTCTTGCCATTTCAAGTTTATAAATGGGTTTGGAGCATGTAGTATAGAGCATGAGATGGAAATATTTGCTCTTGATATTTGCTATGGCTTTGAAGGTCAGTCAAGAAAATACAAGACTTTTTTGTTGTCATCTGATATTTCAAATTGTTGTTTTCTTTGTCAGATTTTTTTGAAATATGCTTTTTTATACAGACCCAAAGGCATATTTCATCTGCAACAGAAAAATTACCATCACTCTTAAAGAATGCCTTATGTCTGGAGGCCAAAGGCAATCTTACATTTATTTTCATCCCATACAGTAGCTTAATGCAATCACCCATGTGTATATATACTGTGATGATAATGGTAATTATGATGACCCATTTTCCACAGAAGAGGAGATACTTGTGCTCTTTGCGAGACATGCAAAAAGTCAGTAGTCCTTTACAATAATTTACACTACCTGGTGTCACGAATTAGCTTTAGGTTGGGGCTAGTGGCTAAGTGTTAGGAGGCTATAGTGACCAATGTCCACTGTCACAAACTCAAAAGGCAACACTGAATGTTAATGAAGCTCACCATCTGGACTGACTGAATGCTACTCTCCTGTGAATGTCAGGCAGGCCAGGGAATAAACTCTGCTGTTAGCAACGGTTCTGTCCATTTGCACATTTCATACAGTAATTTCATACAATATAAATCCGGCTATGTATATTGCAAAAAGGTTCCAGCTATGTGCCAGAAATGTAAAAAGTCAGAAGAATCGAGAAGAACTCATTTCTCAACAGAGAGGACAAATCATTATGCAGCCTGCATGTACAGAACTTGCACAAAGGCTTCATGCCCACGGTCATGAAGTTTATCACCAGAGATATGATCAGGGTCACAGAGGCAAAAATGCAATAACTAATTGGAATAGTTATGAATAAGCTGAATGCACATTAACAGTTCAGTGACCCATTGCTAAATAATTTAGACAAAGATAATTTGATTAGTAAAAATAGCAACAATGATTTAAAGTCTAGTGGTTCCTCATGCAATCCATTAACATCTGTGGTTTGTCTAACTATGCAAATGTAATTTAATGGGTCTTAAATCGCATTTTGAAGGTGAGATGGCCTTCAAAAATCATCTTTATTACACGTGATGTGAAATTAAAACATGATCTTTTCTCCGTTTGTTTTTATTAATGTTGTTGTGTCTGCATGGTCGATGGAGCTAAATAATTGCCATATATCAAGCTGTCTGCTCTCGGCCTGCCAGGACAATGAATTTAAAAGACTGTTGCCTCACAGAGTGCTGTTTTGCTCTAAATGTGTGAATACAAAAGCTTATTAGGATAGCTGAAATTTACAAATTGGATGTTCAGCAAGAGTTTTGAGCCCTGTGACCATTTTAAGGGGCCTTTAGTTGTCTGACTTGAGCACTATTTTTAAGGATTTAATCATGCAGTCAGGCAGAGTCAGAGTACCTGTGCGTGAATGTGTTTCTCATTCAGAGTAATAAAACTGGGTGGTTGGTCTAAACGCTAGCAGACACCAAGAGGCACTTGATCTGATAAACTGCTTAAGAAGCAATATTTGTTCATGGCAGTTTTATGATTTGAATGCAAATTATTACATAGTGCCTCTGGATATTTTAATAATGAATATAATACATTTTGGTGTTGACTGTTAAACTGAGGTAGATTTATCTCAGGGATTCTCGAAGCGGGTTTGAATAACTACATTTTATGTATACACATAAATATAAACACAATACATGCAATGAGGTAAAATATTAAAATTGCATTTCACTAAAAGCTCTTATTCTTTATGGGGAAATAGGATATAATGCTCCACCATATAGTGACACAATTACCTTTTTAGTGCAATGTCGAAGCCAGAATTATTGGCACCTATTTACAAGTCAGCTCAAAGACAGCAACTAAAGAAAATGCTTTTCCTATAGAAAAAAGAAATATCATAAGGGCTTGATAAGAGGTCATTTTAAATTTAAAAAAGTGGAAATTGTTGACACTCTAAGGACGTGTAATATTAATTCAGAACACAGAAATGGTGTTTCTTAAAATACAAAATAAATTAACATTATGGCTTCTCAATTATAGGATTTGAATCCTGAGTTTATGTGCAAAACTAATACTGGCATTTGCAATGTCCTGTTTAAAAGAGTCAAAACAAAGATCCACTTACAAGTGCCTCCAATATTAAACGAAGAAGCTGAATCATGTTATTCATCAAGAAGTGATGTACATAGCAATGATTTGCAGAAACTTTAGCAAGAGTACCGTGCGTATATAAGATTTTAAAATGTCTCTCATTAGCTCTTATTCATTTTCATGAAGCGTGTCAAAATCTGGAGCTGACTGAATAAAGCATCATGATGTAGGCTCAGTCTATGACTTCTTATCAGCCTTAAAAATGTATCCATATATGCTGAGCATTAAATCAAAACTGGTTTGAGGGTGCATGTAGACATGACCTAAGTATGTTCAAGTTTGTCACATAACTAATTATACATTATACATTTTACAGTAACATGTATAGACCAGTCAAACATGGTCTAACAAATATAACAAATATAAGAACAAGCATTTGAAATATAACAAAATTTGAAAATATGACAATAAATATGATTTATACACAGAGCTATGCTCAATGTATCCAAAGCACATAAGAAAGAATATAATGAATAAATTGATGGTACAACTAGTTTATGTGTTTTTAAAAGATGCAGGGTGAAAATAATTGACAAATAAATCTATGTTACTCCTACAATAGTGCCAAACAAAGTGACTATGTGCCGTGTCAGGCAGTATTATATATATATCAATTTTATAGTCATTTGGAAGATGTCCTAAAGAAAAAAAGCAATTGTTAGCATCTTTATAGGTCTTCAGGCTATGGTAGCTCTTTCTGGATGTCCATTATGTCTAGAAATATAGACACATTGTCCACAGATATTCCAGAGATATATAAAAGCTGTACATTATGCTGTGGAGAAGCTGTAATAGCGCTAACACAACAAATTTAAACTGAAAGCTTTGCTTTCATTCACTTGAAACATGCTGTTCAGTGTTCAGTAATAAAACAATAATGAAGCTTATTTATTTGGCTCATCCTCTGAATCCACGTCTACAAAGAGATTGATGCGAATTGCCTCTGAGCAATATTTTTACATTTGACTCAATAGAGCCCTCTGTCAGTAAAATCATGATCTATCAACGTTTAATCCTCTTATGACTGATGTAATGGGAGGAGAGTACTCTCCACAGAGTGAGCAAAACTCCCAAGCATGAGAGAGAGCTGTAACTGATTTATCCTTTAACTGATCAGATGGAACTCTGATCTGCTCCTAGCTCTAACATTGTTCAGAGATTGGAATTGCATTACAACAGAGTAGCTAGCCTCCACAGAACGCTGGGACATGCTCATTCCTGATTTCATATATTGTCTGATCCTCATCGTATATGAAATCTGTTTTTTGGTGGGCCAAATTAAGCTGCAAGACAGTTTCACATTTAAAAAAAGAGACATATGATCAAGATCAGTTGCTACTCATAGTACTGGAAAGAAGCTTTTTTCTGTGGGTAAGCAGAATAATGCTTATGACAAACATATAGCATTAGTATTCTTTTATCCAACGCTCTATTGCTGGTGCTTTCCAAACAGTTTGTGGCCTTTGAAATATAATTTGTATTCAAATCTCATGCTGTACAATTATATAAAACTTTGATAGTCTCCTGGGAGGACACAAATCCTCATTATAATGCAATAGTACATTTCAATTCCAGTTAAATTCTGTAGCAGTCCAAGGTCCAGACCTTGCTCCAAACCCTGAACTCAAGTATGTGAAGCCGTTTGTGCTCTCTGAATGCCCTACCAGACTGGAGCTGGCGAGAAAAATCCCATAGCCCCACAGGCCATTCAACATACTCCCAAGTCCATTCACCTCCTTATAAACTTCTCTCTCTCTCACACACACACACTCTGCAGTAAGCCAGGCAGAACGGTAGTGTACATATCATCTACACCCAGACTTTAAGCTGGAACTGCTTAAAGAAAAGTAACAGATACATTCAGAGTCATGTTTTGTCATAGCAAAGTGCAGAATTCAGGCATAAACTAAGCGAGTTTGTGATGAGGCAGGTCTGTATATTTTTATGTACTTTATTTTTAAATATTTTATTTATGTTTTTTGTATTTACTTAATTTTTTAAATTTATGTACTGTATTATGTACATTATATTTGTGTACTGATGGCTCTGAATACTAGTTTGTCCTCGTGTGATTGTAAAAGCCTAAGGGAAGTGACCTACATAACTTAAGTGTCTCTATATGGGTTCCATTAGTGTCTCTTGTTCCCCGCTGCTCTTTTTATGAAACTGCACTGGCCAGCTATCACAACTAGATCTCATTACTTTCATCTCAGATGTTTCCTTGTATATCAGGAAATAAAATTATAAAAAATTATATCCTCTTTTGTTCTTATCAGGCTGTAACATTTTTCTAACATATATTTTAATAGCTTTACATATTTCTGCATTAATACTACAGATAATCTTGTATCTGTCTGATATGTCTGATAAGACAATAACTGTAAATGAATATTAGTTAATAGCATAAATTAGTGAATAGCAGTAATATGGGTGAGCTCAATCATATCTTCTGTTTAGATGTTTGAATGTTTTGACACTTGAATCAGAGCAGTTGAAAGCAGCTGATTTTAGGTCAGTTGCTCCGGTCCAATCCCCCATGCTAAAATTATCACTTCTGAAAGAGAGGACAGGGCATTTCAGATGTGAAAGATGGAGTTAGAGAGTTGATAGCACCATAGATTGCTGCTTATCTAATTGTGTAAAAGGGAGAGATTTTATATTGATCTGTTTGACAGCCTTCATCTTCCATTAATGCCATGCATAGAGAACAAATGTTCCAAATGTTTTTTTTTTTTTGGATAGGTTTCAATCCAGCATAGCAATTGATCTTGCTGGGTTTTGCATCACCTTCTCCATCAGAGATGACTGATCATCTGTAGCAATGCTGTCTTAAGGGAGCATGTAATTGTTTCGGAGTTGGCAGTGATTCTGGAGTCATTAGGAGAGACAACGATCTCCTTCATCTCCTTCATCTTCTCTTTTGTCAGTTTGTTTTCCCATTTCTCTCCCTACAAAATCAATTCTTCCATCTGGTTTTTATGGTGGGTCATGAGACTACAGGTCGGTTTGTAGCTCTGTTCTCTGAACTGATGGAGATGTATTACCTCAGAGCCCATTCTGCTCGTTGTCTTCGGCTCTCACACACAGGTTTGTTTTGCGTGTGCTGCAAACTAATTTGTGTTTAATCTTCAGAGTCTGCACAACAGGGAAAACCTTTTGAAAAAGGTTCACTAATGTATAAAATAATGAGCCTTTATAAGAATTTGGAAAACAAAATCTAACAAAGAAATTGTGCATGGCCATTCTGGATTTCTTGGACTGCAGATTTGTGTGACTTGATGGTAGACATAAAGCACTGAGCTTAGATGAATGCTTGCCTTTTCCTGGAAAGAAAATAACACAAACACGTAGTGGCTAATGGTATGCATTGCTATTTGTCAAATATGGAATGAGTTCATTGATATTCTGAGGATTTTGCCAGGGTGTCTGAACCATATGAAAATCCATCCTGTGTGTAATCACATCCACTTACAAAGACACACACACACACACACACACACACACACACACACACACACACACACACACACACACACACACACAGTTTTGTCTTGCTATTCTTCCACTGGACCTTCTATTGACAATTATTACTCCAATAATTAATGCCATACCTAAACCTAAACCTAACCTAACTTCCTTAACTTAAATAAACAAAAATAAACACTCTCCTCATGAGGCCATCCAAGTCTTTACCAGATTTTCCTGGTACTGGTTTTTGGTCCCTACAAAAATATATAAGCATGCCCCCTTGGCCCCTTCGGTCCCAAAATATAATCTCTGAAACGTATATTATTTAATAATTGTTGCATCACGAACATAAGAAATCATTTGTCTGTAGGATTATCTGTCAGATATTTACCTAGATCAGATTAGGTACATTTGTTAATAGTTTGTACAATACAAATTTGTGTTGTGGAAAAGACACGTAAATATGATGCACACGTTTCAATTCAATGAAATTTTATTTATATAGCGCTTTTAACAATGCACATTGTTAGCAGCTTTACACAAAATAATAAAAAGGGTTATACATTTATAGAATTAAAAAAAAAAATGTATCCCTAATGAGCAAGCAAAAACTCCCTGAGATGACAAAAGGAAGAAACCTTGAGAGGAACCAGACTCATAAGGGAACCCATCCCATTTAGGTGACACAGATGTGTGAATATAAACAAAAACAAAACAAAAACCAAAGTGCAGGTAGCCAGAGAATAAAAGTCTGTGATCTAATTCATGGTTTCTACATCTGTCCATTACGGTGTATTGAAGACTGTCCATGTCCATGGTGGGTCAGATGAGACTGCAGGAAGATAAGAGGGGTCACAGTGTACGCAGGGTTTGGGGAGCAGGAGGAATCAGCACTTAGGGTTGCTGGTATCTCTAGGTGTCTCAGCCGTAGCAGGTGTAGCTCATCAGAATGAAGGATGAAAAGAGAAAACCGAGAGTTAAGTATGGTCTTTATGTAATGGTCACTTTAAATATAAAGAGTGCAGAGAGCAAGCAGAAACTACGGCAGACTAGCTAAGACAGCATAACTAAAAGGGAGAACCATAAGGTGACACAGACATGAGGGCACCCTGGGACATAAGGCAGCCACCCACTCCACTGTCATCAAACCTGAGTGAACATGTGAGAGCGGAGGGGGCGACAACATCCAAACATCGCAGTTTACCGAAACACTCTGTAACCATGAACCCTCCAGCTCTAAGCCTTGAACTATGGGACAACTATGAAGAATATGCTTAATAAAAAAATTAGCCTACTTAAAGACTGGGATTGTGTCTGAGTCTCGAACACTAATTGGAAGGCTGTTCCATAGTTGTGGGGCTCTATATGAGAAGGATCTGCCCCCTGCTGTATCCCTCGTAATTTGAGGTATCAGCAAATAGCCTGCACCTTTTGACCGAGAAGTTCTAGAAGTTTGCTAAGGTACTGTCACGCGAGACCATTCACTGCTTCATATGTAAGTAGTAGTATTTCATAGTCGATGCAAAATTTGACCAGGAGCCAGTGCAGGGGTGATATGCTCGTATTTTCTGGTTCTAGTAAGGATTCTGGCTGCTGCATTCTGGACTAACTGCAGTTTGTTTACGCACCTACTGGAACAACCAGACAGCAAGGCATTACAATAATAAGTTTAATAATAAGGAGTATATGCAGTGATATGATACAAACTGTAGAATATATACAACTGTTGATTAGAATAAACCTTGATGGCAGACAAATGCAAAGGATGTAGACATCTGTTTGGATCTTACAGTGGATATCAAAAGCCTGCACACCCCTGTTAAAATGCCCAGTTTTGTCATTTTGTCATCAATTTTTAACCAAGATGAATAATTTCAGAACTTTGTTTTACCTGTAATGTAAACTCTAAACGGTTTCAGTTTGTTTTTCAATTAAATTATAAAGATTTTAGTCTTCAGTACATTAGTGGTAGAAAAATTCTAAAATGATTCGTCTTGGTTAAAATGATTTACATCACAAAGACCGGGCATTTTAACAGAGGTATGTAGACTTTTTTATACCCGCTGTATATGAAGTGGGCAAAAAAGTACATTTACTTAACACTGTAATTCTAGCTAAACTACCATGCAAACACTGAAGAAGGTGCAGAGAGAAGTTTTATAGTTCTGTTCTGACGGTGTCTCTTTGCACTTCAGTTAAAACTTGTTGGTTGCAGGGATCGAACCAGCAATCCTCCTGTCACAAGTCTTGTTTCTTATCTGCAGCTCGACAATAATGTATATATAATAAGAATCTTACACTGAACTTTTATACAACTTTCCGTTTCTACAGCTTTATATAGCTTTTATACTAGATTTGTAAAATATTGTAAAATGGATACTTTTACATAGTCAGGTCATTTTATTCCTGAAAACACACACATACACACCTATTCTGTAAGCGACTGTAAGGGATAATGAGATAAGTGAGATAAATTAATAATTAATTATATAAGCCAACAAATCAATGTCATACACATTGCATTAGAGCAAAATGCTAGTTCTAAGTGCTTTGGGTTCATTATATTTACTTGGATGATTGCATAATTATCACTCATAACTCATTGTGATAATATGCAGAGTTAAATACACTGGTAATGCTTGACATTAATGTTCTCTTCATTCACATTATTTATGTACCATTAACATTAACATGAACTTTAGTGTTAATGTTTGTTTAAATTAATATTTTGTTTTAGAAAATAAACAACCAAATAATAATAATAATAATAATAATAATAATAATAATAATAATAATAATAAAAAAACTAAATTTCCTGTAGGAACTACAGTAATTGAACATGTGTGCCCAGTTAGGATTATGCCTAATACCATGGTGTGTGTGTGTGTGTGTGTGTGTGTGTGTGTGTGTGTGTGTGTGCGTGTGTGTGTGTGTGTGTGTGTGTGTGTGTG
>JAOVVF010000002.1:10231000-10243373 GCA_028565595.1 Duopalatinus emarginatus | reverse complement strand
TATACACATTCATCACCTATATATATATATATATATATATATATATACATTCATCATATATATATATCATCTGAGGTTGTAAAAATCTCTTGCAGGGTTGTTCATGCTCTTACATGGAGCACCAGATCTTGAGAACAACCAGCATTACACAGCTTCAGGAGCTGAGATTCCTCTACATTATTTTCCAAACAAAGATTTATCTTAGACCTCTTTGATGTGTAACAGAGGCCTAATAATAAAGATATGCTTATGTACAAGTTTGAAAACACACAAGTCCATTTCTATTAAGCCAGCATTTTAGAGGTACCATGGCATTGTACATATAGCTATACTTCTTGCTCCAAAGTCACCACATTAGTCACCACAGTCACTGCATTATTGCATGCCGTATTACAGTGATTGACACCCGATGTAAACAGATAAAGTTTTTTTTTGGTTAAAAATGTCAATAATTATAACTTTTCCTGTAGGGTGCACTCTGTTTTATTAAGAGAGTGGTGTTTAAAGGGGTTACTGGAAGTGGAGATCAATTCAATTCAATTCACATAGCATTTTAAACAATAGACATTGTCACAAAGCAGCTTTACAGTATGTAGATCCATAATGGGTAAACTAGAAAAACGTCCCGAAAAAACATCAGGTAGAAACCTTGGGAATTAGAAAAGTTAAAAAAAATCTAATTTTTAGGGAAAGATCTTTAGATAAAGCCTGCAATTTATACAAAAAAATAATGATAATCAAGTGGAATTCTTTCCAAAAAGTGTAGACTTACCTTATTACAACCTAACCTATGCAAATTTTCTATTTGGAAGAAAAAGCCTACGTTGACAAGTGTTTTTGTTCTTTGCTGTTCATGCGTATGAAGGTTCAGTTAGATGAAAGGCATATTACTCTCACAGAATCTCAATAACATCTCCAATCAGTCCAATCTTGCCTGTAGGACTCGCAGACAAGGAGATTCCCTTCATCAATCACTGTCTCTAGGAGGCATTGAGTTCCTCTCAGCTCTATCTCGATCAGGAGGTCCCAAAGCTCCAAGCGCGCTCCACTTGATCAAGTGCAACCAGTCTTTCGGGCTGAGCACTCTCGCTGAGGGAGCACACTGAAACCCTCCTTCACTCCCACACAATGAGGATAAATTGGTTTGTGATAGAGTTGTGGGTGTAAGTATGCACTCGACACTAGGACAGTCCACACTATGATAAGACCTCACAAATAGAAGTTGGAGAAATAGTGCTCCCTCAGCAGTGTGTGGTTTGGGACTGCTTCATAGAACGGTGTGTGACATCTGTTTATTCTAAGCATGAAAAATGACGGTACTGTGTGTGCCATTTGATGCAGTGGTGAAAAAGCTCTTGTGATCGCTCCATAGGTGTTGCTGTCTAATGGACTTTTCATGCATCATCAACTTGATTGAGAAGAGGAAATAATTTGGAGAAAGTGGCAAATTATCTTTGGAAGAATGAAGATGGAAGAGCCATCAAAGTCTCATTAAAGTGTCATTAAGCGCAATGGTTTAGCTGCATTATCTCTCTACAGTTACCTGTATTCATTCAGAATAAAAAAGACCCATTCACAGTGTAATGAACTGTAATTTTGTCCTTTAGAGTTATCAGACATTTTGGGCAATTTGAAAAATATTCCCTGTAGCACTGCCACAGCACCACTCCAGTGTTCCTGGTTTGAGTCTACAATTTGGGTGTTCTTCCACTTGTCCATGTGAGTTTCCACTTTATTCTCTATTATTCATTCAAACAAAGATGCAGACAGGTGGACTGGCTATGTAAAATTGCCTCAAGGTTTGAATAAATGTGTGAATAAATGTGATGTGTGAGATGGAATAGTGTCCCATCCAGGGTATGGAATTGTATATTTCCAGATTCATTTATATAATTACACTCTTAGTCCCGCAGTGACCATACTTTATGATGATATTACTTCTGATTGCATTCCTATGAACAGAGTAAGGTTTACACTGTCTAATGGACTCAGATCAATATGTCTGAGATACTGATACTGTATTCAAGTTCATTCCAACCCACATGAAGACTTAAAGCACCTTGTACATATTGGAATTGCTCTAGCAACCACCAGAGGGAGACAACGTCACAGGTCTTGTGTCTCCTGTGTCCCTACCAAATCACACCTTCTATGCATTTCTCTTTTCCCTTAGCCTCTTACATCATCCAATGATGTCATGTTTTGGAGAGATATCTGAGCTGTTATCAACCTTGTGCTACCTAGCTGTCATATTACTAAAAGGATTTGCCTGCTTCTTAATATTATGAACGCAGTGTGTTTGCAACACTAATAGTGTGGCTGTGTTAATATGTGGATTGAGGTCCTTGACACTCAGTGCTGTGTAGTGTACAGCTGCAGAGACTAAATGAAGGCAGCACTGGGGAAGCAGATGGAAGTTTTCCCATTGCAATTAGAAATGTTGAATGATTGATCTAGTGAAGTTCAGTGGAATCACATTAACCAGAGCCCTCTTTATGTAGGCCAAGCCAAATGATCAAAACTGCAGAATAAAGCAGGAGCATTCTAGTGCCCTTTTCAGACGTGTCAACACAAGCCTACTGTGTTTGGGAAGCAGCCTGGGTTTGGGTGGGTGGATGCTTATCTGGCTGCCACCTGCCAGGCTGGCATGGCTAAGCAGAGGGAAAGGCTCACTGTTACAGCAGGAGTTTCCTGCATGTAAGAGTCTCAGAGCTGCTGTCACCTGCTTTAGCTCACCCTAATCCTGATCCTAATTGTTTAAAGAGACCCTGAAGTACCAGATTCAGAACCGTATTGAAATAAGAGATTTCTGACATTTGAGAGCTGATACTACATTTTGTTATAAAACCTGTTTTAATCCAGTTTAATTACAATAATTAATTATAAATACCTTAAAGTCCATGGTCGAGGGTTTCAAATATTCTATGGGTTCATGCAGGATTTCTCTAGGTACTTCGGTTTGCTTCTACCATGAGGAAATACAAGTAGGTAAAAGATCCCTGGTGGCACACTGTGTAAATTCACTAGTAAGTCATCATGATGAGCCGGGTTTTGAATCTAGCTCACTTAACATATGGGCAGCTGTGGCCTAGTGGTTACAGAACCAGTCTTGTGACTGGAAGGTCGCGGGTTCGATATCAGGGCAAGACATGACTGAGGTGCCTTAACTCCCCCAACTGCTCCCCGGGTACTGTGGTTTGGGCTGCCCCCAGCTCCAGGCAAATGTGTACACTGCCCCCTAGTGTTCACTGCTGTGTGCGTGTTTCACTGCATGGATAGGTTAAATGCTGAGGTTACATTCCTCTGTGTGCAAGCACAGTAGGCAAATAGTTCACTTTCATCTTTCATTATCTACAGTAGTCTTTGTGTGTACATATCTCTCTGTGTGTTGGCCAACGGTTTAATGTTGGCTAGACATTTGACAAACTTTATATTTCTGAAAACTTTGTTTCTTGCTTTTTTTTTTTTTTTTTAAAGAAAAACTTTAATTTCTATTTAAAATATTTATAAAAGTTAATGAATATAATACATATTGTGTGTGTGTGTCTGTACCCACAGCCCTTAACAGAACAAAGCAGGTATTCTAGATAACTGTAGAAGTACAAACAGCTTATTCTATGGTGCAGAAATTTTCTGTTCACACAAATCCATTTATGATTGCCTAACTATGGCCTGGTTGGCATACTATACTCAAACTCTGTTGCATCATCCCGGCTGCCAAGTGTGGCTCTGCTGCTGAGGCAGAATGGTTGATGCTCTGTCATTCTGAGCCTCTCAGTGATTAGACAGTTTTGACAGGAATAAACATGTAGCCTACAGGGCTCTGACTATATTTAACACACAACTTCATACTCTTAATGAATCTCATCTCATTTCATTTGGATGTACACAGAGTTCCTTTCAAATAAATACTTGATTAATGAATAATTGATTGCTAAATTGATAGACAAAAACAACTGATATGGCTCTGTATATCACTCTGCTTTGTTAACATGTGTCTACGAACATGGGGTCGTAGAATTTCCAGTCTCCACTGGCAAAAATCTGCTTAAAAGCAATTTCAAGTCCCTTGATTTTTTTTCTTATTTGTTCTGTCAGGAAGTGTTTGATGAACTTTTGCTGAACTTAGATAAGCCTGATATTTCTTTTGGACTGTTGTTTTATTTCTTTCTTGCCCACCAGTGTAGAGGCAACCAGATATTTCGCTATTCCCCAGACCCTGTGTTAGTGGGTTTGCAAACTCCACAGCCTGGAGTGCATTCTAGTGGAAGCCGAAGATCAGTGAAGTGCCCCTGAGCAGCCTCTCTATGGAGTCAACTAACAGCAGCCGAGCTGCAGGAAAAAAAAAGTACATTAAGTCTTCTCTTCCTCTCACTCGGGACAAAAACAGCTCACCTTGCTACCTATGTTGGATATGCACTGCCAGCTGGAGGGAAATTGCCTTTTGTGGGAGCATTAATGCAGACATGCATCCTGCTGTCAAAGCATCATTCTCCCAATAACTCCTTTCCCCAATGAGCTCCCTTTCGCTTCCTCCATCCAAGTCCTCTAGTCTTTTCCTTATCATTAATAACCGTCCACTGTATGTCTACGAATAAGTTATTCCCTGCAACTGCCTCCCCTTTTAAGCTCGTTTTGACTCCCATTGTTTGATCTGGTATGATAAATAAGACGACTAGACGAAGGCAGTTAGAAATTCATGGCTGCTCTTTTTCATTAATAAATGATCAGTTTGCTGAACCGTCTAGTGATTGATAGCTTGTGCACAGGATGTATTGAAACCAGACAAATTCAATACCACATCAGTCACTGGGGAGTCACAAAGAATTTCAGCATGTGAAATATTCAGGTCAGTAGAAAATATAAAGAAAGTGGAAAGAGGCCTAATCATTTTGAGTTTTTGTGTTACAGATGGACAAACAGTGGCTAAGTAAAAGTTGTGGACTTTGGTAAATGTCTGCTCCATTTTTCAATGTTGTAGTTTGCTGATCGACCTGATGTCAATGCAGACTTCCACTTCAATTCCAGACTAGACAAAGCCAAACAGCAGACATGGTATTACTGCACACCAATTTACTTCACTGTGTGACTGTAACAGTTCTGATATTTTTTGCCCTCATACACAAATCGATTCTCTTGCTACTAATTAATGTAATGCAAATATAAAATCTTTGTTTCGCACAGGGTAAATTTTGGCGTGTCTATATAAAATGTATGTGTGTGTGTGCATATGAGAGAGACAGACAGAGAGACACGCACACACACAGAGACAGAGAGAGAGCCTTATGTATGTAAAATGCAACAAAGATAACAAGGCAGCACATGAAGGCAATTACAGTAAATCTGCTCTATATATTGTGTCTGTTAAGTTATATTGATTCCATTCTTTGAGAGAACAGTGCCTGTCAAAACTCAAAAATCATTACATATCACTTAGCATAAAGTGCAATATTACAAACAAAAATTTAAGTTGATTCAAATATTAGATAAAAGCATTAAGTCATCTTCAGAACTGGTTTTAACCTTCAGGTTCATGGAGAATCCAGAGTAATACCCTCTTGATAATACTGGTTCTAGGAGGGAATGCAGTTTGTACACACAGAACCACACACTTAATCACACCTAAGGGGCAATTTAAAGTTCTGGCATTATTTTCAGAGGTGTGAGAACTCAGGGAGGAAATGAGAAACAGACATGCATTGGAGAAACTCAGAACATATGAAAACTCATTAACATGATCAAAGTTCATGATCAAACTGGGGAGTCTGGAGCTGTGAGACAGGAATGTTACCATACAGAATTACCTATAGAAGAAGAAGGAAAGGAGGACAAGTGATGCCAAATAAAATACAAATAAAAAAACCCCCCAACTAATTATTTTAGTGAGTATTTATGCTGTTTGAGTCATTTTGGTGAATTCGGGACCTATCTCAGAATAAACGCACTCATAACCTACGGACAGTCCAGAGTTGCCAATCGACCTAAGAGCATGCTGGAGAAAACTTGCCTACACAGCCTACACAGACAAGAAGAGAACATACAAAACTCCACACAGACCGTAACATCAGGATCAAAATCTCACACAACTAACTAACACAACAATGATTTAATTATTGTTAAATAACTACACAGTTAGTTCTGACCCTGCAATGTAATTGGCCGGGAGACGTTCCACGAGTGCTATTATTGCATGAAAATGGCACTGGGACCAAAACTCTCCAAATATCACTCCGCCACATACACATGTAACCCAAGCAACGACGCCAGTGTTTACTAGCCAAACACAGCTGTCAAACCAGCAACATCTGCCAAAATAAATTATAGCGAGTTCATAAATCCTATTTTATAAATTGATGTATCTGTGTTTATTATCTGTATAATAATTATTAGGTAGTTAATGATGCTCTTCGACTGTTATAGTCTGATGTTTCAGCAGTGGGCCGTTTAGATATATAACACTAGATGTTTTAGGCCCAGATGTTTTAGCACCAGGCCGTCTGCATGGAATTATTTCACCTCACGGAATGTTGATAAGCAAACAGGTCATATTGTTCCATCCTCTTCATCCTAAAATCTATCAATAAACACCAATAATTGAACTGTGGTATAATCACAATAATACACTTGAGGTTTGTTCTATATCGTGAGATATTGGTACTGGTGTACTGATCTTTGACCACAGCACACCAGTGCAAATATCGAACGATATATATCTTCCTCTTGTGTATTATTGATTAAATAAAAATCAAAACATGTGACGGATTGCCTTCTGTTCTTGCTTTTTTGAATTCTTTAGTGTTCTGAACTGGATATAGAATGAATCTAGAACAGATTCTTAACCTTTGTAGATTTACAGTATAAATAAGCTACCTTCATGTGCCTTCATACTATTAACCTGGTATAAAATCAGATATAAAACATACTGTATGTAGAGTACAGGCATAGAACGTTGTGTGCTGTTAAAATCAAACAGTGTGTATTGGAAAACTTTGGAAAAATTGGGTAAATTGACACTTGTGGTACTCAAATTGAAACTAGAATAATCAGCACGACAAACACAGTAAGCTGAGGTGACTGTGTAGCATTCATTCCTCTAGCCCTTTTTAATATGCACTTTGATAACAGAACACAACAAATGTTTTCTACTCATTTTTAAAAGAAATGACCTTGCTGCAGTCTGGTCTGTTTGACAGCGCTAATGATATACAGAAATTTTCATGAGCATTTTTTGCATCACCTCGCCCAAATCCTATGAGGTCATTCAGTGTGTAATTGCAGCCGCTTCGAACCTGCCATCATTTCACGCATAACAGCGGAGCCAGCAGTCCTGGTGATGGAGTTGAATTTCCCTCAACCACCCTGAGCTCACATTAGTGTCGGCAGGGATGTCTGCAGTAAGGCCCATAAAAGCGCTCCTTTCTGGACTACGGCTCGTGCTTTGGACACATGATCATCCCATGTGGCAACACATTCTCATAATACCATCACTAATGGCACAAAGTGAAAGAAAAAAAGCAAAGCAAAGCCCTCTTGTTAAGTACAGCCGTGGCTGCAGAGGGGTAATAAAGTATGCCATGTTTGTGAGTGCTGTTGACGTTACCAATAGCAGGAGGAAGGCATCTCCTGGCAGACTATCATTAGAAGAGATCGTCTTTCCTTTGAATGTCAGGAGCAGTGAAGTATGTATTTTGCATTTTTAGGGGGGAAAAAATCAACTATTGCATGTGAAGTAAATGCATTCTCAGAAATAAAGGTAACAAAAGTATACTGTTCCACGCAGAACAGCTTATTTCAAGTTTTAACTGGTACCACTGACCTAAACTTTGTTACAGTTCAAGTACACCCCTTCATGGCAATGGTGTTCTGTCACACCAATGGACTCATATAGTAAAATATTCACCCTGTCACACTGCAAAAATCAGCAATGGCTTGAGCATTCAAGATCTCAACCCGATCAGACATCGGCATTAAAAGTGGTTTTAATTAGTCATGGCTGATTGGTGTATACACATTAAAAGTAGTCATAATGCTTATATAGGACATGGTAAAGTTACATGTTAGTTAATATACATATATTGAGGGTTGCATAAATATAGGTACAGTAAGTCCAAATAAATAGCTGTGGTAGCACTGCAGTGCAGCATCCCAGTTTGAACCTCATATGATCGTATGGATGGATGTTCTCCATGATGCCCTGCAATGGACTGGAGTCCTATCCTGGATTAGGCTTGAGATTCACTGCACCACTTGGCAGGAAAAGGTGGTTACTGGCACCTGGCCACTTAGTTCCACAGTGTCACCAACATAGGTGTAGTAAACCAAACAAAAAGTATCAGACAAAAAAGTCTTTGTGAGACTTTGCTATACTATAAATAGATCGACCTGTATTTTTAAAGATATTGTGTCAGTTCAGTATTTCTCCAGTGAAATGAAATCAATTTTGTGCTATCTTCTAAAAGCTGTAATTCAGTCAATCATCCTACTGGAACAGAGCTGGAGTCCTTTACGTCAGTGGCAGAGAGCAGGGCCCTCAGTAAGCTTCTGAACATCATGGACAATGTTCACCATCCTCTGCACAGTGCCATCAACAGGCAGAGGAGCTCATTCAGCGGCATACTGCTGTCCCAGTCCTGCTCCACGGACAGATTCAGGAAGTCCATCAGGCCATCAGACTGTTCAACTCTTCTCAGTTCAGTAAAGTAAAATAAAATGTGACTCTGCTACACTCCAGACACTTGAATAGACATAACCCTTTCCTAATGCCATAATTACTTTGATAATCACATGTCTACATATTTGCACTATTTTGTATGATTGATCCTTTCTCTATTTGCACTACTCTATTTTGCGCTGCTGATCTACATTGCTCAACTGCACTACCTCCACCTCCACTACTCATAGTCACTAAGATAGACTTCTATTCTAGATTTTTTATATTTAATATTCTATCTTTATTCTTTATTTTTATTGTTATTATTTCAATGCATATTAATTTTTTTTGATTGTATTCTTCTATTTTTACATTCTGTGTGCAATGTGGATCTGCTATTGGGTGCCTTCAATTTCCCTCCGGGATCAATAAAGTATCAATCTATATGTTTTTACCTACCTGCTACAGTTTCCTACCCAGACTGAAATCTTAGCTTTTCAAAAAATGTAGCACGACACCATGGACACTGACTTTCAAATGAACTTCCCAGAGCATCATCAGGGAAACAAATGTTTCAATAGTCCCTTTCCTTGTTTAGGTTCTACACAAATAATCAGTTTGACAGGGGCATTGATCACATTTACCTCTGCAGGAAAAGGAAGGTGAGATAGCATAGAATGGCAGAATCCGCAGACCCAAACGTAACTGTGATTAATTATCCTCCTCAGAGGACAACATCTTTCCAAAGACAAAAGGGAGGGAATAGATGGAGCATATGAGGTTGGAGAAAATTTCAACATAAAGGTGGATCTACCTACAGATCAGGTAAGAAGGCTAAAAGTTTTTGTGCATTTTTGCATTTGCCTTCGAGATACCCAAACTGTATAAATGTTTTATTGATCATACATACTGTGTTTCTTTTTCACACAGTTAAATGCCAAAGAGGTTAAACAAAAGCACTGAGAATATAATTATATTTTATTATTTTACAACTGAGAGATTGCAAGACACAAAGTCTTCCTCAGAGGTGGTAGTGTAAATGCCACTCTCAACATTTTAAACCTGAGGGACCCAGAACTTGTACTATAAATAACTGCCATACTATAAATAGTGCACCAATTGCTGTGCTTTTTAATGTTTCTAAAAGATGGGTAATAATTAAAAAAAAAAAAAAATAGTCAATATTGAACAGAGAATTATACATAACTTACTGTCTCCATTACTTAATCTATTTATAACAAGCATAGCATGGCCTGAGCTAACCATATAGTCAGCTCTATAGAATAATAACAGTCACATAGTTTCAGCCTTATGCTATGAGATCTTACCTATCCTGATAGTTGTGGAGCTATTTCTTGGTTTATTTTGGGTATGTCTGTCTAGATAAGCCTGCATCTCATACAAGATAAACATTATATACAAAGTGGTCTAGCTAACTGTGGACTAATGAATCCTAATGATCCTAATGAATTTTAAACTAATTCAGAACTGAAATATAGCTTTAATACTGGGTATTGAAATGTCTGTGTCAGAGAACAATGTAAGGACCTTATAGAATTTACTGAAGTGGATATATTTTCACTGTTGAGTTTATGCAAAATACACAGGCTGGTGGTGGCTCCTTAATGGTATGGGGTTTGTGTAGATGGCATTCCATGGTAGGTTTACAAATGTCTCTGATGCTAGGTGTGCCTCCTTTGTGACAAGTTATACAGGTTCATCGTCTGCATTCAATCTGATGGGTTTGCCCTTTTTCAATAGGACAATGCTCCACACAGGTCAAACTCATCTGAGTTTGGGGTTTTGCCATTTCTACATAAGTCACCAGATCGAAATGTTATCGAACACCTGGGATGCCATGCAACATAAAAAATTCTACACCTTCACTGTCTGCAGAATATTTCTGCAAACTCTTGGAGTCCATGCCCTGTGGGGAACCTACCAAGTATTAGAATGGTGTACCAGTTTTTATGGCATTTCAGTGTACACTGTAAAGAATGGTTTATATATTTAATCTAAAAATAAATAAATAAAAGAAAAATCACAAGCAATTGAACTGGGTTTATTCAACTCAAATAAAAAAGTATTTATTTGAGTTGAATAAAACTGGTTCAACTGATAGTTGCAATATTTGTAATTTTTTTAGGTTGAACAGAAAAAACACTTTTTACAATGTAGTGCTAAATACACATGTTGCTACTTTTATACATTGCTGTATTCATGTGATTCTGTGTTCTGTATCCATTCTGGTTCAGTAATCCTGCAAGTTTCAACAGCGTGAATCTTGTAACATTAATAAACATATGCAACACTGAATATTACCATGCTATGCAATTTCACACCACCATGAAATAGAGGGGAATATTGAGTCTTATTTAAACTATCAATAACACACAGCATTCAGTTTAATGAAAACTATAATTCCAGACAAAGACAATTATACTACTGGGTATTGTTTTGGTTGGTAATTTTTGCTGTGGTCTGCAATTTCATAATAAAGATATTCTTATTGAAATAATTATTGACTGGGGACTACGGTTATTACCTTGTTAAAGGCCTCATCAATAGTCATATTCATTACTTATCACATTTAGTCACATACACAGATGGCTGAATCAGAGGTGCTATAGATCTGCTGAATGGCAGGGGTATAATAGTGGCAATTCCCTTCACTCCTCAGACAGCTAATTGGCAGAGTCATCATTGAGGCTCAAAACAATATTTGATTTAATGGCAGATGGGGTTGGCCTTTAGATGGCTGCAATGGTCACACTCATTCAATCCACTAAAGACATGCAAGTGCTAATCAAGTAGGGTGCACACATAGGAAATGTAGAATAATAACCATTACACATGTTTGCTTGACATTTTACAACGCTTAATAAATATTCTCTTGTTGAAGCTGTGCATTCCCCATGCACATATATTGGCTGAACAATGGTCTGTGCCTCTCTAACCATGTTTATTAGCCAACCAGCATTGTAATATATGACCATGGTCTGTGAATAGATCCATGTTTGACAGCAATATGTACATTGTGGCATTAGTGTGGAGTCTTTCTGAGTTATTGCTTGGCTGACATATTTGCTTATGGCACTTTGTAGTACAGTGACATATAGCTCCAAATAATGTTTCATGGCTAATATATCTACTTGTATTAATTATGTATGAACCTGTTATTAAAAAATGCAGCCTCTAGAAAATAAAACTTATATATACACTCAGTGGCCATGTAATCAAAAAACACCTTTCTTTTAGTTTTCAGCAGTGAAATGTATACAATTAGGTCGAAAGTTTCATTTAAAGTTCACATCAATAACCTGAAAGGGGAAATGTGATCCTGGGATTTTTTTTAGTTCAGTCTGGCAGTTCTGGACATAAGGCTGGACATATCGGCAAATAGGTATGTAAATATTAAAATAATTTAATAGGTAAATGCTTATTAATATTAAGATGTATACTTTAGATAGGAGTAAGAAGATGAGTTTAACAAAGAAAGCATTATAATTTAATATATGTTTCATTCAGTAAAAAGAAACATACTTGCTTATGCGTCCATAATTTATACCCACCCTGTAAAATTATTCATAATGTTGCTTAATTTGTTACACTGTGGTTGGCCATGTCGATTCCTGCCAAGTATATTTTGTTTAATAGGTTTTTTTTATTAATGACAAATTTAATTTGGTTCCCTGAATCCTTGAAGCTACTATTACATATATA
>JAOVVF010000002.1:10214244-10230900 GCA_028565595.1 Duopalatinus emarginatus | reverse complement strand
AGATAATTCAAGAATATCAAATATATGATCTTTTTTTTTCTATCCTGTGAGCGAGGGTGATAATAATGATAGTAATACTACTAGTTAATTTATCTTTCACCTAAACAGCTTATTAATTTGTAATTAATATTGTTAGGTATGTCAATGTGTCCACTCACGTTTGATCAATCACCATCCTCCTCCATGGAGTTCTGTGATAAAAAAAAAAAAAATGCATATTGATTACCCCATTGATTGTCTTTTTCCCTGCCAATACCATATCAGCTCATTTATCTTACATTTTTCCTGACTTAAGTTGCCCGGCATAGGCTAGCTGTTTTACACACAAGGTCAACTATAATCAACCCCAGAGATGTGTGCACCCACTCATCCCCCACTCACCCAAAGTAGATATGGCTTCTACCATTCAATTACTGTTTATTAAGGAGAGGATAGTCATTAATCAGACTGAGATGCACAGATTTCCTCAATGGACCATTGAACCACTTAGGATACCGTAGGCCATCTATCTATACTTTATGTTTTAAAGACACTTAAGCTATATGTTCTCCCTAGATAAGCTCCTTAGTTGTTTTTTTCCCCCTCAGCTCAAGTCTTTGCAGTATTCATGTTTTAAACACAGCAGTAAAGAGCTGTTGAAATGCTGGTACTCTTGTAAGGTGGCACACCTTTGCTACTTATTTATAAGAAGCATAATACGATATTAAGCAGGAAAAATAGGGGGAAGTGATTCAAGCAAAACATCGTGGTGATTTGTATTGTGGAAAAAATGTGTTTTTTTTTTTATATATAAGCTGCTTTTAAGGTAGATCTTGACAAGTTCACTGAATAAGGAACATGCATACAGTTGACATGTAATTAGATTTAAAAATGTGATGTAAATTACTAAAAGTGAGGTGATGACCTCCAGGCTGTGTAGAATATAGTCACAGATGTCAAAGATTTCCATGGGGAAGGTTCAAGCAGCTAAATAGGATTTAACAATAAAGAGACTGCTAATACTTTCTGTACTTCCTGTGCAGGTCTTTTTGCATGTCTCCAGACCCTCATGTAATGGGTAAAATGTAAAAGAGCTATAAATACCAACTAGTACCTTCTGAATCTCTACAGTGTGTGTGTTAAATTCATACAGGCTACACATTAAACTTGGTTTCTGTTGCATCTGAAATGTGTTACATTAACACACCTCCTGTTTAGTCTGACTATCCATTTTGTGTAATGACACACCATTGAGAAATTGTGGATTGCTTCATTAAAGTGAATTTCCTAGCTCAGATCTTATTACTAATAGACATGTTCCCTTGTATGATGGTGCAAACCACTGCTAAGCTTTGTGCCTTGCATCCTGTATTAGCAATTTATACCTAATAGATTACAACTGTGTGTAGTAAAGAAGGTCATTAGCTCTGCCCATGGCCATTGTCCATGCTGAATTCCACAGGGTAGCATAAGTGAGGTAGTTCCGCTCTCTCGGATGGACGTTGCCTCTCATATAAGGCTCACAGCATGCTGCAATATCTTGCCTGATTTTTGTATTTCAGAACTGCTATTAGCCATATTTCCTTCATCCTTTCCCATTTTTCAACTCGATTGGATGGACTTTGGGGCTGTCACGCACCTGGAAGGGTTGAAGCATGCAATCGGAGGACTAGCATTGCTTTGTATACCAGATAGCTGACTATAATTATATAATAAATATTAAAAACAATGTATATTAGTATGATAGCCCGGTTTGCGGTCATTTTAGGCAGATACACCATAAGTAATGTTTTAAGATTACTTTATCATTCATCTATTTTGTACTCACTGCTTTGCTATTACTTTTATGTGACTTGAATGTGTCAGAAAGAAAGAAAATGTTCTTCAGACTACTCCATCCATGTTTCTTGGTTGTTTTGACTGGCGCCAGGTCATGTAGATCATTTTGTGCAATATTATAGAATGTGTCTTCAGAAAATATTGACAATTTGAATAGTGATCCTCTAGACATTGTAGCTTGTAGAACATTATGATGAGTTGAAATCGAAACAAAGCTGTTTAGGAATTGCGACTGCGCATATGAAGTGTTTTCGTTGTACTGTGATGCTTAATGATTTCTTCATTAAATGAACACATGATGCATTGCCCTTCTTAGTATTGCTGAAAGTGGTACGATGCTAGATTTATAGCTGTTAGGCGGCTGTGTTTATGTTTACGACTCATCTATGTAATCTCTAAAATATTATTTTGTAAATTATGTGCTATTAATAAAAGGTTGTTTATATGAAGTCCATTGGAAACCAAAGCATTTAGACATTTGATTAGTGCAACTGCTTCCTTGATTTTATTAAAGCTTTCATTTTCTTTGAGTAATTTATTGCCAGCCCCCAATAATCTATTAATACAGTAACACTACAGCAACATTTCATATTTTAATCATTGCTCCATTAATCTTTATTGCATTTCAGAGAAACGTGAAATGTGCATTCACCTTGAAATTGATGCCTCTCAGCTCCAGGTTTCTCGGTTTAACCTTGAGTTTGTTTCTGTTTGTTCATATTTATGTGAGTTTCCTCAGGGTTCTCCAGTTTTCTTTTTTTTTAACTACACAGTGTTGATAGGATTTGCATCTAGATCAACCACAACCCTGAATAAATAGACAATAGAAGTTTGCTAATAACATATTAGAAAATCATATAGCACACAATACAGAGAAGCTCAAAAGATATTTCTAGGATTATATGAATGAATAATGAAAAAACAGGAACCCTAATTAAAAACATTTAGGGGAATAAAAAGCTGTGGTTTTGCTCCAACCATCTTCTGACATGAAGAAAATGCTGTTCTAGAAACATGCATGAAGTATCTGCTCTAACAGCCTGATGAGACTGAGCTGTCAGTATACAGTGTGATCTCAGCTGCTGCTCTCATTATGGGCCTTGTGAAGTTGTCACTGCCCAGTTACACATTGGCTTTGATTGCCAGTTTGTTTTTATTCACAGCCAGTTTTGAATCATATCTGAAGATGAAAGCCAAACTGTGTGTGTGTGTGTGTGTGTGTGTGTTGTGTGTGTGTGTGTGTGTCCACAAAAGCAGTTGATGCCCTATTTTCTCTAAGTTCCATCAACAGCTTTCCAGGCTGATGTGAGCAATGTATAATTTATCACACAATACACATAGACTGTTTTCCCGCCTTTGTTTCTCCTACTTACAGACTTTATAATCACCCTTCACAACCTTTCCCTTTTGTCACATATCACACACTATAAAATTCAAAAATCCAAATGCATTTTGCATTACCCCATAGACATTACATCAGAGACATAATGTGTTACTGTACACAGAGAGGACACAGAAAACCCACCACCTACTGTTTGAGGAAATGAAACTGTGTTATAAACCAAATAAAAATGTCTTTATATTGAATCCTGCTGTGGGTAGAATTTCCTCCATAAGGCATATACTGCATATGAATTGTTATGAATATTGCATAGGCTCTTATACTCAGCTCACACTAAGTTGCCTAATTGCAGGAATTAATTATTAAGAAGCCAAGGGTTTTGATGGGTCTCGCTGTGGCACTTATTAATTATTAATCATACATTATTTTATGTGTTTCTTTTTTAATCTGATGAACTTTTTAGAGGTGGGGAGGTCTTGACATTCTGCTAAATCAGCACGGGCCATGTGAAGGATGATAACTGCTCTACAGAGAGGCTTGTTATCCCTGGAGTAGATAACACTGATTAAAACCAATAGACTCATCTAACAAAATCGGCTATGCTGAAGTGGATCAACAAATTAAACTCACTGTTCAACAATAGATGAGTTACATGTAAAATGAGGGCTTGGCTCTGACCTGCATGTCATGCTTTAAAATCTTTAAGATCTCTATATGTATGTTCAGCATAAAAGAATGCTCATATGCCCATACATCCTGTGTTTGCACAATTACTGATGGTATGTGCTATAATTCTGCTGATAATTAGCTCTGGATAGTAGACAGTAAATAGCTGTGCTAAAAGCTTCTGATGTTCTGATAAGATGTGAGTCAGAGAGGAAAGCTTGTGCTGATTAGGCTGCTTGGCAAAAGTGTAAAGAAGCGATGAAAAGGTCTTAAATGCGTTATGCATAGTGCGAGAGCTTATCACTGAAAGAAAACCATGCATTGAGAAATCATCTGGAAAATAAATAGGACATTTTCAAGGTGTTTATCTATTGTAACCAGTTTTGCCATTTATTTTTCTGCATCCACACTTTATGCTTTTCAGTTTAGAAGCAACAAATCAGATGCCTAAGTTGATGCATGTGCCTTGTTTAAAATAAATAAATAAATAAATAAATAATATAAATAAATAAAATCAGTCAATCAATCAATTATGATACAAGGGTATCAGAGGCTCTGTACTCCAACATATTGGGATGAACAATTAAAACATGCCTATTACATGAGAATGGCATATTTTTGCTTTCATGTGACCAGTGCAAAAAGTCTTAAAACAAAAAAATTGCCTGTTTATGTAATTTCTAACCTCTTATAAATTCTAATTATTAGCAGGCGGTGCTGAGCACAGCAGAGGGAGCCAGTTACTTGGGATCTTGATGTGTCCCCTATTTTAATTCCCATTTCTCTTCCCCTGTCTTTCACACTATATGTCCTTATTGATATTCCTATAGCCAGATGATCTATGTTCTCTCAGTAAGATGTAAGTGTGTCTAAGGGAGATAGCCTTGATACTCACACACATTAATATCCTTCTCAGGTGTCACAGCTGATGAGGCAACACTGTGTCATTAGCATCCATGCTTTACCAATCAATCTTTTGTCATGTGTAAAGATCACTGCAGAAGCTTACCGTCATGCTGACATTTTACATTCTATTTGCACTGTGAAGAAGTATTCATTGGAAAAAAAGCATGCTAGCTATGCATATTTACTTAGCGACTTTAGCTTTTTACTTTTAGCTAGGCAAGTAAGACAACTTAACTGTAATGTTTCTTTTGTAAAATCTCTGTGTATATTTATTTTGTCAAGGGAAATGTCACAAACACAATGTAAACACTCTGTGGGCAGACTATCCAAATTGTTACCCAAACTGGTCTCCTAATTATATAGCTTGTAAACAATAGATTAATGTAAAACAAAGATTAATTAAGCATGCAGACCTTATGTTGTTTGCATAAGTATTCACATTGGTTAAATCACCTTTGCTGCACATACAGTTTCAAAACTACTATGATGAAACAACTTAAGCACTTGCATAGAACCACTTTAATACAGTCTGAACTTGTTCTGCATTAATATTTATGTACCTTTTAAACTGAAGTCTAAAAATACAGTGCAGAAAAGGGTAATAGAGAGAGAAATGATCATGTGATGTTTGAAGATGATCGTGGATATGAGGACAGTAAGTGTGTAAAAGATTCGGATTAGATATCCTTAATCCTCTAAGTGTTAATAAATACTTCACTTGCTCTTTGTCACAAAAAAAAAAAAAAAAACCAACAAAAAAAAAAACGTTTAGTATTTTTGTGTTCTATGTGGTCCTACTGTTCAAGATTATTTTTGCTTTTAGTAACTGCATTATTACTAAAACACTGAATTATTGTGTATGGAATATCAAAGAGGTTTTAATTGTGACAGTGCAAAGTCCAGCCACAATTTAGAGCTGGAGGCAGATATATGCATGTGCAGAGAGATACTAAATAAACAATAGCATAAATTAGACATAAGGAACAGTCACATACCATACCAGCTGCACCAGCAAGCAAGCCAAAGTCAAGCTGAAATCAGTAAGAAATCAGACAGTTGTGAGTGACCAAGGGCACAGTGACCAAGTCATGTGATGTGCAGGGGCTGATGGGTAATGTAGTCCTAGGTAACAACTTCTTTGTTGTTGTTTTTTACGGACTATATAGAAATCAATCCTAAGAAATGTCCGACCAATGAGTGTGTTTGAAACAGTGTCAAAATCCAATGTGAGATATATTATGCACATGAGTGATACTATAAATAATGCACAGGGAAAGCTATGACATCTGATTTCATCCTGACCAACTTCATATGAGTTGAGTTGTGTGAATGCTTAGATATTTGCAGCACTGATTTATAACAAATTATAGATATATTATTAAGATGATGAGACATAGATCTAAATACGAAGTATAGTAAATAAAAGTTAATAAAACATGTTTTCTAATTTTGTAATTATAATCAGTTTAAGTTAAAATCCAACAAATCCAACAAACAGGGGATTGTGCATTTTATTTTATTGTATTGTATTAATATATTTATTTTTTATACATTTAATCAATTTTATTGTTTTTATTTTTTTATTGTAGTTGTTATTGTTGTTGTTTTATTTTATTTATTTTTTATATAAATTTTGAGGAGCTAAAACTACCGTAGATGATAATCTGAACTGGATCTTTAATCACCATAATACCAAATATTAATACAAAAAAACCAACATTTTTTCACACATCACAAAGGCATGCAAGACATTTCTTTAGATGCAAGGTGAACTGCTGAAACAGTTAATATTAGCTGAAGAATGATATGTTCATATCAGAATTATTCAGAATATTCAGAATTATTGTTCATATTTTTATTGTTGGTACAGCTTTACACAAAGCTAAGCATTTTGCTTGTATGTTTCTATGACAATATAAGTGTATGAGAGATACACAGGAAACGTATGCAGATATGATGTCTTATTGCTTGGTCAAAAAAACAAAAAACAAAACAGTCTACAGTGTGTTTATGGCTGTGATGACGCTTTTCTGTACATGTCCAAATTTAGTTATCTGTCTTAATATTTCCTCAAAGTAATATCTGCTTAGAATATAAAGAAGGCCCAGTGTCTTTATGAAAGATTTATGTTGTTTCATTGCCATGCTATAAAATTTTATGAGGACCATCATTTACCTGCCACACATGTAGCTCTCTTTAGGGAATTTTTAGCAGTGATCATGTTCTAATAAATCTCCTACAACCCGAGTGATGTCTTTCAACCAAAGTAGGTGCCAACTGCATCTGCTTTGCTTAATGTCTGTGTAAATCCATTGAAGACATGACATTGTTAGAAATGCCTGCTGCAGACCTGCTGCTACGATTAACTTTGTCTCAATCAGAACATGCAGAAGGAATATTGTCCTTTATCTGTTCCTGTCACGTTCCACCCGGATGTATGACTCCAAAGGTGACTGTAATTGATTAAAGAGAACATAATTTTACTGCTCGGGCTTATGGTGGCTGGTCAAAGTCTTCCTGATGACTAGAGCTTCATTTCTGTTGCCTTAATGAGAAGATATTAGATTTTGTAGGGGTCACTATGGGAACGAGTGCACTAAAGTCATCCCAATGTCATAAAAGTGACAAAGAAGATTTAGTTGCAATTGTGCTTTATAATAATAATAATAATAATAATAATAATAATAATAATAATAATAATAATAATAATAATAAGTATTATTATTATAATTATTATAATTTTTTGTAGAATGTTTTAATGATAAAGAAAACAAAGCAGGCAGTTTCCCTTAAAATAGAACTAGACCATTTTTGCACACTGATGTTTCAAGTCATTTAAATATTTTTAGGGTAATTTAGGGGATAAATTGGGAACTGGCTGACTCTGCTGCTAACGTACTTTGACTGTCTATGACCTTTTATAGTTCCCAAAGGATTCATTTTCTGTGAAATCATTTGGAGGAAAAACATTAAAAGTTGTACTCGAGCTATAATATGTGATATATTTTGATATTCAGCATGCACAGTATTGCTGCTGTGAGTTATAGCACTGTCTAGTGGGCTGGTATGGGTCTAGGACTAAGCTGAGTGTGTTCTTTTAGAAGGTCCATGTGCTGGCACCAGTATCACCAATGAGGACATATATGAATTAAGGGCAAAAACAGCAAACTAACTTGGAAACCAAGAAACATCTGAACTACAAACATCTGAACTACACGTGCACTAATATAATAAAAGTAGGTTTGGAGGTTTTGATTGTGATGAGGTTTATGTTCAAGTGGTTCTGGTCAGAACAGAATTGATGGTTTAAAAACATTTTTACATTTTTAACATGTTTTTATTATTTAATACTGTGTCACCAATGACGAGCTCACTGTAACATACAAATGTATACATTCATACTAATTACACATCACATTCATATTGATGTTCACCATGACTTTTGCATTGCATTCAAATGGACTCACTTCATAATTAGGATATTTCTCACAGATCTTGATGGGAACACAGTAAATAAGTAGAATATCAATATTTTTGTAACACCATGATAAAATTCATATACTGTACCTGAGAGTCTAGTACAGGCAGTCAGAATATTATCATTTGAGAACTACAGTGTTCTCATAAATGTGTTTTGTTCTTTTATGCTGAACAACTATAGATTTAAGCGTTGACCTCTTATTTGCTTATTACATTCATTGCTGGTTTATTGTTATGCAGAGAATATTGGCACAGTTTACATGGCACTTATCATCTACGTGTCTAAACGACCTAAGTGGCTAGCCCTGGGAGTAGATAACAGATTAGGTCCGGTCATGCGCTTCTTGCCCACAGAGAGAAATCACGCTCATTTGCTCCAGGCTCAGAGCAGAGGTGGCACTCATTACACCTGAGCTCCTTGTGTTTAATTGGCCTCATTAAGTGATTAACTTAGCAAATTTACCTTTCCCCTCAAGGGTGGTACACCGAGCACTACATCACATTGCACCTCCTAAAGCTACTTCATTAAACAAATCCCCATGTCAGCATGGAGCCCTGTGTAGGCATCAGGGCCAGTTTGTCCGTGTTGTTTTTAAGACATGAAATGAAAAACTCAGCCTTGCTATTCACTGTGATGGCCTTAAAGGAGCTGGAAGATTGCACTCCATCAAAAAGACTTGGAAACAAACCTCTTTGCCAAATTGTGCTCTTAGTATATAAGGGCTGGATATGGCACAGTATTATGGGAAATTGTTTAGGGGAACAGGCTGTAGTACAGGATATTTGTCATACATTCATTTGCCCTTTAGAGAACCAGCCTAACATAGACTAGATGAAACACCAAAAGGTCGTTATTATTTTCCAGCATTTTGCTTCAAGGTTGTCATCACTGACACTCTAAACTCCTCCACTTTTTCTCCCTGGCAGCCAAATGAAACAGCAGATAAAGTGGCAATTGAAGGAGTTCACTCGTTAGATGTATCCTTCTTCCTTTAATGACCGCCAGCGCAGGCACACAGTAATGCCTGCAGAAATGGAGCATGGGAGCGGAAAAATTGGATCCATCATTTTTCATGCAAGCAGTGACATCGCTGTCAGCCAAATTCACTCTGATAGCCACTCGCAGGAATCATTGATATCTGCATTAGAGACCTTTTGTTAAAGGTCTCATCTAAATGCATTGAAAATGCTGCTCTCTCCTGTGTACTTCCTGCTGAAAAGGCAAAGAGGGTGCCTGCCGTGTGCTCGCACCAAGATTTGCCGACTTGGCTTTAAAGGTTAGTTTGCGGCCAGACAATGTGGTGTCAGTGAACTCAGAGAAAACATCAACAGCAGAAGCAAGCAGCAAAGCTTGAATAAGAGTGTTCAGATAGTGTGGTTTTATTAGTCTCTATGACAAGTCCTTCATCAAATCCATGGCAGCAGCCCATCTATCTGTGTTTGCCTTGAATTTTTATGCTATTTTGTTGGCAAAAAAATATTGCACATGGTGAATGAAAATATAAGCATTTCTTTTTTATTGCACAGTGTACCATACAACTGCCAAGGAAATCGGATAAGCCCCTCATCTGACTTCTGCAAGGTGACAGATCAAGAAAGGCCGAACATTCTTGCAGTGCTATATCTAGATGAACGAACAGGAACTATACACTAAAAAAGTTTTATATTTTGAGGAAACCTGCCTGTTGTGACATTTTAAATCAGGTTAAAAGTCACAAATACCTGGGTATTGAACTGTGAGCAAACTTCAGGGCGTGCGTTCTCTACAAAGGGCATTTAAGGCAAACATATATTTCTCAAAGGCCTTCCTCTGTAGAAGTTATACTTTAGAATTGTTAAAGGGCAGAATCTAATTTTATGAGTCATTTGCAGTTATTATCAATGCTAGAGCAGTGTTATGGTCTGGGGTTGCTTTAATTGGTTAGATTTAGACTCAGCAACATTATGTTGTAATAAACACAGCCAGCTGAGTACCTAAATGTACTGAATCAGCAGGTTATACCAACAATGGATTTTTCTTCCATGATGGAATATTCAAGGATGACAATGTCAAGATTCATTGGGTTCAAATTGTGAGAGAGTGATTCAGGGAGAATGACAAATCATTTGCACACATGAATCGGTCACCTTATGCACACTGACAGTCTTTGGGATGTGTAGAAGACTTTACGGGGTGGTTCGTCTCTGCTGTCACCAACAGTATCTCAGTCAAAAATGAACACAATTCTGGACAGAAATAAATGTTGTACTATTGCATAATGGTGTTGAAACAATGCCACAGCAAATGTGTGCTGTAATCAAAGCTGAAGGAGTCCAGCAAAATATTACTATTATGACTACTACTATTATTATTATTTTGACCAGGCAGTGTATGTTACAGATTCCTCTCTGGCTAGACTACAACAACCATGTTCACCAGTACTACAAGTAAATATACAGGATATATAGTACTCTGTATTACACTTTGTAATGTGTCAAATATTAACTGCATTGTATTAATAGTTATTTGTAATAATTATTAGTGATGACAGAGAGCTGACCAAATTTTCCATGTAGCATGTAGAAGACATATTTTTAAATTGTAGTCAAATCACACAAGTGATTTGTGCCATCAGGCCCCTGCAACTGATCCAGTATAAAGCAGCTTAACTTGTCTTCAACTTTCCTAATATTAGCCATGTCACCCCTTGCTGCAAACCCTTCACTGGCTTCCTGTAGCAGCCTGCATCAGATATAAATCCCTGATGCTGGCCTATAAAACCAAACACCGTCCAGTTCCTCCCTACCTGATGGCAAGAGCAAAGGACCCAGAACCCTTTGTGGTTCCTGTATGGCTCGGCTTGACCCTCCATCATCCAAGACACATGGGAGGCAAATTTTCTCTGTCCAGGCACCAAGGTGGTGGAGTGAACTTCCTCAGGGTGTTCGTACATCAGCGTCTCTTACTGTGTTTAAATGCAGACTGAAGACACATATAATCAAAAGCACCTCATTGACCAATGAAAATCTTGGCTCCATGCACTTTGAATTCTAGTCTATCATCACTAGCTTTGGATATTCCAAGTAAATAATTAAGACCTTTTAAGCTGTGGATAAGAGCATCCAGAAAAACTGGTGCACATTCTTGGTAGATCTCCCACAGGGCAAAGACATGCAGAAATATCCTGTAAGCAATGAACATCATACTTTCATACTTCGTGCAGATCGGTCCAGAATTTTGTTGTAGGATATCTGTGTTCATGCATAGTAACCCAGGTGTGTTTGATAATGTTGAGATTTGGTGACTTAGTTGGGAATGACAAACCCCAAACTCAGATAAATGTTTCTCTGGCCCTAATTTAGTGTCTCTAAATGTGTGTGGCAGCACATTGGCCAAAACCCATCACCATGAATGCAGCACACATAGCGTTCACCTGTCAGAGACATTTGTAGATGCATATGTACATATATCCTATGTAGATTGCATGTGGTGTATACTGTATTGCTGAGTTTTAGAAAGTACTCTATTGCATTCTAATATTGTCTGCACTTTTGCTGTTTTGTGTTACAAAATTAAGATTGTAATAAAACGTACGTTGGGCAATACTCCACTGAATCATCTACTAAGACTCTATTACTTGCTCACTCAATTATATACTCTTTTATACTGTTCTTCACATTTCCCTTATAGTAGTTTATTCAGGCTTCACTGTTAGCTCAAGAAAATCCCTAGAAGCAACCAAAATGATGCCTTCTTTTCCATTCATTTTGTTTTCTAAAATATTTTTCATTTCTATGCAACATTGTCACATTTTCCTGCAACAATTGCATTAAAAGGAAATTGGGTTGTCTTAAATGTGTTATACACCCCTAGCTATGATAACTCACAAAATTGTGGCATACAATATGTTAAAAGGCAGTAGTCAAAAGAAATAGCATCTCAAGCCAGGCCTATTTTAGCCCACAGCAGTTCAAAATCAAAGTAATAACGCCCCGAAGCAGCAGTATGGGCAAGGCTTTACCGTTATTTTCAACCCATCATTATTCCTCATAAATCCTAAACCAGCCCAGGCCACTGGCTCTGACAGCATGACTGATGGGCTTGCTGTTGCGAATGTCAAGAGAAATGTTCTCTGGGCCCTTATCTTACCATTTCTCAGTGTGTGTGAGACTTAAGGTTTTTGGATAAATACAGCCATTTGGATGAGCATTACTTTCTGATAACCAAAGGCACATTGATGTACTGTCTGTTTTAACAGGCCAAGCATAGACAAAATAACAGATGGGTCCTTGGACTCTAATCTAAAGCTTCTTATTAGTATTTGAGTTTTGTGCATGATTTTATAATTGAATGGCGGTGGAACTATGGCACATCCATTGCTAAGGAGAGAACAGAATGTTAAGGTTAATTGGTTTCATTCTGTGTGTGATTTATTTCTGTGTTTTCCTACATTCTGTTCCATATGGAAGTCGCATCTATGTACAGAACCTGGCCCAATTTTCTGTAAATTGCTTTGCTCCTTGTAGTTTAGTTTGGCACTAGATCAAAGCATGGGCTAAACTCAACAGAGGCAAATCTTAAAGTTATTCCCCAGCCCCCTGTTCCACCAAATCTCCCAGCGGGGCTGAAACAGGTTTCAGCAACAGCCATTAGCCCACCGATTACATATTTATGAAAGCTTTATGAAGCATTTACCGCTCCGTTCCATCAGAGCGTTACGTGCATGGACTTGACAGCCTTCCTCGGAGATTAGTCTCAGATACCCAGGATAGATTGCAATGCACTCGGATCGGCTTTCCTGCTGCTGCCAGCACAGAGTCCCAGACTTTAAGTGCTGTTACACAGTTGATAGGAATCAGATCATGATTGAGGTATAGGCAGAGAGGAAAATGGTGTGCTAAATGCTAAGGATGATGAGGTCAACTGGCTTGGCACCATTATGGCATGACATCCTCCCTACACCATGACACAGCCACATTGAGTATTGGGGCCTTTTTCTCTTCTAAAAGGCTTTCTGTTCCTTAGTGATATCAAGTTCTATTTTGAAGAGTGGGAACCAATTTCTGCTAAAAGAAACCAACATATAGAGATGGGAAATATAACTATAATTATAAATATATAACATGGTATTTATGACATCTTCATGCTGCACAGAATGCTATCTTTTCCAAGAACAACTTAGCATTAAAACTGAAATATAGACATTATAGTAGTATAAAATGTAGATAAAAAACAGCATAACATCTGCTTTTAGCTTTTATTCGCTCAAATGTACTGAAAAGCACCAAGTGGAATGGTATTAGAAACTACATATTTAAGAGATTTAAACAAATAAACAAGTAATTCTATACTGTATTTAACAAGGACAATAAGTAAATAAAAAGAAGCACCAATATTTAATAATACTTGTATCTGAAAATGTATCTGACTTTGGTGGAATTTTGGACAGCACCTGTCTGTTGTTTATTTCCAGCATATTTAAACCACATCTGTTTGCTGAGTCTTGTATATAATCCTTTCATGTGCTAGACTTTTTGTTCGCCTGCACCCGTTGAGCATGAAATCAATAACTGTCATCTCAAAGGCATCTTTGCAAGTAGCTCACACTCAGAAGCACTGCTATAATCCATCTCCATATACCATATAGCCTTTTGAAGCTGTAATATACACAGGGAGGGTCTCGCCTTAAGAGGACTTGAATGATTATTTAAGGACCTTGGGAGCTTAATTTCACTCGCCGTATTACATTTACATTTGTGGCATTTAGCAGACATTCTTATCCAGAGTGACTTACATTGATCTTATTTAGACAGCTCAACACTTAAGGGTTACAGGACTTGCTCAAGAGTCCAGCAGCTTGGCGGTGCTGGGATTTGAACATATGACCTTCCAAAATGTAGCCCCTACACTATAACTTCTGCATACACTATGCCTTATAACATGATAAAGCTAATAACATAGAACAAAACGGTAAGTTCTTAGTCACTGCATGTTGAAAGATAATGTTGTTATGTAATTAAGATGTATATATGTATACATACAGAACAGAAAAGGTTGGAGCTCCTTTACTACAAATTACTGAATTGGCGTGGTGTGGCATGGAGGCCATCAGCTTGTGGCGTTGCTGGGATGCTATATAAGCATATGTTGCTTTGATAGTGGTGTTCAGGTTATCTGTATGGCTGGATCACATGTTTCTCATGTTCCTCTTGACAATACCCAATAGATTTTCCATGTGCTTCAGGTCTAGAGAGTTGCTTGGCCAATCAAGTACAGTAATACCAACAGATGACTCCAAACCATTACAGGCTGTGGAAACTTCACACTGGACTTCAGACACTTTCCATTCTGTGCCTCTCCACTCTTCCACCAGACTCTAGGACCTTGATTTCCAAATGAAATGCAAAATTTACTTTCATCTGTAAAGATGACATTAGACTACTGAGCAACAGTGCAATTGCTTTTGGGCTCAGCCAAGATAAGATGCTTATGATACTGTCTCTGCTTTAGGAGTGGCTTGATATTAGGAGTGCAGCGGTTCCTGCAGATGTCTGTGTGTGGTGGTTCATGATGCACTGACACCAGCCTCAGGCCAGTCCTTGTGAAGCTTTCGAAAGTTCTTGACAATCTTCTCAAGGCTGGGGTCATCCCTGTTGCCTGTGTACCTTTTCCTACCACATTTTCCACCTCCAGTCAACTTTCCAGTACTATGCTTTAATACAGCACTCTGTGTAAAGCCAGCAATGACCATCTGTGACTTAACCACCTTGTGGTGTCGATGATCGTCTTCTGAACAAGCCAGCAATCCCAGAATTATGGTTGTGTATGCTGAACTAGACATTGTATATATACTGTTTTAATAGTACTTTACTCAAGCTTGAAATGAAATATTTTAATAATAATGGAATCTAATAATGGATTTCTGATTTTCATGATACATACTAATCAAAAAACCTTTAAGATCAAAGCCTCAGAAATCACTGATGAGTCTTAACCCAGAAAGGCATATGACTACAAAGTCAATTGATGAGTCCTTTCTGCATGAGAACTAAACCCAGAGTCCTATTTTAACCTCATTCATTATGCTACTAATAATTTTAACAGTAGCTGTATACATTATAAACATGAGAAAAGCCATCACATGGCAAAGCCAGCTTTTCACACACTGCTAACATGGGGGAAAAATGCACACCACTGCAACACCCCCAACCTAACATAGATTCTAACTAGACACCTTTGAGCTTGGCAAATTTTCACTTAAGCACAGAGCGCAGAGGGAGATGCTGATTGTATACTGAGGCTGAAATGTGCTCTGCGATGATGAACGTGCTGCACATGTTGCAGTTGGATTAACAGATCACTCCAGACCATATATTGTGGCTGTGTCAAGGGAAAAGCTCACATTTAGCTCTTAGGCTGCTGCAATCAATATAAATTTAGCATGGTAATGATCATGCACTCTGGGTAGAACTCTAGAGACCAGCTGAGCAAAGGTTTGGCACTGACTTGCTCAGCCACTGAAGAGGAACTACTTCTCTGTCTCTTACTCTTTCTCATATTATTTCTTTTCTCTGCTGCTGTCTGTCTCTTGTGGGATTTATATCCTGAAAACAAATTCCCTTCACCTAAAACCTTGATCTTTTGTGAGACAGTGAGATCAGCATTATGGATGTAGTGGATGAAGTCAATTTTCTGCACTATAGTGATATACAATTGAAGACAGGGCACTTTATGTGCTTGTGAGAAATTACATGTATAATGTAGATCCTGAAGAAACTAAATTCAGGAGCTGCTTGGTCTCTATACATTGTAAAATCTTCACCACAGGTAGACTGCTTATAATGTCCAGATTTACAAAATATTCTTAATGTTATTTATTTGAGTACTAAATATGTCTTGCAGATGTTTAGTATATGTAATGACTTTATATACAGTAGAATTACTTCTAGACTACCTAACTAACTTATTAACTCACTCACTCACTCACTGATTTACTCACTCACTCACTCACTCACTGATTTGCTTACACACTCACTGGTTTACTTACACACTCACTGATGTACTCACTCACGCACTGATTTACTTTCACACTGATTTACTCACTCACTCACTCACTCACTCACTCATTCACTCACTCACTGATTTACTTACTCATTTATGCACTCACTCACTGATGTACTTACACACTCACTGATTTACTCACTCACTGATTTACTCACTCACTCACTCACTCACTCACTCACTCACTAATTTACTCACTCACTCAGTCACTCACTCACTAATTCACTCACTCACTCACTGATTTACTCACTCACTCACTGATTTACTCACTCACTCAGTCACTGACTTACTCACTCACTAATTTACTCACTCACTCACTCACTGACTTACTCACTCACTAATTTACTCACTCACTCAGTCACTCACTCACTAATTTACTCACTCACTCACTCACTCACTCACT
>JAOVVF010000002.1:10190913-10214144 GCA_028565595.1 Duopalatinus emarginatus | reverse complement strand
TTATTTATTCACTGATTTACTCACTCACTCACTGATTTACTTATTCACTGATTTACTCACTCACTCACTGATTTACTCACTCACTCACTGATTTACTCACTCACTGATTTACTCGCTCACTCACTGATTTACTCACTCACTGATTCACTCACTCACTCACTGATTCACTCACTCACTCACTTACTCACTCACTGATTTACTCACTCACTCACTCACTCACTCACTCACTGATTTACTTACTCACTCACTGATTTACTCACTTACTGATTTATTTATTCACTGATTTACTCACTCACTCACTGATTTACTTATTCACTGATTTACTCACTCACTCACTGATTTACTCACTCACTCACTGATTTACTCACTCACTGATTTACTCGCTCACTCACTGATTTACTCACTCACTGATTTACTCACTCACTCACTGATTCACTCACTCACTCACTGATTTACTTATTCACTGATTTACTCACTCACTCACTGATTTATTTATTCACTGATTTATTCACTTACTTGTGAATAAGTTTCCCCACAAGATTCTACTCCTGATGCAGGCCTTTACTGTGCAGTCACATTCCTAAATTGCAGATTCCCTGGAACTGAAGGACCCAAATCTGTTTCATCATGCTGATATTCCACAAAGAGACGGATCAAGCCGTGACCTCAACCCAACTGAACACCTTTGGAATGCTGAATGTGTGCCAGGCCTTCTCACACAGTATCAGTTCCTGACCTCACTAATGCTCCTGTAGCTGAATGGGAACCAATCCTCACAACAGCACTCCAAAATCTAGTGAAAAGTCCATTTATTATTATTTTTTTTTATTTTGGGGGGTGGGGGGTTAACCCCCTAAGCCCTCTTTGTGGAAAGTATCACAGCAATCCTGCCTTAAGTAAGCAGCGCAAGTATGTAAAGACAGAGATTGTCCTCATTAATTTTTCTATTAAAATATCTTTTGTCAGGTCCCACGTGTCCAGGAGACTTAGGGGTCTAAATCTTTGCTTTAACATAATCTTTTACATATTAGTCTAGTCAGCAGAGACAGCAGTAATGCATGGTATTCTGGCAGGGACATTCCTAACTCACAGATTTCCTGAAACTGAAGGACCTGAATCTGTTTCATCATGCCACAAAGGGAAGGTTCAACCCCTGACATTAACCCCACTAAACACCTTTGGGATGAATTGGAATGCTAAATGTAAACCTGGATTTCTCACACGGCATCAGCGCCTGACCTCCCTAATACTCTTGTAGCTGAATGAGAACCAATCCTCAGACACAGACAAATTTAAAGCACATTTTCGATTTGGACATCATACCAACCCTTATTCATCACTGACCCTATCACAGCAAAAGCGGGACCAACTCTATGTTAATGGCCATGCTTTTTGATTGGACAGATATGGGCTTGATGGACAGGTGTCTACAGACATCTTTGTGGAAAGTATCACAGCAATCCTGCTCTAAGTAAGCAGCATCTGTATGTACAGACAAAGATGGTGTCCTCCTCAATTTTTCAATTAAAATGTCTTTTGCAAGGTCCCACATGTCCAGGAGAACTAGGGGTCTAAATCTTTGCTTTAACATAATCTTTTACCTATTAGTCTAGGCAGCGGGAACAATGGTAATGCATGGTGTTCTGGCAGAAGGAAATATAGCGACAGCTGCTGCATTGCTGTTTAAGTTGTCTAACCTCAGCGAGAAGACCTTGTTTGTGTCATGCAGGATCCGTAGCAAGCGAGCTGAGCCGTAATGCAATTGACAACCCGCTGTTCCTGACATTAATAAAGATTGAACACATACAGGAAATTAAACTCTCACTTTCCCATTGTAATGAGATGGTATCCATCACCCGACTGTTTACTCCGCAATCGGATCAAATGATCAAATTAGGGCGCACTCGGCCCACACACCACGCCGCCTTTATTGCCTGGCAGCATCACTCTTTAAAATGGATGACAGACTGAATGGGATTTAAATAAAGACTCTATATGTTAATGATGGACGGTGACCCCCTGGTGTTCAGCAAATAGAAGGAGGAGGGTCTGAAAATGAATGAGTGACCGCTGCCAAAGTTTGGAAATGAATTATATTGTGAGTCGCCACAAGAGGGAGATGGATGCTCATTCAGACTAAATGTCACTGTAAAGGCAATCCAGGAAACAGGTGAAATCAAGGCAAAACACCATCCAACTATTTTTTTTCCCCATGATCATTCAGCTGCTCTTTACGAGTCTTTACGATTAGGATAGGAATGAGAAAGATCATGAGGAGTGTGATGGGTTTAGCTTTTATAGCTAATAATGTTCCTGATCAAACCAGCATGTTAGGCAGGGATGGCTGTATTGGTGTAAGGAATAAGTGCTCTGCAGCCAGGCTTTGTCAATGGCTTGTAGAATAAGGCAGGGTAACTGAAGATGGACTATAGTGTCCATTGAGATTACTTCATCTTTTGTAACTGATAGGGAAATGGTAATTATGGCCTTATGGTATAATTGTATACCCTTTATGTTCTGTTCAGGTCAAATTAGCTATTTTTCCACTATTAAACCTTATGCACATGATTCAATTTCTCTAAAGAAACACGAGAAATAGATTTTTAGGGAAAGGGCTCTTAAAAAAGTCTTTAAATAGTTTTCTTTAATTACTATACTGTTAGTGTTGCACTACCTTCAGAAGGTTTACGACATAAAAATATAATCATGTTCAGTCTGTCTATTTCCATACATGTTGCATACATTGCTACTAAAATAAAGCTATCCCAAGACAGAGATTAGCCCTAGATCTATTTTATTCTACCTGTCATATACATTATATTCCCAAATACTGCCATTGCATTGACCAGTCATATAAACCAGCCAGGTAACAGTGATAACTGAAATGACATCGATAAGGATGATGATTATTGGCCACAAAAGCCTGCAAGTTTTAATATATGACCCACATTTATGCCTCCATGCCATGTCTTTTGGGTTCCTGCTTACACTTTTTTATATGCTTAGCTGTTAAAGGAGTGTAGTTTTAAAAAGAATACACACACTGTATGTGCCTGGTTTCTATTCCTACAGCACACATGTCCTGCTAGATGCAGATTACATGTGATCACAGTCACTGAGAGATGATAGTGGTTTTGAGAATGTCCAGCTGAGCTTCAGAGACATATTTAAAGCAATAAGTATAGCAAAGAGGAATGATTGCCATAATGATAGTGCCCTACCCAGACATTTTATTTTCCCCCAAACCTGATATTTGGAAATGGGTCTGATTTTAAAGTAGGTGGAGGCACATTGTGTACCGGTCAGGTCTGTGTGAGTCCTGAAAAAAAATCGGAAAAATAAATTGTCTTTGCTTTAGCCATTTAAAAGTGCTAAAAGTAAATTTTAAGACAGTGCACAAGGGTATAAAGTGCTTATATCAGGAAATAATTTTGTCCCGTTCACATTCAGCTTTGGTAACGTCTTTACCTTGGTCAGAGTTCTGGAGGATCCTGGAAAAGACAATTTATTGTAACCTCCTGTTCACCTCCAATCATGTTTCTGAAAGAGCACAAGGACACTTGAACATTCAAAATAACTAACCTGACTTCAGGATTAAACCAGGGATCCTGGACCACTGCGCTGCCCTTTCAACATTTTATGTGAAGATAATGAACTTTTTTCTGAATCTAGGTTCCATTTTATAGAAAAAATATCATCATAGTTCTGAGGTTTCTTTTTTTAATAGGTCGTATAACACAGTAACTTGACTTGTAGCTTTTAGTGACTCAACTCTCAGTTATCTCAAATCTCAATATGAGCTTTTCATTCATGCATCACATGAATCACACACACACACACACACACACACACACACACACACACACACACACACACACACATATATATATATATATATATATATATATGTATATCAGTGAGTGAGTAATATCTATCTATCTAGCTATCTAGCTATCTATCTATGTAGCTATGTATATATATACAGAGAAAGAGAGAGAATGTGTGTGTGTGTGTGTGTGTATGTGTGTGAGTGAGAGAGAGAGAGAGAGAGAAAGGTAGCTGTTAGACTGTACTGTACTTCACTGTTTTTTGCACTGAGATTGTGATGAGATTGTGATCCCACCGCTGAACCCATTACTTCTGCTTCATGTCTCAGCACTAGCTTTGACAGTGAAAGTGAACTATTTTCGTACTGTACCTTTGCAGTAAACACACTTGCCCAGAGCAGGGGGCAGTCCCAAACCATGGTGCCTGGGGAGCAGTCGGGGGGTTAGGTGCCTTGCTCGAGGGCACTTCAGTTGTGTCTTGTCCGTTGTGGGGATCAAATCCAGAACGTTCCAGTCACAAGATGCTTGACCACGGCCACAGCTGCCCCCTTTGATTCTGTGGGTGAACTGGCCTGTAATTGGCTCCTTCAAATATTTACAGGGGATGTTGAATACATACATTCTAAGCTGAGTGTATAACTAAGACCAGGTCAGGTGTCATCTATAGAACTGTGAAATGTTAATGCTAGTATGCTGTGAATATGATAAATAGCCAACAACGGGTTGAAAAAGTGCCAACAATGTGTTGGGAAATTATTTGGAAATTGAATGAATTTGAGTATTAAGGTGAAATATATGTATAATAAATAATGCCTGATATAAGATACTATTAGTGTTTAATATTTTTGGTTCTACTGTAACACTCCTTGCACAGTGAAACACTATCCCCTGTACATATATCCCGTATTCCTTCCCTTTTCCATCACTCTTTCTAATGGATTATTTAATGATAATTAACCCTGAATCCTACAGAGACAGCTGTGGGCAGATTAATGGCCTAGTTTAGGAGGAACACCTGTTCAACCAGGCGGAATTTGTCCAGATCAAGCTGAAGGCACCAATGTCAAAGACAAGTGCACATGCTCCCTTTAGCTGTGTCGCAGACCTTGAGCTCTACAGATCTCGACCTCCGTCAGATGTAATTTTAAAGTTGGCTCAGTTCTGCATTGTGCTAATTATTATTATATATATATATATATATATATATATATATTAATTTTACAGCATTAACTGTATGTATTAACTCTTCAAGGCATTGAAATGTTGTTTCCTGGCCTACTGAGTAAATGTAATAGAGGAGCTGTTATTATAAGCCAACAAATAAATGAGATAATTAAATAGTAATTAAATTAAAGTATATGTGGTATGTAACTCACAGATGTTCAGCTTGTTTTGGCTGAAATATAATGAAAATAATTCTGCATGAAAGGAAACCATTATATATGTTCAACAGTATCTGTACAAACATCTTAAAACACTTTAGCACCTAAAACCTCTAACCAGTATGTTCTGCAGCACATGTACACATAATACTGTGTTTGGGAATACTAAAATATTGAATGCAGGAAACTACAGTTGCTACATATTACAAGTATGTCAGGGGTATTAAAATAGCACTGTAAATAGATTTTATATGGAAAACTGAGCCGGTCTTCAGTCATCTAACAAACATGACTGAGTAGTAAAGTATTACAGCACAGATTGAGCAGCTGCACTCTTTTATTCATTACGCCACAGTGCTGTCAAATCCTTCACTCTGATTTGTCAGAAGCTGGCAGTTCATCTTTGTAATAACCTTTATTTATAATAAATGTCCACATTTTGATATGTTAGCGTGGTCACACTTTTTCGGGTAGTCTGCCTGTAGAGTATTTGTCACATTTCAGCAGCATATTTGCTGTGAATGAATTAAATGGCTTCGCTTTGGCTATTGTTTATGAGGTATATGTGGCAGTTCATGAACAATAATTTCAATAAATGTCAACCTAGGGTTTAGAATTAGGATTAGAATTAGGGTTGAGATAGGGGTTAGGATTTATTAGAGTTGGGTTTAGGATTCGGATTAACTTTAGAGTTAGTGTTAGGGTTAGATGATTAGATTCAGGTTAGGACTAGGGTTTACATAAGGGTTCAGATTTATATTATGGTTAGGGTTAGAATTAGGGTTAGGATTTATATTAGGGTTATAATTAGGAATAGTATTAGAATTTGTATTAGGGTTAGGATTAGGAGTGGGATTAGAATTTATACTAGGGCTATGGTTAAGATTAGGGTTAGGATTATTTTTAAAATTAAGATTAGGGTCAGAATTAGAATTAGAATTAGGGACAGGGTTAGGGTAAGGATTAGAAAGTTTAATAAAGATTAGTGAACTGGTTTACTGTTTGTTTGTTGAATATTTGTATGTACATTGTTTAGCATTTTTAGGCCGTAAATTGCTGTGAACCCTCTTTGACCAAACTGTCCAAATGAAGTGTCCAAATAAAATGGTGTTCATTATAAACTCTATAGTAACAGCTACAGAATGTTTCTGCCACAGCAAAGTCTTAAGGCCAGACAACACACTTTTTAGGTTCCTCTGTAGCATGAAAAAAACAAACTCCTTTTTTTTACACGATGACTCAATTTTAAAAGCTGCTATAATGTAAATGACATTCATTAATAAAAAGGAAAATTGTAAACATTCACCAAATGCTGTGGTATTAGAGGAATCAAATGTTTTGGAGCTCGCTCTATTAGAAAATAAACCCACTAAACCCACTCACAGTCGATTATTTTCCTATAACAGCATGCCCAATGTGTTTTAATGCTTAATTAAACCTTTAAACAGCTTTCAGTGTGTCCAGACCTCATTCATGCATCGACATACCTTTCCTATTAGTTACAGTCATTCCTGAATCATTCCTAGTAATTACTGGATGATATTGTTTAAATGAATAAGTGAATAATACTCTGTAACTGTAAAGGGTTAAAAACTAAATTAATGCTATTTCCACAGTGAACTGATTGCTGTACAGAGTTTTCACAGCCTCTGCTTCCCAGTAGAAAGCAACATATGTTTAACCCTAATCCGGAGCTTCACTGATAGCACCCTTCCATTAGATATCAAAGCAGTATGATGCTATGGGGACATTACCGCCTGAAAAGTGTTTAAACAATAAATAAATAAAAATCATACCCCTGAGGGCATATGTTCACATATCTAGGCCCTACTTGCTTGTTAAATAAAGTAATTATAAATGTTACTTTTTAAGCAACAGTCATCAGTGTACTGAAATAACCACACAAGATCTCGATCCTACATTTTACCATCCCAGAGCTGAACTCGATAAAGCATTGCAATTAGTTTGTTCCATCCTGCAGCAGTGTTTACCGATTGGCTGCACACACTGCTCCTGATTATCCAAGTGGAAATAAGAGCAGCATGCCATTGTGCAATGGCATTCTCACACGTGCTTTCCATTTCACTCAACAGCTGCTCGCTTTTCTTTTTTGTTTTGCTTATACATGTCTGCCTAATTTCTGAACATATGTATATAGCCGCCTTGTTTTGCAGCCTATAGCTCAGAGTCTCTTTCTCTCTCTCTCTCTCTCTTCCTTTCTAAAGATAACTGAATGCTTTATGAAAGTGTTTAATATTTCATAAACAGAGGACCCACCAGTAGAGGTGTGTACACCAAACAAACATGCAATATGTTAAGGACATTCCCCAGACAGCTCAAGGCATTCTCAAGAGCATCTAAAGCCATTTCAATCCTTTCTTATTTTGTTTTTATTAGTTAAAATCAAGATGACATCTTTATGCACCCTGCATGGATTGCATTATTACATAGTTGCCACCTTTCACTACTCCTAATATTGTTAGTGCCAATGAAGCAGGATGCTGTATAATAATAGATGTTACAAATGTACCATGTACCATTCCCATGCTTTCTAACCATCAGGAGCATGTACAAATGCTGAGCTGTTAGCTAACTGTTATAAATGTATACAACTTAATCATGGGATGTACTTTGTATCTATGCAACAGATTTTAGTTCATTTGAAAAATAAGAATAAACATACTGGTTTTGTTTTTACCCTTTATAACATCAAATAAGTTTTCCTCAAGGAACACTAGATGAATCCTATTGAAACCAGCAAAAAAGCTGAATAAACTTTATAGCTAGTTGAAATCTTTTTTTTTTATCGTTGTGTTGTTTGCAGTTTATATATGCCAGACAGGATGAGCAGTGGCCCACCTAATAAGAGCTTAAATCATCGTGCCACCCTGATGATAGCCATCATAAATCTGGAAGCATAAATGGTCCAGACAATTTTGGCAGAACATTTTTCAGAAGAGCTTCGGATTAGGTATTACAGAAAGTAATACAGAAAGTAAAGCAGTTGTAAGGTGGTGATGTAAAAACACTCACTGAGGCAGAGATAGGACACAAATGCAGGTGTTTTATGGAAAAGTTCAGCCAGGCAAACAAATTCAAATTGCAATCTGAAATTGTGGTCAAAACAGTCAGGTGATGGGACTAAACAGGGCAAGGCAGAATTAAAAAAATACGGGAAACGTTAATTAACGATCAAATTAGGAAGACGACACTCAAATATAATTGGCTTAGTAAGGGAGCACAGAACAACCAAATACTTTGCACTGAAGAAACCAAAAGGCATGGCTTAAACAAACAAACTAATCAAGGCAAACAGGTGAACATAATCATGAACTGAAAATGGGTATGAAACACACAACCAGAACGCTGGGGAAGGTGATTGGGTGGAAATTAAAGTTTTTGGCATGGCCATTTTATGAAGCTGCTGTATATTATGGGATCTGGAGTCTTCTCTGGTTAGCACTGTGTATTCCCTGACAGCAATTTATAAAAAGCTGTGCACCATGATCAGGCCATGTGTAGGATATAGCTGTAGACTTTCAGCTTGACTCTCGACTCTCAACTTACCCTAGCATAAAACTCTTTTTGTGATGTTTTGGTTCTTTTTTTCTTTTTAATTTCAGACTTTTCTATTCAGGCTTTTTTTATTTCCAAAATTTCCAAAACTTTGGAAATGAGAAACTCACTAGTGTTACAGCATCCTTCAGAAGATTATGGTCATAGTTATATTCTGATAATACACAATAGGGCTCTATAGCCTGACAGTGTAGTAATACCATATTTGGGATATATTGCAGTATCAAACAAGTTAACAGACCCTCATTGGCCTAAGGATGTGTCTATCAGGTTATGTTTTCTCCTTTTTATCTTTCATCCCTTAGACTTTCAGTATATCTACTATGTTTCAGTAAGGATACACAATGACCTGTATGGGTGAGTTTTTTTAAAATGACATTTTAAATATCATTTGCATCTTTATTTCCTTTTTGAATTGAACTTGAATTTAATTGCCAATGCAGAGGTTTTCTCCTGTTTATAATAGCATTAAAACTGCAATAGCTTTCCAGCAGCTCTCAGGATAAAAACATCACCGGTTTGTTTTTCAGGATTAATCTCTAGCATAGTGGTCCTGCTATCAAATGCACACATGTCCCTTGATAAGCCCCCTCCACTGCCAGTGGCTTTCTGGTTTAAATTTTCCACTTAAATTTTCATGATCTTTTCACTCTAGGATGCCACTTCCATCACTCCAGAGTTCTCTAACCTAATGGCCGTAACTACTTTGGCAGTGCCATCAAAATCCTATTTGTTTCAATGTTTTATCTACAGGGAGTAGTATAATATCTGTGGATTAGTTTTAAAGACAATCGATTACAGAACTACTGCTACCCTTCCTTTTCACATTTCCTCTCTTTATTTCCAATATGACCATTACGTTAAATACTTTAATTATTCATTTTATAATGTGTGTGTCATGGTGAAATATTGTCCACTGCCAATCTGACTGCACCAAACAACCTCTCCCTTCTTCTGGGAGGTTAATGGTGGAGCCCACACTTTCATTAGCTTCACTAAATGTGGTACACCTCATATGTCAAAATTCCCATCAGTGGGGGGCAGAAAGCACACAGTTTGTCATAGCACACCACTTTGGACCAAATCTGTAGACATTTATGCTGTTGTCTGAATATGACTCAGCTTTATTAGCTGCTTTGAAGCTGTGTTATAATAGCACATACGAGCATGTATTGTGTAGTGGTATTGAGCATATCTGAGTAAGAACCAGAAGTTACTGAAAGATTATTTAGCCGATTAAGCACCCGGCTTCATCTGGAAAAATCAGTAATAAGGTTGACTTTTTATTAATTTCTCATTTCTGTTGACATTGCTCCTTACTGAAGAAATCAGTAATCAGCAAGGGCCTCTCAGGTCTTATAGAAAACCATATATACTCTAGGATGCAATATTTACCATCCAAATATGCCATGCTAACAAAAAACGATACTATTGTACGCTTGGCAAATTGCGTGTTGATTACCTCTACTAGATATTGCTGAAATCAGGCTCAATTTGTCACTGGTTAATGGGTATTGCATGAAATGTAACACAACATCACAATTTAGAATTTAGAAAAAAAAAAAGAGAAAGCACACATGCATTTAGCTTCATGCAAGTAAAGGAAATTGCTGACACTTGGGAAAATGTTTCACTAGCAATGCAATGTTTTTCTCATGACAAATAAAATAAGAAGCACATATAATTCATTTTCTTTGATGGAAAGTCAATCAGTTTTTGACCTGAGCTACACAGAGAAGGGAGTGAGGGATACCCGAGATTAATATTGCAGCCTTAAAAGCCAATATGGATCATTAGTCCACATTGCTTTTCACCTGTATGACCCCACATAAGCAATTTAGGTAGTGATGTTTCAGCCATTCTCTTCATAATGAGTGCCTGTGTTTAAGAAGCATCAGCTTTCATTCTGAGGACATGATCTCTGCCTTTCAATGGTTACATTAAGTAATGTGCCAAAACATATTATTATGTAACACTACATGGACAATATAAATGATACATATAAGCACTGGCAACGATCCTAGGACTCGTTACTGTGTAGTGGAAGCATTATGTACGTTATGTATCAGGATGTACTCATTCTGGTCAACAACAGATTCCATTGTGTCATCATTTGTTTAACAAAATCAAAACAACATAAAGAAGCCATGTGTGAAAAATTAAGTACACCTCATGAATCAGTATATTGTGGAACCACATTTAGTAGCAATAAAAAGGAATTGTTTTCTACATGGCATTATCAGTCTCTCACATCACTCTGAAGGAATTGTGGCCCACTCTTCTTTACAACATACTGTAATCAGCTTGAACATTTATGATGCTAACTGAGGCCTGTACAGTTGGAGATACAGTTCTTGTTTTTTTTTTTCAATTTCTTTGATCATTGCAAAATCTGGGTCAATTTGATGGAAACATCCATTTGTAAATAATCTTTCTCACTGTAGAATGATGAACTTCAGTTTGGAAATGTTCTTATAATCCTTCCCAGGTTGATGGGCAGCAAAAATGATTTCTCTAACATCATTGCTGATGCCTTTTGTCCAATGCCTATTGTGTTGATATACACCTGAATGATGCAGACCAGCAAACCACCTAAACAACTGCTTCAATAGAGGTGGTCACACTTGCTGAGAAGCACATGGCTACTACTCACCCTATAATTCCTATAGAAGCTGTAGGGGTGTACTTAATTTTTCAAACACTGCTTTTGCATTGTGCCTAGTTGTTGTTTAGTAAATAATGACACAGTGTTCTTTGTAATTTTGTTGTTGTTCATCTGAGCATTTCCAGAATCTTAATTATTTAATTATTAAGTATTTTTTTATTATTTACCTTCAATTTGAAAAGGGTGTACTTTGTGTTTCATAAGATTGTATATGCATATGTACTGTATGTATAATGTGTAAGTATGTACGTCTCTCTGTGTGTATAAAATGTACACGCAAATAAAATGTGAAAAATATTTATTATTTTTTAAAATTATATACACATTTGAATTTGATGCCAGCACCACGTTTTAAAACAAGTTGGGACAGGGGAATATTTACTCTGTGTTTCATCACCTGTTTTTTAAGCATTGGGAAATGTGGAGACCAACTGCTGTAGTTTAAAAATAAAATGTTTTCCTATTTTTCTTTAATTTAGGATTTCAACTGCTCAACAGTTTGATCTCTGTTGTCATATTTGCTGTTTCATAATGAGCTAAATGTTTTCAGTGGGTGACAGAATTGTGAAGAAGGGTGAAGACAGCCTGGAATGTAAGGGCCTAAATGCTTTGGTACATTTTTCTTGACAGTAGGAGGGTGACGAGTGTGTGGAGATACGTGTGATTGTCTGCAATGCTGGTTGCTTTGTGGATACACTAGTGATCTCCTCAGCTGTCCTCGCTATCTGCTGCAGGTATTCAAAATGGTGCAGTTCCCAAACCAGGAGGTGATGCACTGCTCAGGATGTTCTCAAAAGGCACTCTGTGGAATATGTTTATGAATGGGATGTGGGACATGTGCAGAAAGGAGAGACTACACCAGTACATTATGTATACCCACCATCATTGTGGCATTGATGATCTTGATGATGTGATTTGAGTGTACTGTGTATTGTTGTGAGTCAGCAGAGTGAACAGCAGTACACTGAGCACACAGCCTGGGGGCATAATGATGAGTTGAGTGTAATGGAATAGTAGTTATTGAGGCAGGACACCAAAGACTTCTTTGGCATGGAGATGTTGATGTTCGTTATGTAGCATGTTGGGATAATGGCACTGCTTAGGAGGATGTTGAAGATGTCAGTAATGATATCTGTTATCTGATCTGCACATCTTCTCAGCACTGTGCTAAGAATGTTGTCTGAACCAGCAGGTTGTGTAGTTTACCTCACATTAGCTGTAGTAAGACACAGCAACTGATCATTTTGAGGAAATATGCAACGTGTCATGTATCACCACTATTCTGACTATGTCCTAACTTTTTTGAAACCTGTTGTTGGCATCAAAATCAAATTGGGCATATGTACAGCATTGTGTTTTTATTTACATTTTGCACAGAGTTGCGTTGAAAAGATGAATAGTGCCAATTATTATTAAAGGAACATCACTAGCCTAATGTAAGACTGCTGTCAATGGTTTAACACAGATAGCCTAAAGATGTCTGAGGATGGGCTCATTTAGATTTTTACTGCCTAATTACTGTACTTGCTAAAACATTTACTCAAGTCTCACTCATTATTCAGTTTATAACTGCACTTGAATACTATACTAACATAAATCTAAAGAGATAAAAACAAAAAGGCCCTGATGCTTGTACTGAAGATCCTTTCAAAATACTTTAAGCACTGCTTAACTTTGTAGTGTTCACTTGTGGAAGAATAATGACTCAGGACTTTATCCCCTGCCAGATCAGTACATGTTTCATATTTTACAATTTTACAGCAGGTTATTTTTTCCCCTCAGAAATGCAGATGATGTGCTTGGCCAGAAAAGTCAGTTTTGTTCTTATTTATTCACAACACACGTTTCCAGTTATTCTTAGTGAATTTCAGATGCAGAATTGTGTGTATTACTGTTAACACAGGCTTATGTCATGAGAAAATACACAATTATTTCCCTTTTGCCATCTGGGACACAACTATATTTGGCCATTCTCTGGAAGTGTGCTAATAATCCAAGAATTATCCAGTACAGCCAAAACTCTCTATCTATTAAATGTATAATAGAAATAAAAAACCAAAAGACCAAGGACAAAACATAATATGCTGTTTGTTTAATTCACGTTTGATGTTCGGTAATGACTCTTGAAGTCCAGCAGCAGATTTGGTAATGAAATCTTTGCCCTTGACTTCACAGTCAACTCCTCTTACTGTGCAGCTCATTAATGACCCATCTATTCCCATTAAAGAAAACCGAGATACCACGGCTCAATGACCATACACCACATGAATGGAGAGCAGAAGGAACAGGTGTGAGAAGTAAAACCCGGTCAAAAATTGGATTTGTAATGTTTTCAGGGTTGACATGTATATACTTGTTAACAACAGTGACAGGCAATATTTTAAGGTCTACATTAAAATTATATAAGGTATAATTTTAAGCTCAAGGTATCAATTTAATTAAAAATAGTCCTGTAAATTATATAATTTGACAGACTGTACAAGTAAACTGTGCTTACAAAACATCTGCTTTTAATGTGGCCGTGTGCTAAACTACAGCCGATGACAATATACTGTAAGCTTTCTGTAAATGCACTCTCCCATGTATTAGTATTAGATATAGGAATGGTGGTCTTATGATACTGCTAAAGGACAGAATATTAATATGAACTAATTCATATGAATAGAATGTTGCATTAAAAGGAATTAAAGGGAATTAAATTACATTCTAAAATACTAAAACACACATAGAGGTAGGTTAATAATTTTATAGCTAGGAAATAAAGAAACTAGCTCGCATCACCTGATCATGAATATAAAGGGATGTGTGACACTTCTGATTGCTACATTTTCTGTATTCCACAGCTATATAACCTGATGAGACTGAGGAAGACCCAGCTGTGGCCTAATTTAACACCTGGATAAGACATGTATTAGGTCTCTTAGGCCTAATGGGAGCTTATATGGCGATCACATGTATACCCAATGCATGTTTTAGCACTTCTGTTAGAAAAATGTGGCACACAAGACAGGAAGACATTTACAGCCATGGACACTGTTTTACAGAATAATCATAGTTTTTTTTAGTTTATTATCAGCTAATGTCTTTTGAATGTACTTTGATAAGATCATTAAGATACTTGAGCAATCATACTTACTACTACATATATTAATCACAATGTAAAATTCAGAAATGGATACAACTGACTAATATATAGGCTTACTTACTTGTGATGGACTTGTCTCTCTGTTGGATGGCTGTTCTTCTCCATCAACCTTGTTTCAATGCTTTATCTAAAATGTATGGAAATGTTGGAAAAGGAAATGCAAAATTACTCAGAAAGAAACAGGTATAAAAAACATACACAACAGGTTTGGAACAAATATCTCTAAAACAAACACAAGCAATACCTTATGTTTCTGTGTACTTAATGAAAAATGGCCTACTACCAACCTACAGGGTTCGTCTATTGGTGTTAAGTTAACTTCCAATTACCAATTATCTGGAATAAAATATACTTAATATTTACTTGGGCAGGTATAGATAAAAAACAAGAGTAAGGAATAGGGAAAAGTCACTGATGACTCCTGGGAATTTAATTTGTTTGAGGAGTCAAATACAATGAGATAACTTTCACAGGCTGTAGGTGAATATGACTGTTATAGTCATTAGATCCTTCTATACATATATAACTTTCTATACACACCTTTACCTCTCCCACTGGCATGTCTGTTTTCTATTGAAGCCTTACTGTACATCAGCTTGCCTACCTAGCCTCATAACTCTTTTAATCACATATTGATAGTGTGTATTATTCATGTTTAACCTCTTTCCCTCCCCATGCGGCTCCTAATCTAACAATTCAACTCAGGAGTCAAAAACATACAAACATTTTTAAAGAATAGGTCGTTATAAAGAGCGTACTGAATTTGACCATGTTAGTGTAATAGGAAGTCAGTCTTGTCAATTTGCCCCTCTAGATTTCCCACAGTCAACTGTTAGACGTTTTTTGAAGTGTGGAAGCATTTAGGAAGCACAGAAACTCAGCCACAAAGTGGCAGACCATGTAAAGTTACACAGCAGGTTTGCCGAGTACTGAGGCTCATAGTGCATAAAAGTCATCAATGCTTTGCTGACTCAATACCTGCAGAGCTCCAAACCTTCTCTGATTAACATCAGCATAGAAACTATGCACCAGGAGCTTCACGGCATGGATTTCCATTGCCATTTCCATTCTTATATCGCCGAAGTCAATGCCAGGCATCCAAAGAAGTGGTATAAAACATGCTGGACTCTGGAGCAGTGAAAACATATTCTGTAACTTGATGAATCATAGTTCTCTGACAGCCTGATAGGCAAGTCTGAGTTTGGCAAATGCCAGACTGTAAGGTTTAGTGCAGGAGGGATAATGCTGTAGGGTTGCTGTTGTTTTTCAGAGGGTGGCCAAGGCCCCTTAGTTCCAGTGAAGGCAAATCTTAATGCTTCATCATACCAAGACATTTTGGATAATTGTATGCTTCCAACTTTGTGGATACACTTTGGGGAAGGCTCTGTTCCAGCCTGACTCTGCACAAAGAAGGACCATGAAGGCATGGCTGATGAGTTTAGTGTAGAACTTGACTGGCCCACACAGAGACCGGACCTTAATGCCACCAAACACCTTTGGAATGAACTAAAACAAAGATTGCGAGTCAGGCCCTCTTTTCCAACATCAGTGCCTGACCTCACAGATGCTCCTCTGGATGAATGGACAAAAATTCCCACAGGCACACTGCAAAATCTTTCCAAAGTTGAAAAAAAAAAAAGGGGGGGGGGTTTCTATATTAATGCTTATGGATTTAGAATAGGCAGTCATACTTGGTAGGTCCCCCACAGGGCATGGACTCCACAAGCTTGTATACATATGCACACACACACACACACACACACACACACACACACACACACACACACACTGCCAGTCTGTATTTAAATAATCACTTGTATGTGGAAACACATTATGGTTCTCTGTCAAGGTAATAACCCATTGTCATCTCTGTTGGATGGCAAATATTAAACCATAGATCAATGTTTAACTATTTATAGTGGACCAAATGAGAATGTAGACAGTTGCGTTATTATTTGCCTTTGGCAAAATTATAATAATTTAACAATTCAGAATCAGAAGAATGTCATTATCATTATTGCTTTGTGTTCAGCATGGATATAATCTTCTTAGGGTAAAGTAAGAGAAGAATGTCTCTGGGTGTAATACATTACACAGGCTTGACTTTCATTAAACTGCTGTTGAGGGTGTTTATGAGATCTGGGCTGGCTTGTTGGTTGATTCTATCTGTATTGATCTCCTGTCTAAAACAAATTGTGTTGTCACAGATGCATTTAAAAATAGTAATAAGCTTCAATGAACTTATATAGCCCTGGTTCTGAAAATAGCTTGGTATTATTTTATTTGATTAATAAAAGCTTGTTACTTGGTGAAAGTGTATGCAGGGATATTGATGTACAGTATAGGCACAACAAAAGCTTACAAATTAAGAATCAAAATTAACAGAACAATGTGAATGCCAAATCAATCCATACAAATAGAAACAAGTTTGTCTTTCATGAAGACAATAGCTATTTTACATTTAGTCTCAATTTCATGCGGTCTTGCTTTTAACAACTATAGTGTACAGTTTTAGCACATTAACTGTTTAAATCATTACATTATGTTGAATGCGAACCACATTGACCACTGTGCCTGCACACAAAGGAATTTGACCTCCAGATTTAACCCATCTGTGCAGTAAAACACACACTCATTAATAAATACACACTAGGGGCAGTGAGCACATGTGCCTGTAATGGTGGGTAAACAGTTAAGGGTAAGCAGTTGGGGGTAGATGCCCAGATTTGATTTGATTTGATTTTATATTATGCTACTACTTTATTTTACTACTATTTACTGTTTTATTTACTAGTTAATCTCCTTTGCCCATAGTCATATATGTGGCATAATACAGGTTGAGGCTGATTCTAAAGTAGAAGATAAAGTCCATGGCATCTCAGGTTTGCTTGCAAATCACAATTCTCTGAGCTACTGCTGAGTTAGGCCTTTGAGGCCACTAGGGAAAGTGCCCAGGTGAGCATGAGTAGCTCTCGGAAGTGGAGAGGTCAAGAAAGATCAGCTTGGTTTTCGTTCCATAGGGGAAACGATTGCAAAAATTAAAAGCTATTCCTTGCATGGCATATTGGTGTGGCTGTCTGGTAATGAGTTACAATTAGGCAGGTCCTGGAAGTCTTGATTTTCTCAGAAGCAGCATGACACCTGCCCTTGGACTAATTGGTCAAAGCATTTCACCTTAATCCACTGGGGGATAAACCCTGGGTTGGCTCCAAAGTTCTATCTGGGACTGGATAAAGATAAAGGTAGGATAAAGATAAAAAGTGGGCCTCTGCCACACCATTAATCCAGTTAGTGAGCTTCAGGAAACCTTCAAACTCAGTGGTGAATTTTGGAATAAGACTTTAGAGGTCTCTTGATGCATTCAAGGGACGTATTTACTCCTTTGATCTTCAATTGATGGAGGAAGTGACTATGTATAGGTTGATTCTAATGACATTAGAGTTATGCAGTTATATTTGTAAGGTTTTATATCGTCCATTAATGAGCAGCAGACCGTAACTCTCATATACTAAAGCTCAGCAAGTATGCTGACTGGAGGTTGTACAAGACCACTAAAAATATGGCAGGTAACATGCTTTCTCAGAACAAATCAGGAATGCCCTTAAGTGTAATTTTTACAAAATTGTTACAGCAGTTATAGTTTTTTAAATAGATTATAGTCAGCAAGGCTTTATTATACATAGTTCTTTGCCTGGAAATATTGAATTACATCTTACAAAGCAAAGAAGATCAGGATTTTCTTTACTCAAATATAATCACAGCATGGAGCTCTATAAAAATAATTTTACCAGTATTCCAGTTCTTGTTCTACAAATAGTATAATATAATAATTAGAATATTAAAACCATATATGATCTACTGAATACTTCATGGAAATCTACCACAATACTGCAGAAATAAGGTTAAAGTTGTTATGGCCTATGGCCTTCTTCCTTTGCTGCACAGATCTGAATTACATGCCAACCGAGGTACCCTAAAGAACAGTCTGATTAAGCATCCTTCTCTAAGGGCTCTAATCTGAGAGGCCTCCAGAAGGCATTTTACATCCACCATTGCTTAGCATATAGAGTAGATATTGCTGTTTTTGATTAAATTCTACTTTGTCCTCCAGTACCTGTTAAAATGGCAAAACCTTGAAGGGTTGAAATGGAACGCTAGTGCTGTCCCAGTGCTCACAGTTTAGAGGAGTTGAATAGCATGGTTAATAGTCTCATTCCTTGAGATATGGGAGGCCCAGTGGAATAATGTTATTATACATCATGCATGCAGAGTGAGAATGAAGAATGCGGTGGTGAATATGGGGCAAAGCTTGGTGCATGATGGGTTCTACATAAACGAGAGCATACTAACAAGTAATCATTCATCCACAATGTAAAGTACTGGCTGCATATGTACAGCCTTTGCCTCACTCTGTCTAATTTTATGCAGCCTATCAGCTGTTTCCCAGGACAATGCCATATATATATATATATATATATATATATATATATATATTATGAAAGAGTATGAGTACAATGAGGCATTGGGAGAGTGTGTCACTCTTGAACATGTGTAAACAGTAAAGTTACTCGATAGTCTGCAAGGGGTAAGAGTTTGGATCCAAGCTCTTTGATGTAAAGAAAGATAATTTGAAAATCATGGCATGTACCTGACAATAAAGGCTTTTCTTTAATAGTCACAATGAGAAGATCATGACCTGCGTTATTGTGAACTTGTGAATATTGATGTTGGCATAACAAATATTAGTTTAATACGAGGTATAATATTTTTATGTAATGGTTTAATTCGATTCAGGCCTAATTACAGTGCTGTATACACCTGGCATATGCATGCAATACCATTTTCCAGTATTTGTAATGCTTTGGCCCAAGGATCAAAGCCACTGCTTTTGATGGTATTTGGCATCAGGAAGTCTTGGCTGGTGCATAAATGAGATTAGAAAAGCCTCCTGAACTAAGAGCATTGCTCTTGATCTCAACACAACTAGCTACAATAACACATGGCAGCTTTAATTCTAGAAGTATTTCTTTCTCAATATATATTGAGTAGAAACCAGACCCAGGTTGCAGCATATTTCAGGAACTTGTCAACATTTCAGAAAGATTTCAGTGGCACAGAAGGAGGAACTTTAGATCTAAATGTACTGCTTAAATCTGTGAATAAGCTGCAGTCCATGCAGAGACACAGAGACACCCTGATTAGCCCAGATTATAGCTAAAACCTGATGTCTTTTGCCAACATGATTGCAAGCCAAATTAGGTTCAGATATACAGACCAGACCAGATGCTGAGCGAAAGTGAAATGATGTTAAAAAAATATTAGGTGGCAGAACAGACAAGTGAATAAAAATAAATGAATCAGCAAAATGATATAAATTGTGTTCATTTTCTCTATATCTTGAACAAACGTGCTATATGGCAGCTTTAAACAATGCTTTATTATTATATAAGCCTAAAACATACAACCAACCTACTAATGAAACCAACCACAACACTGGATAGCTGTTGGCCTACTTCTTCTTAAACTAAGTGTCAGCATAAGACTCAGATAGTTCAGCACGACATCCTTCAGTCTCTGGGGTGGACATCAGGGATCAAATTACATTGCCCAGCATGAGCTGAAATGATAACCCTGATGCCAGTGAGGATAAATCAGAATCTAAACCATGCCCTTCCAAAATGGCCCTTTTGATTACTTCTCCAATAAGTGACATTTCCTTTCCCCATGCCTATTTCAAGACATTTATTTCCCCCGTGGTGTTTGGCTATGCGGATGCCTTGTTTAACGCTTAGTTCTATGTGACCCAGATGTCTGCACTATTTAAGCCCTCTCATCTCCCACACACAGTAAATGATTGTATTGATATTCATGACATTTTTTTTGCAGGCATGGTATTTGTGATGGAGGTTTAATATTGTACACATACCCAGTGCCTAATAAAGAAGCACCACAGAGTATATTATGCAAAACACATGATGAAAATCAACATTATTATTATATAGAAAGAATGACATACAATAAGTATCATTTTGAGCTCAAACATAGTATTGTGTTTTATGTTAGGTTATATTTAACCCCATTTCATGACACCACCCCCCCAACACACACACACACACATACACACAAATCAATATTGATATTCCTTTATGCATTCTTCAATTCAGGTTTGCATTTTATTCTGTTTTATTTAAAAAAAAAATTTAGGTGTGCTGTTTCATTCTGATCAAAAATGCCAAATGTAGTTGTTTTTTGTAAGATGCTCTCAGTTTAGCAGTGTTTAGCAGTGGACTAAAATGCAATTCTAATACATTGGGTAAGGCAGTAACTGAGCCACTGTATGTTATTTTATATGGCATAGTCAGATATAATAATAAAAAGTCATGGGCTTGATGACATAAACATGCAGTCAGGTGAATTGGAGATACTACACCGCCTCTTAATGTGAAAGTGTGCATGAATGTGTCATATAGTAGACGTTTCAAATGTCATTTAGCTTAACAGGTGCAAAGTGCAAGCCTGACACTACATACACAGTAATGAGCTTTACTTATGTTGTTCTGGTGAATATATAATCAAACCTGATCCAGAAGAATCATCTCTTTCTCTCTCTCTCTCTCTCTCTCTCTGAACATTGTATCGATTATTCACCATTCTGCACTACAAGATTTTATTAAAACTCTCTGGTAACCAGCCCCCAGGTAGTGTGTGCACTCCAGAATTCTGGGCTTGTGGGACCTCGCTCTGGTCTCTGTCTGTAAGGAGTTTGTTGTGTTCTCCTCATGTCTGTGTGGGTTTTCATTGGGTGCTCCAGTTTCCTCCCACCTCCCAAAAAGCACACATGGTAGGTGAATAGATATGCTAAATTTCCATAGATGTGAGTGTGTAAGTGCATGGGGGTGTGTGTATGTGGTACTCTGCAATGGATTAGGGCCCTGTGCAGAGGACATTCCTACCTTGCACCCAGTGATTTCCAGGTGGGCTCCCGACAAACTGCAACCCTAACTGACTAAATGGATGAGAGAATGATTGACTGACTCTCTGGTAACATCTGACTATCTCGTCCTTTGATCAAATTCTAAGCAAACCATTAGAATTTGCTCTAAAGAGAACTGAATTGAGAAAGTGAAAAATTTAAAGACATTATAAGTTTATGAGACATTAGAGAGTCACAATAAGAAATGAAACATACAACCAGAAGTTGATTTTCTTGAACTTCATGATCTGAAGTTGGCCATTCAGGTAAAATATCCCAGAAAACCTACATTTTCTTTCAGACTTGAAACCACACATCACACATTGCAACATGGTCAGATTAGTAGAATTCATGAAGAAATCCACAACTTTAGAAACAAACTCTTCAATCATAACACAACTATTTTGTTATATTTCTACCGAGATATCTATCTGAAAGGGCTCTGTGGGAAACCTGGCCGCACTGATGTTGTAGAAACATTAGACTTCGAAAAGCCCCAATTGGATGCTGACATGACTTGATAGCTAGAGTTTGACTGTGATGATCATATGGCAGCTTTGTGAGTTTGGTACCCCTTGAGCTCACAGTGCAAATGAACAGACAGGAGTGTACATGTGGATGATTGATATCTAGAGTCCACTGTCAAACCTCACGGTCAGTCCTGACAGTAGGTAACTATAAACAATACACAATGACTTACCTGGCATACCCTGGCATACTGGCATTGTGGTTTTCTGCCCCATGCTCACTCCATACACTTCAAAAGACAGTATTTTACCTGTTTTACCTTACCCATTTTTTGACACTAATTTGACCATACACAATGTTGATGAATCAAGAGTTTCAGATCTCTTATTGGATCCCGAGAATCAGACTAATTACCACAAATTTACTAATAATGATGGTTTAACATAAGGAACTAGTTTATATTGGACTTAATTAAGGGTCAAAGGTGTTGGAACCCTGTTGTTGTTCAACTTCTAGTCTGGCAGTCTATGGCAGCCTCTAGAACTATACAGTAAAATGTTGTGAAATCTGGCACAGTGATTGGGCAAAGTGCCAATAGTCATTTCACTATTTAAGGTCAAAATCTAAGGTACATTTATGCTCCTTTTAAACAAACCATTTCATGTACAAACAAATCTAAATGTAATTTCTGGCATATTCTAAAAATAAAACCCACAACACCGAATGTCATTAAGATGATCTTGAGAATGATTGTTACAAGTTATTTGAAAAAAGTTCATTAGAAATGACTTTCTAATGTTCAGAAGCATTCTGTATGCTTTTTCAGTAACACACAAATGAATTTGACAGCAAACTTTTATTTCAGGTTTGAAAACTAGGCATGTTAAATTTTTTTTTTTTTGCTTTTGGTTTTAAAATCGGTGTTTTTGCTATTTACTCTGGAACCATTTGGAATAAGTTTATAATTCGGATCTCCCATTGGATTTCTGACATGAAGCCAAATCAAATCATCTCAGTGCAATTTTTTTTCATTCACCATTTCTAAATTTTGACTGTTACACAAAAAACTAAATTTGACTATATCTCAGAAACATTAACATTTTTACACCAAATTTGGCAGACAGCTAAGAATTATATCTTGAGAGACCCTTATAAGCTTTGAGTGAGTGAGGGGTAAGTGAGTAAGGCATGAATT